>SSNP01000347.1:86426-148259 GCA_006937955.1 Pachypanchax playfairii
GTTTGGGGCTCTGGCTTGGGTGTCTATATATATATATATATATATATATATATATATATATATATAAAAAATAAAAAAAACACACATTTATATTAGCACAAGGTTGAACAACCAGCACAACCATACATGTCTAATTAGTTTTATGGGTTCGGCAATATAAATCATGTGTAATATGATGTTACCATGCACACAGTACAACACAGAACCAGCCAGGGCCGGAGTGGGACTCATCTTCAGCCCTGGAGTTCCACGTCTCAGACCGGCCCATTTTAAATCACAACCTATTATTATTAAAACCATAAAATCTTAACCTTACATCTTAAATCTACAATGGTGCACTGTTACATAAAGCCTTAATTCACTGTAATTGATTTAGCAATATTTGATGAGGATAAGAAAAAAATGTATATTCTGTGACTGAGTGTGATTGAAACTATCAACAGACTCATAGAAAGTGGTTATCCAATGCTTGCTAGTTCACATACTCTGTTACAACAGCTCACCTGCTCCTACCAGCCTACTGACAGGAGCATCTCCTCATCACTTCCTGGCTCTGCTTCTGGCACTCAATCATATTTTTAGGTCATAACTCAGTACAAGCTCCCTTTTTACAAACAATTCTGATCAATTCAGTTTCACAAATGTAGTGCTGAATTGTCCAGCATCTGAGGATACTTAGCAGGCCTCCAGACTTTATTATATTAATATTCAGTCAGTGGGTAATACTATCTGCCCAATTGTGGGTTCATGGCTGGTGCTTGGTGGATCTTGCTTCTGACTCAAGCTGCTGTTTGTAACAGCAGCTTGTTTTAATGGAAAAGCTGCCAATTTTTTGCACATTTAGCTGCATTTCCAGAACTTTTCTCTATAAATCCAGCCTTCTCCACATCACCTTTCTACTCTACGTCTGTAAACACAGCTGGACGAGCTCACTGACGTGTTACGTCAGGTGCTACTGAGAGAAAAAAAAAAAAAACACAGCCGACAGTGGAGACGGCCCAGGACCAGGTAGCAGCGTAGGTTACGTGATCAACACAGAAACATGACTAAACACCGGCCCGCAAAAAAGAAAAGAAAAAGGGAGGGAGGGAGCGATCACCGGACCACCAGGAATTGTCCCGGTCCTCCCGATTAGCCACTCCGGGCCTGAAACCAGCACCCCGGTATAAAATATCAACACAAAGTGGATAGTGGATATAACATGCCTGTACCTTTGCAGCTCAGTGTCATAACGCCCAGACTCGTTCATATTGTAATTTAGCATTTGCATGACTGAAATACTAGATACTATTCAAAGCTGACAGAACAAGGTAATATACGAGTGTCTCAAACTGCAGGTATAAACCACAAACACTGCTATTATCACTGCTGTAATCAACCTTGGTAAAACGTAATTCTTAGCTGTTTTTAGCTCCATATTTTGCTCACTCACCTCAGACTGGCGCCTTAAATCCTCGTTGGCGGGGCAGCAGTGTCGGTGTACTTTAGCTCTGCCGTGTAAAAGCAACGGGACAGTCTCCCTCTTCAGAACCAGCTTCTTCACAAAGACACGTTCATGCTCCAGCAAGTTGGTGAAGGAATCGCGGGTAAAATGTTGTCTGCAAACTCCGGCATATAATTTTCTACACTAAATATTGGAACTAAAATCTAAGTTAATAACGCTAACTAAATGCTGTGCTATCAAATCGCTAACCTGAAAATCGAAGACGTTTGCAGTTCTCTCTATTCAAACTCCAGCTCGATACGAGGCGTGTCTACGGCTGAGCCGTTTTTATACTCGGCAGCGGCAGAGCTGCCACGTCACAAAATCTTAAGAACCTCAGAGCTAATCAGTAAACTGGATTCGAAATTCGAATGCAGTACACTGTTTAACCTTAGGAGGGAGCCACACAGACGTTTTTTGGCTTAAAGTTAAGATTTTAACAAATATGCACTAAAATATCAAAATAATGCCTGGGACATGTAGTTAAGACTACTAGACACCCGTTTAGACAGTTTATCAGCAAAAAAAAGTTGATTTGGGGGTTAGTTGCACTTTAAAAAATGTGTTTTGTGTTCAGAATTTTGGAGAACAAGGTCGATGTTTCCATGAAATGTATTTCACGCTTGTGAAAAACTATATTGATAGTTCAATTTACACATTTTCCTTTCTGAATCATTACTATATTCTATTTTAACTGATGTAAACCACACAAATTATTTGTAGTAAATATCTCATTCTTACTTGTGAAGTACAGCCCACTCAGTGCCATAAACATAACTTCAAGTAGTTGGAAGAATATGAAAAAAATGCTAACGTACTCAGGATATGTTCCACAGCAAATTATGGGCTGGAATTTTTATATTTTTTTAAATGAAAATCATTCTTCATTTCTAAACAATGAATTATTAAAAAATAAAACTAAAAGAAGTGATAAATTATGAGAGAAACAACTAACCCTTCATATTTATCCAGTTTGCATTCCTTCATCACTGAGAGAGCATGACCCTTCCTCTCAGTTACTGGAGAGACAGACAGAAAAACACAAGACAGAAAGATGACGAAAAATGAGACGTAAGCAGATGGAGAGACACTGAGAAGGACAAAGATAATGTGCTCATGCATGTGTGTGTTTGATATCTGCCTAAAAAATGTGGGACAAAAGATATCACACCATCTGTTGACAGGAGGGTGGAGAGGAGAGGAGAGGAGAGGAGAGGAGAGGAGAGGAGCCCTCTGTCACAACAGATGGACTAAGCTCCACCTCCTGTATCAGGTTACCTAGTGACCAGAAACTGCCATTATCTCTGACCTTTGGACCTGGACACACATCTAGACTCATGGACAGGTTTCAGTGTTGTCTTTAATGATGGGGAAGGAGGAGAAATCTTTGCAGTGTGTGCACCATCTTAAAACAAGAGTTTCTAAAGCTCGTAATGAAATGAACAAAATTTTATTTCTTGATTTGTTGTAGGTTAAATAAAAAGATGAATAAACAAACCTGTAATGTCAGTGCAAATATCAGCCATCTTGAAAAGAGGAGCCACATGTTCTCTGTAGATATGAACAGCCTCCTTCTTGTGGCTGCTGGGGTTGATGAACACCTTCAGACTCCTGGGGCGACTGCTGAACCCTGTGTACACACAGACACACTCTCATTGAGCTTGATTGTTGTGACTTTTGGGATATATGAAATCAGGAAGGTCTACACAAATTCTCTCTTTATTAATCTTCAGCAAACTGGAAAATGTTGTACACAGACAAACTCTGCAGTGCCTAGTTCACAGGTAGCAGCCAGTGGACCTGTTCATATCTGGTGTTGTTTGAGAAGACAATATAAACACAAACCACCTCATCTGATTGGAAGTCAGTCTCAAAACCTGAGAGATGTTCGGCAGAAAAGACATTAAATCAGACGCGTTTAAACAAATGAAAATCCAGGGGGTTGACAGAGAATTATTTTGAAGCCTAGAGAACTTGTCTCAACCTGCAAACTCAAGGATCAGAATCTCTAACTGTGTCGACTGCCGTCTCATTAAGAATACATCATTTTTCAGAATAATCTTTCACCTTCCCTGACAAAACTTGGAAAAGTCTGCAGAAAGCAAGAGAGCATGGGTTATTCATAGAGCAGATTTCGTGGCATACCAGTGTTGTATGGGCAGGAAATAAAAGTGCATCTCAAACAATCACAAGATATTACTTGAGATTCATGTAGAAACAGTCTGATACTGGGAATGGATGGACATCAGCAGAGCTGTCCAGCTGTAATTAGATCACCAAAATTCAGACTGATGGTCAGTATGAACAGAACCAGGGTCTGTTTTTACATTAAAGAAACATAGTTTTACCCCAGATGTTCAGTTAAAAGACTGATTACCTGGTTTTGGCATTTCTGGATTGGATGAAGGACTAAATTGGATCTTTTTAATTTAGATACAACACTATTTAAATTATTTAATAAAGTGTAAATGTAGTAAAAAAACATACTTTTAATGTGGAAAATACTCTTAAATTCAACTGAATTTTTTGTTTCCATCTACTGAATTGTGAGGACTGTCATTGATCTGGATAATTGTCAGTTTTTAGATATTAATGGATTGATTTATAAAGACATTAAGCAGAATAATCATAATGACGTTCACTATTACTGATAGTTTTTGCTTATAGTAGATGAATTTTACTGTTTTAGGGATGAATTGGTATGAACTTTTAGCATCATGATTTTTCTGAAGAAATGTATCAAAAGTAAATAAATAAACTAAGTAAACATGTATTTGAAACATGTATTAAAGATGTGCAAAAAGAACTGAAACAGTTGCATAGATATTGGGTTTACAAGTCTAAATGTCTTATTATTTTTCATTTTGATGATCATGAGCATCACATCATTCATAATTTTAGTCAATATATATTTAATTTTGACAAGGAATACAGAACATACTGTATAAAAAATAGACAATTATGGAACAGGTTAATTATATTTTGCAGGAGGACACAGAGCACTGAATGTTTAGTTGGTTTTTAGAAGCAGAAAGCTGTAAATGTATTTGATGGAAATGTTGAGTTATTTGGGGGAATTGTAAATTTTAGAGTTTAGCAGACAAGATACTCTTGGGTTCTTACGGTGAAGGTTTTTTAAAAGAAATTAGGTTTTATTTCTTTGCGTTTAATTTTGTTAGAAAAATAACTATGATGTTGTGCAAAAAATGCCCCATCACATGAAGCTAACAGTCAGAAACACAATTATTTACTTTTTTATTTACAGGCTATGTTGCTGGAGTACGAATCTCATAAGTAAAAAACTCTTGCTCACAGTATTATGTACTTTTTTGGAATTAAAATATATTGGTAGATAACAATTTTTTGGGCAGAAATATTTTTCTGGTTAGAAATAATATATGGTGCATATATCCTTAATTATCCACAGAAAGCATCTTGTACACATATATAAGTTTCAGTTAACTGTTGCACTTTTCATTGATTGAGTCAAATATTTGTGTATATTTATGTGAAAATCGGAGTGAAAAATGCTTTGAAATGTGTTTCCTATGACGGGACTGCTTCTGATAGAAGAGTTTTAGTTTTACAAGACTCATCTATAATCAAGAGATTTGGGTCATGAACAAAAGAAGGAGTTTTCAGTTACAAGCAGCTGAAAATAAGCTTCGTTTGTGGCCGAGCACAACCTTACAGATAGCTGCTCCTTCACTTCAACAGGTGTCAGCTAATGTGGTTCAGGCCTCCATTCATATGCCTCCAGGTTGCCTCCCACAGCATCAGAACAGACTGGAGGGAATATATCTCCTCTCTGGCTTGGGTTCACTTTGGAATCTCTCAGAAGGAGCAGGAGTATGTCAGTGAGGAGAAGGGTGTATAAGATTTGTGGCATTCCTGCCTCTAGAACAGTCAATCTGCTTAACAATTCAAACAAATATGGTTTTAATGGGAAGTTAAAGGTGCAAAATGTAAGATTAGACCTCGTGGTCAAACCCGAGTCCCGCAGCTCATGTAGAAAAACAAAACAGTCTGCTCTCAGCCACTCACCCCCTCCCCTCCCTGATTTTTCTGCCGGGTTGCCAGTGACGAACCCGTGACTTGTTTTGTTTCTTATTTGACTTATTTTATTTGTTCAATTTTTGGGAAGGATGCCAGAGTTTCTTAGTTTTACAAGTTACCTCAGGGCTGCTTCTTTTACTCTTTCCTGCTGCTTGTTGTGGAATTACATCTAATTACGTTGATGATTTGGCAACCTTGTAGACTTACATGTGATTCACTATGGGACCAGGAAGTCTGGATGTGGAATAGCTATTGTACACAATGATTCAGTCCTGGATCAGCATTTTTAAAACTACAAAAACTAGCAACCACCCAAATGGTAAATGATGTATACTTGTGTAGCGCTTTTCGTAAGTCAGATGACTCCCAAAGTGTTTCACACTACAGTATTTCACTGTAAAATTCTTACACGTTGTACCTTTAATAAAAAATGGTAATAATGACAACAGGAAATTTTAACAATTAAAACTGTAACAATTTCATCCCCACTGCTAATGCCTCTAACAAAGGCTACAGGTTGGTGCAGTTGCAATGTTACGTTGCAGAAAGAAGGTGTGAATCTGATTTCCAGCAGGGACCTTTCTGCATTGAGTTTACTTGTCCTGTGCATATGTGGTTTTTCTACTGGTACTTCAGTTACCTTATACAGACCAAAAACATGTACGTTAATTGATAGTCTAAATTGGTTTTGTAGCATCACCTGACTGATATCTTTGAATACTGAGATCCTTCTGATGCTTTGGAAGCTGGACCTTGGCTTGTGCTGGAAGATGTGGCTACAAAAAATGTCCGGAGAAGCTATTAGAACAGCTGAACTTTATTTGGGGTTGATCAGAAGCACTTTAATTGGTGACAGGTGTGTGCTGATTCCAGTTTAACATGACTTTGAGTGGAATTTGTTAAATCTGAACACAACCACATCCCCAGTTATAAAAAGGTGTGCACACTATATGCAACCACATTATCTCAGTTGTTTATTTTTACTTTACCTCTACAACAGATTTTTGGTTGTTTTTCCAATTGCAGCGTACAGGTTATAGGTCACATTAAGGGTGGAAAAAGTTGTGAAATTATTTATCTTGCTGTCATTTTTTACATAACCTGTCAAAAACTTTTTATATCCACTGTATGTGTGGGTGGTATAGAAAAAACCAAAAATATAGAGATGCACTTATACATGGACCCCTGTGCATTTCATCATCAAGCAGATTTTAAAACTGTTATAAATCCCTATAGGCTATCTCAGATCAATACACACACCAGCTCCATTATCTAGCTCATGACTATAATCAGCTTCCAACAGGCCATGACCTCTCCCTGTTAATGACCACGCATGCACACAAAAAGTGCACCACCTGGCATCAGTTCTAAACGGGCTTTCAGGAGATCTTGTGGGGAGCCACCTGACACCTCAACTCCATTACACTTCATGGGACCCCAAACCTTAAGGAGGCCATTTCATACACGTTTCATGACTTTGTGGTTATTTCTTAAGTATTAACCAGTAATATGAAACATTTTATATCTAAAAAACGTCAGGAAACACTGATTAACAGACCTTTCAATCTTTCTGCGTTAAAATTCGGGTGGTTCCGGCTCCTTCCGTCAGGCTGCTTCATCAGCAGCTCGTTCATATTCATTGTTCGAATTTGCTGGACTCTGATTGGCTAACAAACTAGCCTATGAGAGCAAAGAATACTGTTTCCTGCCCCGCTGCGCATGGCAACGTCAGACGTCGTGTCTTCCTGTTGGCTACATCTTATGCTAACAGCTTTTTAGTGAGCAGCATGCTTGGCATGGTTTCAACTGCGGGAGCTGCCAAAAACTGACGAACAAAGGAGTTGTGATGAAACAGATACAGGCCGTTCGGACTTGGGAGAACTCGGGTGTTATCGCCACCTGCGTAGTTTGAGAGATTAAAACTGAAAGAGAAGTTGTTGACCTGTTTTCACACCCTCTATGAAGGTAAGAACACCTGTGGAGCTAAAATATTCAACAGAAACCTCAGAAAAAACGTTTTTAATGGAAGGGCCTCTTTAAAACTAACACCAGCCCCTTAGAGTATAAAAAATAAATTTTGGTCACTCTGCAATTATTTATAGAAAAAGTTTAAATGTATATATGTATGTACATACATGTCACATTCCACAGAGTGATACATTCAACTATTACTTTCTCTAGTACCATGGCTTTGACTTTCGTTTAATTCAATAATAATGAATCCCCAAGAGGAAATTAGATGCACTAGTAACTCATTTCTTAAGTTTCTTTAGAGAGTCCTTATGGATTGTAATAGCTGTGGGAATTGAGGACTTTCTATAGCAGGATGTACTGCAGTGGCACTATAAAAAAAACTCAAGACGAAAGACACACTGTTGGTGAGTCAATGTGTTGTGAAGAGGATGTCCAGGGTTTTACATGATGTTCTTCATTTTTTTAATCACCCTCCTTTGTACAATCAACTCAAGAGATCCCATAAAAGTTCTTAGAACAGAACAAGTCTTCTTTACTAATTTGTTCAGCCTCTTAACATCACTTACTCTGTTGCTGCTCCCTGAACAGGTCATGACACTGCAGATGTGATAACATTCTTGTTTGTTTATTCAGGCCAGCCAATATGAGTCTCTCCAAGACTTTCATAATGTATGATTAAGGCAGCAGGTCAACAGTCAAGTTCTGTTTAAAGCCTGTGATCACATTCATCCCTCACTATATGTATTTTACACTGTTCTATTGGAGCTTATTCTCCAGCTTTTTGCTGCACACCTTCCAAAGTTTTATCCAAAAAAGGACTGCTTTTTCTGTTTCTTAAAATGTTTCACTTTTCATCCAAAAGGTTTCTTCAGTTTCTATCATAGCTTGGGAGTTCCAGGCTTATAAATTATTGTGACTAAGGAATGAAGAGGCTTGTTAACGTCATGCATCCCTCTTAAGAGTCGATAAGTTGCCTCCTTGTTACTTCTAATCTAGACTTTCAGTTGTTTTTGTATATTTCTCAATAGTTCCCCCCCTCACTCTTTTAAAGCTCTTTCCTTCTTGTTAAGCAGTTCTTTCAGGTGACCCATGATCCAAAGTTTGTTATTGGGTAATCACCAAACCAATGGCCTCAAAACACCCTTGAAAAGTTTCTTTAGCTTCCTGTGACCTCCTCACAGTTCTTTTGATAATAGGTTACAGCTGAAGAATGGGTTTATACACTGAGCAGAGAAAAACTAGATTATTATGTGCCTTGACAACAGAGACAATGGAGGGATGTGCAGGCCTAATGAGCATTCTTGATTCTGTGTCTCTGATTGGGATGGATTGTTGTAATCTCTTAAATACAAAGTAATACAAGATGATGTAAATCGTTTTGTTGATATGTTTCTCAGAAGAAAAAGGCCACAGGGATTTAAAGAGGTTGAACATGCATCAGATCATCTCCCAGACTGAGTCAGTTGCTATGGAGCTCCTAAGGTGTTGCCATGGTAAACAATCCTGTTGTTTTCAAGGAGTGTTGAATTTCCAACAGAGGTGGATTGCTGAATGTTGACAAAAACACAGACTTTATCTGAAGTCAGTGCAAACACCATGAACTCAAAAGTTTTTAAACATGAAGTAGTTCTTCAATCAATACACGATGAAAGATATAATTCTTTATTGCAATTCACCAAGTTCAAGTCCAATGAATAAATTAAGAAATGGTACAAGGGTAAGCAGTAAACTGTTAGAGGTTAAAAAGGTAACTGAATCACAATATATATTTCAGTGTAAAAGGGTATTTTTTTCTTAGGGACACAAAATGGATTAACAATTTAAAGATGCTCTGCAGTGATGGAGGCTGATCAGGCCTTGACAGCTGGTGCTAATAATTCTTATAGGTCTTCCAACTTTGCTAGATTACTTACAACCCAGTCTGTCCATACAAAAGCAGTGCTGGAATACACTGCGATACCAGACCATCGTCAGCATCAATTGAACAATATTGCTGTGTTGCTACAAAACTGTGAGAAAAAAGCTTTAACAATGAAATACTGTAGTGACAAATGAGGATAAGACTTAAAATGTTGGTGTTTCCTACAGAGAAACTGCAAAGAAAATCAAGATGTCAGTGAACAGTTTCCTTCACCATCAAGAGGCCCTCAGAAAGTGGAGAAACTCTGACAGGAAGAGGTCTGGCAGACCCAAAGCCACAACAAAATCTGAGGACACGTTTCTGAAAGTTAACAGCTTGTGTGATAGGCAGCTCACAGGACATCAACTTCAAGCACAGCTTAATAGTGGTCAAAGTAAGAAAGTCTCAGTTTCAACTGTGAAGAGAAGACTTTGAGCTGCAGGTTCGACAGAATGAGTTGGAACAAGAAAGACACTGCTAAGATGTCAGATTAAGGTGAATAAGAATAAGACAAAGATGCTGCATGCATGAAACACTGTCACTGGACTCCTGAAGACAGGAAGAAGATATTATGGACTGAATGGAAATCAAAATCTTCTGTTTATCATGCAGGTTCTTTTTACATATTCAAGTAGGTGAAAGGAGGGTTTCAGAGTGTGTGGCATCAACTGTCAAACATGGAGGAGGAAGTGTGATGGTCTGGAGCTGTTTCACTGGATCCAGGTTTGGTGACTTGTACAGAGTGAAAGGTACCCTGATCCAAAACTGATCCAAAAGCCCAAGCTGTGCCAGAACTACCTCAGGAAAAAAGAACAAGATGTTAAGCATGAACGCATGTAGTAGCAGCACAGTCTCTAGTCTCCATGGAGCTGGTTCAGGATGAATGCCAGGTGCTCTTCAAAATTTCCAATAATTAATTATATTCCAATAATCCATTGGTTTTTCCCTCTTTAGAGCAGCACTAAAACAAATACATGACCAAATGTTTGACTTTTATTCAATAATGAATGTGTGCTGTTGTAAAATAAATTGTTTTTTTTCTGAGAAAACAAAAAAAGCCAATCTGAACATGAAAATAAGAGAAGTTGACAGTTGGCTCTCATCCAGTTACTATGGATACATACAAGTGTACTGACATACAAGTTAATATGTAACACCCAGCTGCATGTATACACACATATAAAAGGGTAATAAAGTCATTTACAGAGATGTCCTCAGACTGATCTCTCCATCAGTAAAAGGAGGCTGCATAAAATAGACTAAGTAAAAGGAGTGTTTGCCATAGATAATGTTTTTAAAAATTCAAAAGTGAAGGTACTATAAAAAAGAAAAGTTGATTAGGTCATCAATTTAACAAGGTATATTATCAGCGTATCCAATATTTCACCGTCTTTGGAGACCATATAAAATGTTTCATGCTGCAGCAACAGTTACAGAAAAAAGACCAAACCAAAGATCCCAGCAAGGTTTTTACTGTACAATAATTAAAAAAGTGTATATGCTGTTAAAACTGTGAAAAATAAATTCACTCATTTGAGAGAAGTTTGAAGACAAAGAACACTAAACATTACCGTTTCCCTCATAGGTACATTTAGTTTTTACACAGAGTTTTGTGCCTTTTGTAACAACATGATACAGATTAATACTAATTAATTTACCACATTTCCACACGAACTAGATGAAGTAGACATAATAACTCTATAATAATTATAACAAGCCACTGCAAGTTCTTGAATTTCATAAAATTCAGTGCAACTTTAGTCTCTACACTTTCAAGTAATTTGAATTGAACTGAACTGACAGGAATATTTATTTGTCCCACATCCGATAAATTCACATTGTTGCATTAAAAAAGATCTATAGGTATATAAAAAGGTATATATAAACTCTTCCTCGCCCTCCACAGGCAGTCCCCCTCCTTCCAAGCGCAGGTCCTCTACCAGAGGCTTGGGAGCTTCAGGGTTCTGCACTTTTCTGGACTGAGATGTTGGATGGTTTTCCTGGGTTCTGGTTCCTGGTGAGTTTTTTTTTTTTATCCCTTGTCCTGCCTTTTCTTTCTCCCACCTTTTCCTGTGTTTGCTCCTCATTTTTCTCTGTTCTCTGCAGGTGAGTGAGGCAGGATGTATGCTGCTGCTCTGACTATGGGTGTGGCTGCCCAACTGCTATGGCTGTTACACCTGATGCTCATCTTACTCATTAATTTGTTTGGTATTTCTACTGGGCTGTTGCCACATTTCAATCCCAAACAGTTAAACCTTATACAGTGATACATAGCCAAATCTCCTCAAGATTGAGTTTAATTTTTTATCTCAGTTCCTAGTATCTTTGGTGTGACTCCCAGCATCGAGCCTCTTGGACCTTCCATGATGATGAATCTAAGGAAATACTCAGAAAAGAAACTATGCCTTTTGATGCTTCCTCCTGATGATCATCTGTGTTTGCAAAGTAAAACAAAACACTTCTGGACTACCCACATGTGACTGTTCATCCTCCCGTCTGCTTCCTGGAACTTAAAAACACACACATCCATAATCAACTTCTAACTCACCTGCTATCACATGGACTCACCTGCTCCTTGAGCGCTTCACTCCTTTATTTGATTCATGGACTCAGAAACCACTGCACGCCCTGAACCTAAAAAAAAAGAAAAACTTCTTTTCTTTTTACTTTTTCTACAAAGAATTTATTGACACTAAAATTACTTTTAACTCACCCACTTTCTTTTTTTCAGATCTGACTGCCAGTTGCTTCTGACTCCCCATTCAGTATTCATTGCTGTCAAAATCTATTTTGCTTATCTTTACATCTTGGGACTGGGTGATTCTGCATTTGGGTCCATTTCTTTTTCTTTATGACAGTAATGTTTTATCCACCACCAACATGTCTTGATTGAGTTTTAGGGTATGTCAAGCTAAAGTTCGATTTGACCCTTCTTGTACAGTGCAGTGACGTTTTTAAGTCCAGACAAGTTTATTGTTTGGGTGAGGAGTATACCAAGGTACTTTTAAAGTCCCCTTTGTCATTGTCTATGTCCTGGTCCTGGATTTGTTCACTGTGCTGAGTATCCTCATTTAGTATGAGGCTGACTGTGGTAAAGTCATACAATATTTTTTGTAGATGACAGAATATAGAATTGATTATGAAGTAACCATAAGGGCCATAGTGTGGCACATTTTCAACCCAGGAATTTCATACTTCGACCAGCAAACTAAAGTTTACAATACCTACAACAAACCTCAAGCAGTGGCAGAATTTTGGGGGGAAATGTGAAGTCTGACAACTGCAATCAATGCCTTTATTTCAGACTATGAGCAGATTTAGTTCAGCCATAGTCAGACATTGTGTATGACATCTTCTTAATTTTAAATTGTGACACAGGTTCCTATTAATATTATTTTATTAAGTTTGCAGAGTGCGATATGTACCACTTCTTTACAAAAGCCAAAACACAGTGTGAGCTGACCATTAAGTTCCATCTGGTTAGTGTTGACACTTCATTATTGAATATATCAAATATAATGGCTCTTCCCGGTTTCAGCATTGTCAACACCATTACCACAGAGCTGTGAGAACAACCCTGATTAATTTCAAGCTCATTTGTATCAGAGAGCGATTTTCAGCTCAGCTCAGTCACCTAGCAGTTTCATTGCTACCACCAGACTGTGAGTCTGTTGAGTTGTTAAACAACTGCAGTCAATTTATTGCGTCCTCTGAGCACATGCATTGAAATGGCCTATATAATAAATGCTTGCCTTTTGTAACTTTGACTGCAATTCACTTTCTGCACAGTACTCTGCAGCTGTTTCACACAGCAAACAGCACAGAATAATACTCTAGAAACAGGATGTGTCAGTTCTCTGCTCACCATTGTGCAACTGAGAGTTCGAACCCTAAAGTTAAGAAGTAGCGATGGTGTCTGCAGCAGCAACACAACAATTCATACAACAATAGTCTTTTCACACTGACCTCGGGCTGGAAAATAGGCTTAATGTCCACACAGCAGCAGGGCAACCTACTGTGTTTACCTTTCATAGACACATCCACAGAGGCACAGACTCCTCCAACACCTTGTTTAAAATCACAAAGGCTGTCACAATCTGACGTGAAGTGTGACGACTTGAGCTGACACTCAACCTGTGAGCTATTCATGAGTGTAAGTTTGAGGTTAATAACACAGTTTTACAGAAGTTGTGACTTTGCTGCAGTGCCTCAAAGGTAATCTGGTTTGATGGACAGACAGACGCACAGTCAGACAGGTGACCAGCGATAACGTGTCAGACTGATGCCATGGTGAGAGACCAACGGTAACTTGAGTGTCAACTTTGACCTCCTCATTTAACGATAGCTTGTAACGTCTCTGTCGGGTCTGACATAGCTGAACGAACAGAGAGAAACTAAAATGTAAAGTGTGTTCATAGTAGTTAAATCCATACACACAGAACTCCAACATTTCTATTGTGTGTTAACTGTCAGCAGGGCACTGCCCACTACAGTCCACCTGGGAAACCAGAGCATGGGAAAGTCAACCTGCCCCAATATCCAGGACTTCATTAAAAATAGGTTCAGACAACGAGGTTGTTTTATTTATTACATCATAGCCGCCAAAGTTAGATAGAAAACACTGCTTCATATTTCATGAATAGATTGATGTTTAATGACCTGCAAGAGCTTCAAGAATTTAGAACAATGTCAATTCTATGACATTAGTTGGTCATACAGTAAGTCAATCAACACAAAAAACAAAAAATGGTGGTTGCAGCCAGATTCATTTTTATCACAGTCATTACTACAAATGTATCCTGGTAATTTGTATAGCTCTTTCATTACTGTCATATTTCACTGAAATAAAATAGAAACTGGTATTTGGCCAATTAGCAGCCCTGATTCATGGTTATTATTCACTGAAATTAGCACACGTGTTTCCATATAATTTTGTGCAAATTTGTGTTTGTTTTACAGTGATATGGAATGAAATAGAAATAAGTAATTGGTCACTGATGTTGATGTATGGTTATAACATAGAATCTGCCATGTTTTCTGGAATCTTTTTACATGTTTTAGTTTAAGATATTACCATGAAATATGTTACTGTCGTGTAATTACATGGATGTAACTTTGGTAATTACTTAAGGTTACCAAGTTGTAACAATCTGTATTATCTAAGCATGACCATGACTAGGCTCTATGAGTCAAAGGCAACGGAAAGAGGATAAAGTAACATCAGGGAGCTTTTTGCTTTAAGTGGCACCAGCAGGATAAAAAAATACATCCCCAAAGTGTTTGTATAGATTCTCAGTCATCTTGGATATGGCTCTTTTTAAAAAATAAATACATGGGTTTACTTCTTTACTTCTTTTTTCATATCCTGAAACAGAACCGGAGAAGACTTTACGATGAAAGTTGAAACATTTTCAAGAAACAAAATAAGTAAATTAGCTTTTTTAAATGTTTGGATTCAAACTCCAAAGACATTCTTCATTACTGCTACAGTAGTTTAGGTTGACTTTAAATAACCCTAATCATGCAGTGCATCAGGCAGAAGTCTTGCAGTACGGAAGTCTCATCAGATGATTTAATTTTGATGACAGAAGACCTCAATGTCACTAGCGGGTATACTGGTAATATAGTTAAAGTGGTGAAAATCATGAAAAAGGGGTTAGTGGATGCTTATATGTCAAAATGTGTATTGGGCTAATGGGGCATAAGTGAAGGAGTTCTTCACATCAAACTACATGGACCCCCTTTCAACCTCTCTATTGTAGGGATTTGCATCAGTGATTTATGCACCCACAGCAGTCTGTACACAGGAAATTGGTGCATTTTACAAGAACCTGAAGAAAGTGATGGGGGAATGTAAAAGCAAAGGTGGGCAGTACAGAACTGGTAAAAGAAATAATCATAGAAATAGATGGTGCAGTGGTGTAAGGCAAAGACTATACACATGGAAGAGTCCTGGAAACTTGATAAGGAACTAGATCGATTACATCATCATAAACAACAGGGTCAGGACAGCTGTGAAGCATGCAGAAACCTACCCGAGGGTTACTATGGCAGTGACCATACCACTGTTGTTTGTGTATTTCTTGGAAGCTGAATGATGCCAGATGTGTCGGAGAGCTTAAAAAAAAAAAGCTGATAAAGACACGTTGCATCAACATCTGATGACACTTCTGAGGAAGACTTAAGATGAAAGTGGAAACATGTCAAGGTAAAAGATAAAAACTTCTATTTGTCTAAACAAAAGAAAGGAAGACAAAAATAACTTATCTGCATGACAAAAAAAGATCACCTTAAAAATTTAAATCAAATTCCTCATGCAGCCTGTGGTCAATGTACTGAATTGCTATGTGTACATTTTATATGAAAGTGAAACATGCTCAGTAACATCTGACATGAGAAAATATTTGGAGAATTATGAAGAACGCGTCTTAAAAAGAATGTTAAGAATCTCGTGGATAGATGAGGTGAGTGAAGAGGAAGTATGCATAAGAGCTGGAGTGGGTAGAAAGCTGTTGGGGATATAAGCATCAAACAGATACATTTAACATCTGTTCGGGACAAGTGGTCTGTAGAATTTAGCATTAACAGGAAAATGTGTTGGGAAGAGGAGCAGAAGAAGGACCTTTGAATGGAGTGACAGACTAGAGTCTAGTATAGGGGGCTAAGCACAAGCATGTCTACAAAAAACATGTTTCAGGTTCTTTTGTAATCTACTGGATGAGTATATGATGCACACTGAGAACTTGGATGGGTCAGCCTCTCCTGGGAAGGTTCACCACTCTTTCATATCTCTCCCTTTAATGGCTGATGGGTCTCACTGTGGTGCTCTGGAATATAAAAGTCTTGAGAAACGGCTTTGTAAACCTTTACAGGCTGATGTCGACTTTGTCTCTCATATTGAATCAGGAGCAATTATTTTTCACATACTGGATGTCTTCAGTAAACAGAAATCTGCATTTTGTATCCAAAGTGTGACGAAAAAGTTCAAACAGAAGAAACCTTTAAGGGGCAAAAACCACTTCATGGTACTGTACATGAAACACTCCGTGAAGCAGGGCTTTCTCTCCATCTATCATACAGACAGACACCATTTCACAGCAAAGTGGATTACAGTGTGACACGAACACGTGAAGAGAAGAAGCCAGGGATTAAACCACCAACTCGACTGGCACACCAATGTACTCACTATAACCCAACATGTGTTCATCTAGAGTGTATTCCGGGTAATCTCTTTTACAGACAAGATGATTCAACTGCTGACAGCACATAAGTACTGCTGAATGTGTGTGCGCATGTCTTTGTGTTTGTATGTAATCTGTGTCTTTGTTCTTCTAGATTATCAGATAAGCCATCCTGTCTGATGTAACTGACACATCTTATTAACATGAGTGCAAACAGTCAGATAGAAAACAATAAATAATCTGAGCAGCTACAATTGGTTGTATTAAAAATCTTGTGTCACAATGTCAGCAGAAAAGGAAATGGGTAGCTCAAAAAGCTTTAGCATTGTCACCAATTTATTCCTGCAATAAGAAGTGTTTATTTGGGATTATTTCAAATTAAAAATGACACAAAAAGACACTGTTGGGTGAGGTCTCTACCTGGAGCTACTGCAAGCGTTTTACATTATGAGCTATGGATAATTAATAAATGAATATTTAACAGAAAGGTTTGTACACAGTCTACAGTCAAGGCTTGACTGCGAGCCAAAAACAGTTGGAAAATAGGAAATCAGTTTCCAGATAGTTGATTCAAACTTCATTTTACTAGATATATTTTTGACAACATGAAAAATTACCAAGGCTCAGCATACAAAGAACAAAAACATAGACTTTTCCTTCTTTTTCACACAAAAGTGGCAGAATCTTTGTACTTGGTTTCAGTTCTGAGTCACACTGAGGTATGTGTGATGTTAAAATCAAGCTTTGATTAAATAATCAATGCTGGGGTTAATATTATATATGTTGGATCCAGACAAACCTATGGTTGGGTACTGAAACTCATATATCCTCCTGACTACCAGTATGGTAGTAGTACCAGTACTGGTAGTCAGGAGGATATACACACTATATATATATATATATATACATACAGTACATACACACATCTATAGGTTTGTAAATTTTGATTGTTTTGAGAGCCTTTTTGTTAGAGGAGTGTGAAATTATTTTATGTATAATTCTACCTCTTTAAGGAAATGAGGAAAATATGGTGTTTTAAGATTAAATTTGCTTTTATAAGTATAAAATTTTGCCAGAAGAATTGATACATTTATTATGAATAAGACCTTATCATGTGTATCTATTAGCTAACTTAGACTTCGTAAACTTAAATGGATTGAGTTAATATAGTGAATATGTGAATAGCTGTGTAGTACAATGTGAAATTGTTTTCTCACTTATTCGTATTTACTATTGTAGTGTTTTAAATATCTTGTTAAAATATTGCAAGTGTAAACTTAGCAAAGTCTTAGCAAACTTAGACTTTGTAAACTTTCTAAATAGATAATAGAGTTAACATATTAACACCTTCTCTGGGTGTGAGTGATTTTTACTTTTTAAAGTAGCGATTTAAGTACGGTTTAGGAACCAGTATCGTTTTGAAAGTATTGATTTGGTACCGGTATTGTATAAAACCCTTCTGATACCCATCCCTACACAAAACATACTGCCAAAAATTCACATGGAAACTTACAGTCTTCCCTAATGTGACATATCATTGCTAACAGCTGCTGTTGCACGAGAAAGGTTGTATGAACATCGAAATTTTGAATTTGGGGTGAAATAAAGTCTTTATAGATATTTTTCTTCTTTACTTGTATTGGTGAATTAAAGTTGGACTACTGAGTAAAGCTTTTTTCAGCACATTTCAAACTCCTTAATGTAATTGATGATAAAACTATCTGGCGTTTTGGTGATGTATTAAACTCCTTGAAACACGAGATGAAGAAATTTATTGTCATCACAGGTTGCATTGAATCAGTTATAACACAGGTATTCCAGAAATGGGTAAAAACTTTAAGTTAACCTTGAGTTTAGGTGAAATGTGTTTTCCATTCCCAGTGAGGTAAGTGCAACTCTGAGTCTATCACCATGGAAACTGGAATTTATCTTTAAGAAAACAGTAGTTTCTACTGCTCTCCTCCCCCATGAAACAAGCTATCAACATTAGCTATCCCTTTTTTAAACAATCCAACTGATACCAAAGCAGAATTACTGATGATGCCTCACGTCAAGAGTGGATATTCAATCCTGGATTAGATGTGGCCTTTCCTCAGATTGTTTTTTCTTTTCTTTTTGCTAGAACAGCACCACTTGTCAAATTCACTGACGTATTCTGTAACATTCTCCAGATATACTGTAAGTAAACTGACACCCTGTGCACGTACAGAAATAGCCAGAATTGTTGGTACCCTTGATATGATCTAAAATCAACAAAATTAATAATAAACACAAATGATCAAAAATAAAACAAATTTAACTAGAAAAGCACTCAGAGAGCGCAGACCTCCACCAAATCTAGATGGTAATCCAGATCACCCCTAAAATCTAATCGATTGTTCCTTGGGTCATTTCTGACCTTTCCAGAAAATTTCATCAAAATTATTTTTTTCATCCATTAGTTATTTGAGTTATCCTGCTAACAGACAAACAAACAAACAAACCCTGATGAAAACATTACCTCCTTGGTGGAGGTAAAAAATATCCAGGATCAAAATGATGGTACCCATAACTTAATATTTTCTTGCACAACTTTTTGAGGTATTCACTGAAATCAAGCAATTTCTGTAACTTTCAATGAGACTTCTGCACTTGGACGCTGGTATTTACAAAAAACATCTTTCAGTGATGATTTAAACAACAGAATCTGACGTGTTTTATAATATTTTAAACATTTGCTCTTGAGATGCATAACTAAATATAAATCTGAGTGATGCATGCAGGTCCTTTGGACAACCTGCTCATGGAGAAGCAGATTCTAACTTTGTTTTTTCTCTGCTGAAGCAACCTGTAACCTAAAGAACTGTGAGGTGATTACAAGAAGCTGAAGCAACTCTTCAGGATGTTTGGAGGCTACAGATTGTGATGCACTCTGTGAGCCACATGGAGACAACATCCATTCTATGACTGAGTGTGACTGATGGTTTAAACTTCTGAGTGAACAACAGAAGAATGAGGTGATTCCCTAGTAATGAACCCTGGATCTCTAATGATTTGAAAGAATTGCTTATTGAGTGGAAAAGGGGCTTTCAAATAGAGAAACAGAGACGTATTTAGAAGCTTATACGATTAACTTAAAGTCAAGATTAGAAACAACAAAGCTGTTTAAAAAAGAAAATGTTTGGGAGCAAGTTCCAGCAGAACAATGTAAGAGATGTGTGATTAGGGATGAAGAAGATTGCAGGCTCCAAGCAAAAGGATGATCAGTTAGATTCAAATCTGGACCGAGACAATAACACAAACACGTTCTTCAATACATGTAGATTCTCAGTCATCCAGGACATGACATTCCAAAAAGTTTCAAGAAAGGCAATTGGACTTCTTTTCCTGTTTCTTGAAAACGTTTTACATTTCACACGTTTTTAATTCTTACTATGGTTTGAGAGTTTCAGACTAAAGTATGAATAAAGTAATTAAGTCACAACTGTCCCTTCCCCGGAGTGCTGGGTGTCAGTGTGGGTGTTTTAGAAATGTGGAGGAGTTTACTGGGTTTGTTGTTGTTTGTGTTGCCGTTTTATTTTCTTAATCATTTTCTGAAATTTTGGTTTATTTTGGATTTTACTGTTGAAATCAGTTTCAGTCTTTGTGTTTCACTACATTTGTTTCTTAATTTCTGCTTCAAAAATATAAATTTATTGTTGCAGGCCATAAAACAAATAAATAATAATGAAAAAAACCCTGTAATTCCCTGTACCTATCTGTTAGAAACAATGACAACATTACTCAGCAGCGTGTCTATAATCATCTTACAGTGTGACATTCATAAATGCACTGAGTCATGTTTCCATTGTTCCAGATTATATAACACACGCTTCCAGTCGGACTATCAGTCTTAATGTTCAATAATTCCATCAGAGTGAATGACGTGGGGATTCAGGGACTGACTCTACATTACTCAATGAATTAGCTTTACAATTTTAGATTTGCTCAGAAGTTGCATTTGAAGAAAAGATGTTCATCACTGGCATCATAAAGGTCCTGTATCATGCCATTTTACAGCTGTCAACATATGGGATAGACACATATACGATAAAATGTTACCGTTGGTGTTATATAGCATTAATTTGTCCTGAAACGTTACCTATATCCTGGACACTAATTCCCCCCCAGTGAATGCCGCCCCTTTCATGACATAGCCTTGAGCCCCAGCCTGGCTGCAACAAAGCAGCATGGGCAAAAGACACCCCCCAAAACTTTGTAAACAATTCAACAATGATGGAGGAGCGTAGTGTGGAGCTTGGTGGTAAAGAGCGCCCTGATGGGTGGCATGGTCCACCTGCCGGCTTGAGATGCCGCTGGCCCCCAACAGGGCCAAGCGTTGGAGGTACTTGCAGCCTGGAGTAGCGGCTGGCTAGCGGTAGCGGTGGTGCTAGCCAGCTGCGAGGGAGTCTGGTTCCAAGCAGAGGGATGCCACTCAGCAGAGCTGATCTGAAGTGAGGACAGTGACCAAGGCTGGGTCAATTTTGGAGGTTCACTGCAGCACGAAAGCTGACAGGAGCTCGTGGCATACCCTGAGGTAATGACTGACCGCTGGAAGGGTGGGTGGGTTAGGTTTTTCTATGGGTGCTGGTGATGGGATAGCCAGAGGTGAGGTGGAGCTCATTTAGCACAGCTTCCAGGTGTAGTTCGTGTTGATGTGAAATGACGGCCACATACAAACATGCTGTAGCTGGACAGACGTGGGATTCCAGGGAGAATCTCAAGCCATTTCGGGCGATTGGGAACAGTGAATAAATTATTCTAACTCTCGCAGCAAAAATGCATATTTGTTACAGTCAGTCATTTTCCAGGAGAGAGTGGAGCAGCTGCTCAGAGCGCAGGATTCAGGAGGAATACTGAGAAATGTGTGTAGTAAGCTAAAAACCACTGTTTTTAATAAGAAAATAGCATCACAACATGGTTGAAAACTCCAAAAGGTTGATTTTGCATGATACAGGACTTTTAAGCTCCAAAACACACAAAAACTAAATCTTTTGAAAAATTATTATTGGAGTTACTCTACACAATACATGTAAATTAGAATGTATTACCTGTGAGAAGCTCTTTCAAAGTATTGTACCAGGTGTGTGTGTGCTCTGTAGAGGCATTGTGGAGGTGCAGTATGTCCTCCTCCAGCCTCCAACCTCTCCTCCTGCAGTAAAACAGAGCAAGACCGAGCACAGCTCCCCCTGACTGCTGGCCTGCCGCTCGTCGCCTCTTCACCTTCACTGCAAACACATCCTGCATCTGCAGCATACCTGCCTGAAGAATGCTCACCTCACCTACAGAAAGAGGCAAAAGAAACATTCAACATGTGAGTTAAACATACTGCAGAAGACAAAGGTGCAATGGATTCCAGCTGTGGCAGGGGCTAGAGATAAAATCATCCATGTTCTCCTACTGGTGTGAATCCTGTGTGTCTTCACATAAAGCACTTGAACATTTCCTTATATGCTGCCTTCAATATGTTCCAGGTTCATGTGAGATGACCACACATTTTACAATGAGATACTCCAAAAACAGGCTGTAAATACATGAAAGCCTTAATTGCCCAGTACCAACTACATAATCTGAGATATGCTATAAGGGTTTTGTTTTGGGGTAGAAGCCTGTTTTCTATGAAAAACATGTTTTTAAATAGCTGCCACTTATTTAATCTGTCATTATCTGTACCCACTTATTCCTGTTGAAAGTCATGGGAAGCTGGTGCTTATCATCAGCTGCTATTGAACAAGAGGCAAGCTACACCTGGACAGGTCACCAGTCCATCACAGGGCCACATTGACAAACCACTCACATACACTCAGCCAGGGCCAATTTAGATTTGCCAATTAACCTACTGTATTATCAGGGGCGTGTCCAAGGGGGCACAGGCCACCCTTCCAATTAAACTGGCCACCACAGGTGCCCCCCACAAACTAAGACAATGAACTTCAATCAATACTTTTATATTAATCACCATTGAGCTTGTGCTTTGACTGATTTTTATTTCATTTTGGTTTATGGTAGCCACTTAAAGGTGGTAAAGAGGATTTTGTAGCAAATTTAGATGTCAAATTCACTTTAAAATAATTTTATCAACTTGTAGCGGTCTTGTACTTATGGTTTCCAAAAGAAAAAGTTATAATATTCATAAATCATAGACCTGGTGGGACTTGAAATAATGTCGCCAGCTAACAAACTCGTTTCATTATCTATTGGCTACTAGATCGTCCAACATGTTCGAACAAACAATGTTGTAGTAGTTCTAGAAAAAACTCCAGCGATATCGATAGTAAACAAACAATCGAGTGGCTACAACGCATGTGCACTACTCAAAAAACAACAAACAACCATTGAGCTTCGTCTTCAGGGCAAAATCGTCTTTACCACCTTTAAATTAAGATAAAGAGTCTAAAATTTTGTATAAACTAGATTTTTAAAAAAATATGTTCCCATTTGCATGTATCACCCTTTTGGAAATCTGTGCCTCTACCTGGTCCCCCCAACAAAAATCTTCTAGACACGACTATGCCTAATATACAAATTTTTGGTATGTGGAATGAAGCAGGAGTCCACAGAGAAAAATCCAGCTACTAATGGAAAAACAGAAATGAAAGAAAATTCTATACAAGAAAGTGACACTCATAAATAAACATTGACAATTAACATTTTCTCTTTAAAAGACCTTCTTGCTGATACTCTAATGGTGGGAATAATGATGAATCCCCCCTTCCTGTCACCTGGCTAACCATTGTCTTAGCATATTTGTTGTACCTCATCAATCTCTAATGTGACGGGAGGCACACACACACACACGCACGCACACATGTTTGTTTTGTTATCCTTATGGGGACCGTCCATTGACTTCCATTAATTTTAGTAACTGGATTTATACCTAACCCAAACCCTTTTCCTAACCTTAACCATTACTGATCTATAACTAACCCTAAGACTAACTAAAACTCTATTCACACCATACCTATAAACCTCGGACCCCAGAAAGATAGTAAATGTCTGGAAACTGGTCTTCAGGAGGTTAGAAAAACAAGCCCGTACACGCACACACATCTTTTAAACCAAATAATCAATACAACCCATCAAGTTAGTTTAACTGAAAGGAAGATATTTAAGATGACTCTGATTCAAAACCTACAGGGATTCTCCAAACACACACAGGTTGACTCCAGATGGAGTAAGTTTCCCATTATGACCTACAACCCACTTTGCCAACACACACAAACACACAGTGGCAGTCCAGTCTCATGGTGACCAGGGCATGTGGTCACTGTAGGGAGTATTGGATCTTATTTTACACACAAACACTGGGTGCTGACATCACTTCACATAACAATAATTCATTTTCTGGAAATTAAACTTAATCCGCAATCATATTATGCAATACTGTATCTGACAGTTTGCTTTTTAGGATTTAAATATTTAGTCCATATAACCAGGGGTGTACATAATATTTTTGGCCTGTTTCTCAGGGGAGAACCTGGGTTGTTACTTGGTCCTCACATTTTTAAATGTGTCTCTCTGTGTCTCTACAGAGCTCCTCTGCTTTGTTTTTGGTTCTTCAAGCTTCCCATTCAGTCTGATTAGTTTTCCTTGTGCTATATTTGTTTCAATAAAAATCATTTAATTAAAAAAATCAAGAGAAACCAGTAAAATATAAAAATATAAATATATAATATAAAATATAAAAATACTGGAGAAAACATTCAGAGTTCAGGTTGGATTGTTTACATGTTTAATCATTCATTTTAAAAGGGACTAAAAGTAAGTTTAACAACAAATAATTTGTATAGAACTGTACAATTTCTTCCACATACATGCTCCAGTAATGTCCTGGTCACTAGAAAGAGCTCGGGCATTTTCACTGTGGTTGCCTCTATATGTACGTAAAAGTACTTTATTAGTTATTAATAGAGCTTATTCAGGTCAAACAGACACTGTACTTTTCAGTGTATGCTTTGGGTCATTGTCTTGTTGGAAGACCCAGTG
Organism: Pachypanchax playfairii; assembly: GCA_006937955.1. Lineage (NCBI taxonomy): Eukaryota > Metazoa > Chordata > Actinopteri > Cyprinodontiformes > Aplocheilidae > Pachypanchax > Pachypanchax playfairii. Next base: position 111,025 of record SSNP01000347.1, read on the forward strand.
ATGACCTGAAGCCTTGACTACATATTCTCCTTCAAAATGTCCACATGTTCTTTTTTCATGATGCCACCTGAACAAGGCTCCCTATGCCTGAGGCTGCAGAACAGCCCCCACAGCATGATGCTCCCACCACCATGTTTAACTGTGGGAACTGTGTTCCTGGGGTTGAAGCCCCCCTTCTTCACCAAACATAAGCAACATCCTTGTGCCCAAACAAACCTTTAGTCTCGTCAGACCAAAACACACACCTCCAAAATTTACCTTTACCTTTCAAATGTTCACAGGCAAACTTAAGTCAGGTCAAGATGTTCTGCTCTTTGAGTAAAGGGGTTCTTCTGGGATGATGGTCGATGGGCAATTGGTTAAATACTGTAGGTATGTTTTGAAAGCAATCATTCATATGGGGTTAGTATTTTTGACCACCCAATTTTTTACAATATTTGATATAAAGGAAACCTATAAAGGTATTTTATGTCAAAATGTACCAAAAGCTCCTGGTGAATGTTTACTTATATAAAGTTTCATCAATGCTGCAAACATTGTTAAGAAGTTTGGAAAAAAGTTGCATAATTGACCTTTCTGAGTGTCTGCCTCACTGATGTCAACTGGAAGTTGGTTCCACAGGAGAGGAGCCTGATAACTAAAAGCTCTAATTCCCATTCTACTTAAGTGAACTCTATGAACCACAAGCAGACCTGCAGTCTGAAAGTGAAGTTTTACGTGAAAAAATGGAACAATAAGATCTTTGATACAAGAAGGAGCTTGGTTGTTGAGTGGTTGTTACTTGTTGTATAATTGAAGTAAATTTAGCTGCAGTAGTAAAAATACAGTCTTTGTGCCGGCAGGTTAGGTGTTGCTTTCCTGTGAGAGGTCTAGGTGAATACAAATATTAAAAAAATAAACAACATATGATCCATTTATATAGAAATATCTCATCAACACACACAGCATGCTGATAGGCTGGCAATGTGTGTGTTAATCTCCTCACACTGAGAGACTCTAATAACCTCCCACAGGCTCAACCAACTGCTTTCTAGTTCTGCCAACACACACAGAGCTAACTCAATGACACTTGCTTGGTAGAAATACAACTAAACAGATTTGTTTGAGCCACAAACCATTGACTTAAAAAACTAGACCAGGCATCTCCACCAGTTCTTCTAAACTGAGTCCACAATATCCTATTTAAAAACAGTGAGAGATAAAAGGATGGTGTAAATGAGAGAAATCATGAGACTGACCCAAAGTTTCTGAAAGCAACAAATTCAGTGTTGAACAAACCTCTGAGCAAAGAACGTTCTCAGGTTTTTTGGTGCGTTTTTATTTTTATTTTGCCACTGTAATCCCATAAAAAATCAAAAATCAGCAAATCAACCAAAACGCATTGAAATATCTGAATTTAGAGAACAGAAGGTGTCCAAACTCCACAACCCTGTCTAAAGAAATATGCTTTATTTGATCCTGATTTAGGCCTTTTGTTATTTTATCTCTATAAAAACAAAAACCATGGCAATGTCAACGAAAGTATTTACACAATCCAATGTATATTTGTCCCTACATGTCCAGGTGACACAGTTTGTATTTTTTTGAGTGTGGTACCTCTGGAAGCAGGTAAAGCAAACAGAGCAACACCTGAATCTGTACTTTATCTGATGAATACCTTTAGGGCAGGTGGGGTCTGAGCACACAGCACAGTCCAGCCTATTGTCAACATTTCCAAGCCAATGTTGCTCAATCATCCTTTAAAAATCCATTCTAATTCTAATTTTAAAAGATTTTTTTAATCCCTGAAGTGAAATTACATTTTGCTGTAACTCAGTTTTTCTTCAGAGAGCCATTGTAGAGGGTTATATCTGTGGGCAGGAAGGATCTTCTGTAGGGGAGTGTGTTGCAACAAATCTGAAGAAGCCTCAGCTTCTGAGAGTTTTCCGTGATGTTTTTTTTCATTTTTCAGAGTACCTCCAGATCACCTGCTCTGATGCCCAAACAGGTGACTGCAGATGTGATCAGACTCTCCACAACAGACTTATAAAACATCTTCAACATCTTGCTGCAAATGTTGATGGACCTAAGCTTCATGAGGAAGTATCTAAGTAGCTTGTCTCTAAACTGAACCTGTTTAAGAACATGTTCAGTTCATTGGCGCTATCTAGACTTCCAACTAAGTGGCCCTCCTTCTGCTTAAAGCCTGTGATCTTCTTCATCCCTGACCAAACATCTCTTACATTGTTCTGATGGAGCTTGTTCTCCAGCTTTTTCCTGATTACCTCCTTGTTGCTTCTAATGTTGACTTTAAGTTCTCTTTGTACTCTCTCAATACGTCTCTGTCTTCCTCTCTGAAACTCTTCCTTTCTTGTTTAGTACTTTTTTCAGGTCTCTGGTGATCAAGGATTTGTTGTTAAAGAATCACTTCACTGTTCTGGTGGGGATAATGTTGTCCACACAGAAATCTAAATAGTCAGTCACACTCTCAGTCACAACATTGATGTCCTCTCCATGTGGCTCACAGAGTGCAGCCCAGTTTGTAGCCTCAAAACATAATTTGATGACATTTTGATCACAGGTTGCCTCTAAATAACTGGTTTGTACATTGAGCAGAGAGATCCTAGAGATTAGAGACCTGGCTTGATGTTTCTTGTCACAGAAGCTTGTCAGCGCCAAGCTGCTAGCTGCATGCACACGTGGTGCATTCAAGTAACGTTTGAAATGTATGGTGAATTCAAGAACATAGGACATTTAAAACTTCTACCAAAAACACTGAAAATAATACCATAAACCATAAATTTCTGTTTAATGGGGTTTCTCAAGCAATGTTTGATAAATACTAAATACATGTCCTACTTATTTTACAAAGTACTAAAAATCAAACAAAAACTATATTGTCTCTGTTAATTTCATCTTTTTGAGATATCTCAGTAAATTTTAAAATTGTTTTGAAAATCATTGCTTAGTAAATCTTATTTACATTATTTGGAATCCACAGTGATTTATTGAGACTATTCTTTGGTGTGTAATAGACCAGGGAGAAATATGTAAACACCAAAATGCGCAGAGAATGCAGGTTTTAAGCTTAAGGTACCTTTTTCTGGAGGGGAATTTATCAGCTATTATATCGGCTAGCGACCTTTGCTATTGTCTCATATCAGTATCTGTATCTGTATCGCACCCCAAAAATCCATATCGGTCAGGCCCTATTTATGATCTGCCTTTCAAAGAGTAAGTCATGCAAATGACTTGTATACATCCCTGATATTTGTATAAAACAAGTCCAGTCTTTTGTTTTCTCTGGTGGAGCAGTTGATAAGCTGTTGAAATGTTTGAAGTGTAGAAGAGGGAAAGGCGAGATTAAAATCTCCAGATATTGATACAATTGCATTGGATGCTGTGTTTGTAGTCCACCAACAGTCGAGCCAATGAAGTCTCATGCAGAATCAGCATTTGCTGATGGTGGAATGTAAACCGCTATGAACTAAAATAACACTTGTGAGCTCTCTCAATAGATAATACAGACAAAATCCAGCAGCTAAGAATTCAATATCTGGATTGTAGAGACAATATTTCCCAACAGAATGTCCAGTATGACACTATCCTTTGTTAAGAAGGATAGCAATTGTCTGAGAATTTCAGGCTACCTCATGCTCATTTGTACAAACAATGACAAATTATCTTGTTCTTGATTTCCTCATCAACACACAATCAGATTAGATTCTTATCAATCTCATTAGAATGTTCTAAACTCAAGAGTTCTGATGACATCCATGATTCTGATAGCCTCTCTATACTAACTATAAACAGCTCATGAAGCATCATCCTTTAGAGCCTCATTCAAATGTGCTAACATTTGACTGACTGCTCTCATTTCATGCATCATTTCATAATAAAACTCCTTTTTTTTTTTTATAAAATTCACTCACCTGACTCCTTCATAACCAAATTCTTCCCCTACATAATCCAACTCCTTTTCTTTGCCGCTTTTTGCCTCTTTTTTCCTCTTTTGCTGCTCCGTCTCTGTGAAACACATGACAGTGCATTCCTGATACTCAGTCTTCAACAGAGTTTCCATTTCGTCAATCTTGTCAACAAGAGATTTAACGTTTGTCAGTATTATTTATGGAAGGCTTAAACTTACTCTCTCTCTCTCTTCAGTTTGCTCCTGCTCTACATCCACGTCTTCTTCTTTTTAGCACATCAGGAATCTCAGTTTTAATATCATTTGAGGCTTGGAAATGTTCATTAGCTGCTCTTTCTTGTAAGCATGTTCCGTTTTGTGAACGCATCATAACAAGTGGTAAAAAAGCGAAAAATTAAAGCAAAAATCCTCCAATCAGCAGAGTACCAAAATCAGAATAAAAAGTAGAATAAAAACAAGCAAGAAATCCTTCAAATAAACTGCTAGCAATATCACAATATATTACGTTGTGGGATTTCTTCTTCCTGTCATGAAGGTCTTCCCGCTTTCTTGCCATCCTTTTTAGTCTGGCCCACCAGGCCTGTAATAATGTCCTGCACAAAGAACTTTGTAGTCTTGCGTGGACCTGATTTCACACTGTGGTACAGAATGTGAGCATTCACCACACTGATGCTCAGAACTGCTATAAGTTATGTTTGTCAAAAAGGCTGAGTTCAAATGCACAGCAGAGATGGCAAAAAAGTAGTTTAAAACAGTTTATTGATATGGTTGAGGTGAGGATGGATCTGAACTGTGAAAGTAAACCACAGTCAAACAAAGTCCAGAGTCAATTGTGTAAATGGAACAACAAAGGAGCGGGAGGAGGCAGAGTGATCCAAATATCAGGGCATACATTCCGAATAGGGGCAGACAAGGTCAGGAATGGTCCGGGGCCACTTCACTTCATTGATTGATATGTTAAACTTTAAATCAGATATAGGGTAAATGATTTCTTAGAAGCATTTAAATTATTTAAAAAGAAACACCAGAATACAAAGCTGCATCTGCTGCTAGCATAATTAGCATAGACCACTAATATATGGAATTGACCAACACACTTTTATGGCCATGAAACTGCTTTATATAAAACTACAAATGTAGACTTGTACATAATCATGTTGGTAGTTATGTTCTTATTATGCCATTTGATGATCCAGATTGTCCTGCCTATACTACCTCCATATTTGGAGGACGGCTGTGGCTCAGTGGTTAGAGCGGTCGTCCTCCAATTTGAAGGTTGGTGGATTGATCCCGGCTTTCACCGCCACATGTCGAAGTGTCCTTGGGCAAGACACTGAACCCCATGTAGCCCTCCGATCTGCGTATCGGGTTGTGTGAGTGTTAGCCCCTACCCTCTCCCCCCGATTTATATATCGGGTTGTGTGAATGGGTGAATGCAAAACCTTGTAGTGTGAAAGCGCTTTGAGTGGTCTGAATGACTAGAAAACACTATACAAATACAGGACATTTAGCTTCATACCACTGGCTAAACTGCCTAGGAATATTGATGATTGATGATGTATGAAGCGTCAAGCACGGGGAATTGTCCTAATTGTCCAATTTTGAAAGCATGACTCCCTAAAACTTGTAAGTCAGTATAGAAAGTTGAAGTTGTTTCTCTCTTCATCCAAGGGGCAGCGCAGTAACTTGTAGTCGCAGGCTAACACACAGCAAAAAACAAAAGCACTTTAAAAAATAAAAAAAATTATATGAATGATTATAATTATGATTTGTTATTATTACTAATATTGTTGATATATTGATCGTTGTACATAAGACTAGTAAAATGTATTTCTTGAAGAGAGATATTATATATTATATTATTCTATAGGGGTGGGACTAAATAAGCTTAGGCTTCCACCCACTCCTTTTGAACTTGTTTTTTTCCTTTTGTATTATCTTGCTCTTAACTCTGTTTTAATTCTGTTTTGTTTGTTTATAAGTTCAAAATAAAAATCAATCAAAGCACTCTCTTTTAAATCTATGTTGATAATGGTCAAAGATTGGCTCTGCTTTTTTCTTTTTTCCTTTCTTACTCTAATTTTTTCACGTGACTGCACATAAATCTGTTGCAAACAAAGATATACCTTACTGCCAACTGGTGGTAGCAAGTAAAAATATCAATGGTATGTTTAAAGGCTTACTGATTATATTTTCATAAAGTTGTTGTAATTGTATTTATTTGGCGTTTAACATACAATGTGGAGACAGCTATCTCTACACCTAAAACTCAATGATTCTTAAGCAAATTGTGGAAGGGGATTATTTTTTCCCCACTAACCTGTTTAATCCTCACACTGTAGAAAGTTGAAAGGGTTTAGAAAATGAAAATAAAGATCATTCTTTTATTCTTTTGACTTGTAAGTAACACAAAACTGTCATGAACTCAGCTAGGTCATGTTTTGCTGGTGACCATTGTGAGTTTTTCTTTCTTTTTAAGAAAGTTAAAAACAATTTTCTTCACATTTTTAGCTGAAAACTAAGGAGCAACACATACCCAGATCCTTCTGTGCTTTGTTGCTGCCATACATAGACACCACCAAATGTTCTTTCTGAAGTCAATTAAAAAAAAAAAAAGATTTTACTGATTATTTTTTCAGCTTTAATTCTATTATCTGATCAAAATTTAAATGTGACTAAGATTTATTAGCAGCATGGTTGTCTCCACCTTAGTCTTTACGAATTTAAATATAATTTTTTTTCTTTTAAAAGGTACAATATGTAAAAATTTCACAGTGAAATACTCACACAACAGTCTAATGTCCCACCGATGTTGAAAATAAAGTCCCATTGTAACAGATCTCGATCTCAGCCAGCTGGGTGGTCGCTAGTTTCGGTCATTTTAAAAACGCTAGTCCACACTGTAATCATTATTTATACGTTCAAACTTCCTGGTTCCATAGCAAATCACATGTGAGTCTGCAAGGCTGCCAAGTCTTCAACACAAGCAGATGTAATTCCACAACGACCAGCAGCAAAAAGTAAGAAACCACCACATCCTTCCAATTGAACAGCCGAGCTGCACGTGATGGGGCGGTCAAACACACTTAGGAAAACTCAGTGCTGGACAAATAGACCTTCAGATATTCCCAAAAATTGAACAAGATACAAGAGAAGCTAAACGAGAATCAACATTGGAACTGGCAATCCAGCAGACAAATCAGGAAGGAGAGGGGGTGAGTGGCTGAGAGAGGACGGGTTTTTTTCTACATGAACTGCTGGACTCAGATTTGACGACAAGGTCTAATTTTTACATACTGTACCTTTAAATTATTATTACAAGTTTTAATGGAGTATAAAAAATGTTTAGGAAAAAACATATGAAGTAATGCTTTTTGAGTATTTGTCCATAACTTGTGCTTCACAAGTCAACTGTCTTTGCATTTCTATAGCAGATATTGATTTCTGAAGGCGTGCACAACAAATGCACCAAACAGGCCAAAAGTATGTGAGGCATAAAAATAGGTAATGTTTTATGACACTAGAAAGCTGTATGCTACTGTGAATGTAGTCACAATATGAAATGTAGTGTCCAAATATGAGAAGATGTGTAATTTCGGGTGGTTCCGGCTCCTTCCGTCAGGCTGCTTCGTCAGCAGCTTGTTCATATTCATTATTCAAATTTGCTGGACTCAGATTGGCTAACAAACTAGCCTATGAGAGCAAGGAATACTGTTTCCTGCCCCGCTGCGCATGGCAACATCGTGTCTTCCGGTTTGTTTCGTCTTATGCTAACAGCTTTTAGCCAGCAGCATGCTAGGCGTGGTTTCAACTGCGGGAGCTGATGAATACTAATGAACAAAGGAGTTTTGATGAAACAGATACAGGCCGTTCAGACTCGGGAGAACTCGGGTGTTATCAGTGTAATTTGAGAGATAAAAACTGAAAGAGAAGTTATTGACCTGTTTTCACACCAACTATGAAGGTAAGAACACCTGTGGAGCTAAAATATTCAACAGAAACCTCAGAAAAACAGTTTTTAATGGAAGGGCCTCTTTAAATAAAGCGTGTGTGTTTGTGTCCAGATGTCCAAAGCTTTCAGGTTGACACAAATAGATCAAACCTTATAGACACTTCAACATGACACACAAACACACTTGAATGCCTTGAAAGCCCTTTGTCATGGTAACTGACCTGTGGGAGTCTCAGGGATGATGGGAGTCCAGGTCAGTCTGGTTTGAGTAAGAAGGACATCATGACTCTTTTTTCCCACTTTGAAGATCCCCCGCAGCAACACACTCTCACTGCCACGTTAGAAACACACAATCACAAAGTTTACTTCAACCAATAAGAAATCATTGACAAATATGTTATTGTATTTTTGTAATTTACCACCCAGTGTAGTTTTTAAATGAAGTGCTTCTCTCTGACATGTTTTCTTCAGCTGTGGGTTTTTACTGACAGGACACATGAATCAGGCAGACACACAGAGTTGTAACTGAACTGATTTATGTTGCTGTGTTGATTTATGGATTCTTGATCAGTTGAATATATTAGTTCTGCTGTTCTTACTATACAGTACAATGTAAGTCACTGTTTTCTAAAGGCTTCAGTTCAAGTTTCTTATGGAGTTCATAGAAGGACTTTTTTTAGGATGTGAAGTTGGTTTGAGTAGTCATCTCAAGGGCACATTCAATGCTGCAGGTGTGTTGCTAGATTTCCACAGTTTCCAGTGCGTAACTACCTATAACATGCAGCACGTGAAGACCAGGAGGAAGACTGTGCTTGGCAGTCAGAGGGATAAGGCCTCAGTGTAATTTCAGATGTGTGTGGGGTTTGACTTTAGGTTTGTTTGAATACAACTTGTCTGCATTGATGTATTAGTGAGTATTTTCAAAGATATTTAGCACTCATTTATTGCAAACTCTGCATGACCATTTTCAGAGCATATTTGGTTGGAGGTAAATTTAATTTTGGTGCATGTTTATTTCTGCCAATTTAAGTAGTTTAAGTTAATTTGAATAATGATCTGATTAGGTTTTTTTTGTGTGTGGGCGTGCAGTTCAATTCATTCCTCGGCCTAATTATACCCCCCAATTGTACACAGCGGCTGGCCTTTGTATTCATCATTAAACATTTTATACCAATCAAATCTATTTCTCTACAACAAGGGACCACCTCTTGTCCTTTCTAATAATCAATGGCATGTCCTTCGATGATGCTAGGAGTCGATGCCCTATCAGGCCAGAGGAGACAGGTTTGTTATGTCTTTTTCTCTTTCCACACATTTCAGACCATTAAACTGTCTGAAAAAAACTCCAGAAGACACAGGTGGAGGCCTTCACAATCACCTGGATGAGGGACTATCTCACAAACAGACCACAGTTTGAGACTGAAGAGTTGTATGTCTGATCAGCAGCACAGGAGCACCACAGGGGACTGTACTCTTACCATTCATTTTCACTCTGTACACCTCAGACTTTCAGTACAGGTCCTGCATCTACAAAAATACTCTGATGACTCTGCAGTTGTTGGTGGATCAGAGATGGACAAGAGACTGAGTACAGAGAACTGGTGGACCGCTTTGTGTCCTGGTGTGCAAACAATCATCTCATCTTGAATGTGAACACGACAAAGGAGATGATTGTGATTTTTAGGAAGAGCAGCAACATGCCAAAACCCATTTCCATCATGGGAGAAGAAATGGAGGTGGTGGAGAAGTATAAATACCTGGTGTTCACCTGGACAACAGACTGAACTGGAGACACAACTGTGGTGCTGTTTTAGGAAGGGACAAAATAGACTGTACTTCCTCAGGAAGCTTAGATCCTTCAACGTTTGCAGCAAGATGTTGAAGATCTTTTATAAGTCTGTGGACAGTCTGATCACACCTGCAGTCACCTACGGGGGTAGGAGCATCAGAGCAGGTGGTGTAAAGAGGCTGTTTTGTATAACTCTAATACAACTAACAGCCTTCTCAATGCATATTCTGCAATAACATCTCTGCATGTTTACTGTAAAACTTACTACCTTTCAAATTGTTTCCAATGTAGTTGAAAAAGAAAATAATTTCACTGCCAGAAATTACATAGCTCCAACCTTCTGGGGGGCAAAGAAACTGGGGTATGGGATTCCCATTGGAGACCTGTATTCTACAATAATTCTAAATGTTGCACCATGTACTACATTGTGGTGATGCAATGGGTCCAAGACAGTAAGTAAATGTATTTTTATATATATTTTTTCCATTGGGTACTTTCTGATTTTGAATGTTTTTTGTTTGTTTGTTTTGTTTTTGAGGCTGAATGATTTTTGAAAATCTGTTCGCTTATTTTCTGGAAACTGAGTTTAGGTTCCAGCTAGGTAAGGAACCTGTTTGAAGAAGGGGTGTGATTTGTGAGCCAGCTTACAAACTACACTTTCCAGTTTGACTTGAGTTTTTGTTTTCATACTGATAAATGTGTCGGTTAAAGTTTTTATTTTGAAATAACGGTCTTATAGACTCATTATAAAAAGTAAACTCAGTAAATGTCAGTCCTCTTCTGCTTCATCAGTTTCTGGTATGAATTTCATGCGGAACATCATTAACCACTCACCTCTGATCTTCTTCCTTCTGCACATGCTCCTTTTGCTCCCGATTCTCCTCCTTGTCATCATCTGTTTCCCTTTGCTTCTTTTTCTGTTTTTTCTTTTTGCTTTTGTCTCTCTGCATTATCTGCGCCTCGTCCTCGAGTTCCGACATGTTTACTGAAACAATCTACGAACAAAACAACAAAACAAAACAAACTTGGTGGAACTGATTTTGTTTCTTTCTGATAAACATGCAGTAAGCTGATCACGGTGTATTTCCGGGGTGTCGAGACTATGGAAACAGACAACAGCTTTAACGGCCACCCATGTGTGCGTAATTAACGGGCATGCGCGCCGTGGTAGTTAAATTGGTTTGGGTCCGGCTGCAGGCAACAGTCTCATGCCCCCGCCGTTCTCATGCATCTGACAGAACTTGCACATAATGTTGTTTTACATTGTGTACAACATTCACTTTAACATTTAACCACCTACACTATCCTAACACTTACCATAACTTCTTATAATTTTCTTCACCTCTTTGCGCTTAGAATCCTCAGACTGGTGGGGCATACAGCAGGCGTTGGGGCATCAGAGTGGCGTCCAGTGTCGGCGGTATATCACGCTGTAAGTAAAGTCCTAACTCCGGATTTTGATTTATTTGATTTATTTTAAGACTGTTGGAGCTTTCTGTGAATCTCTTGAATTCTGTATATCTCTACTGCTCATATGTTATTTATCTTTTTTAATAATTGTTTATCATTACTGAGTCACTTAAAAGTGCATTTCGTAGGTTTTACCCTTGCAAAGTGGAATAACTACTACTCTAAAAGTTCTTCTATTTTTTATCTATTTTTCTTTGAAAAATTGATATGTATGTGTGTTGTATTCTTGTGAGGGGAATTTACACCTTCTGTTGTATGGTGCGCTTTATTTCTATGGCACGACTGACCATCTGGTTCCAGAGGCGGAGTGGACAGAGACACTCAAATGACAACATCAAGGCAGAAGGGGAGAAGACAACAAAGACACAACAAAAATAGACCAAAACTAACACAAAAACAAAACAGACCAAATACATTTATCAATATTGTTCATACTCATAAAAATATATTACTCTAAAGGTTTTTCTACTAAAGTACCCAATTATACACAAAGATTTGTTTGCTCGTGCGTATGCGTGCATGTGTTCATGTGGATGTACATGTGTTAAGTGTCTGTGTGCTTGTGTTTGTTGTAGTGTTTGTGTTGGGGCTCTGCATGTATCAGTGTGTGGACCAGCGAACACAGGCAGGAACAGAAGGTGGTCACAGGTCCAACGCAGAGGGAACGTCCGGGAGAGCAAAGTGGCCCCTGCCCCCAGCAGGAGGATGCCCCAGGAGGGCACCGGCCAAGGGGTCCAGGAGCTTCTTGTTGCAAGGCAACAGCTCTACCAACTGCATAAAAATTGTTTTACTTCCTTTAAATACTAGTAAGCATTGTATTTTGAGTATACTTAAAACTACAGCCAGCCAATACAAGAGCCATATGCTGTTATTTCATGGCTGCTTGAGATGTTGCAGGTTGATTCAGAAAAACTAGTTCATGAATTTATTACTTCTAGATTTGACTACTGAAATTCACTTTTATCAGGATGTTAAACAGTTTTGTAAAAAAAAAGACCTGCAGTCAATTCAAAAATCTGCTGCCAGAGTTCTGATGAGAGTTAGAAGGAAGGCTCAAAATGATTGTATTTTGGCATTTTTACACTAGTTCCCAGAAATATCCAGAAAATAATGAAATGTTTTACTTCTAATATAAACATCTAGTGATGAGCACCAGCTCACTAAACAGGAACAAGCAGGTACAGAACATGACTGACTGGCTGACTGACTTTTCTTTTTGATCAGTCCTAAAATTAAGCTTAGCCTAGCTCATGATTAGTTGCTACAGGCTCTGCTGGAGGACATACTGACCACATTTCGGATGCTTTTACTGATGTGTGCACAAAACATTAGGTTTTACTATGATATCTGTTACTTAAATCAATTCAAGAAGCAAGAAAATGTGTAAAACTTAGTTTTAACAGCAATTAAACCAGTTGTAATCAGTGCAATTGCTTATCTAATAAGTTGCTAAAATGAATCAGCACCCTGTATACTTAAAATTGGCACTTAGTAAACACCCATAACAATGAAATATAATGTCAATGTTTGTTTAGTAAGCTTTAATATGCTTCAAAATCTGGGATCAACCCATGTAGCTTGTAAAAATACAGGGCTAGTTTTTCCATGTAGACATAAGAACATGTTCTGTAATAGTGAAATGGAGCATCACTGTTGTTGTTATGGAATCCTGCAGTTAATACGCTTGAATTGTTATCTGGTTCTGTCCTGGGATATTATTTAACAGACACCTGCCAGCCAATCAGAGAGGGGACTGTGGCATTAATACCATATAATGAAACCCACTCAGCATGTGTGTGCCGTTGACAGATGGCTGAGTTTGAATCTGCATTAATCAGTGTTATGATCAGCCAACAGACTGAAACAAAAAACCCTGTTATAAATGCTGCTGATAATGCTACTGCTAATATTCTTAATGATGCAGCAGCATTCTCACAGGAACATTGAATTATTGGATTACACCAGTAAGAATTTTAAAAAAATCATTAATGTGACATTTAAAATTTTTACTCAAATGGAGTCATGTATTTCATTCCAAAACAGAAATACAAAATGAGGAGGGACTGAGAAATTAATGGAACTATTAGAAAATATGTTACAAATGAAACACTAAAGACAAATACACAAATTACCAAAAAGAAAATGACAAATGGGAACAAGTGAAACACCAGAGACTGGAATGTACAAGAGTGATTGAAACAAATGATAAAAACAAGAGAGAATATTACAAAAGGAAAAAGGAAATACACCAGGAGCAAAAGGAGATACTAAAGCCAAGCCAGGCAGTTCCTGGAGGATGAAGGCGTTACCTGCCATTGACTGGTCTCCATGCTCTTCTGACCTAAAATCCAAAAGAACATCTCACACATCTTGTTTAGGCCAATCCAACACAATCAGGTTTCACCTCCGACAATCCAGGAGGTCGATGATGCCCTGGTCAGGACCTGGTAGGCGATACCTCAGGACACTATCCAGCATCTCATAAGAAGCTCTGATGTTTTCAGGTAGTACACGTGAAATTTCTTGGTAACTAAAAATCAAGTTCTCAAAAGGTAGATTTTTTTCATTGTCATCAAATTATGTTCTATGTTGTTCCTCACGTTACCCATTCCATATCAGTGTGGATATCCAGCAGGATTTTTTTTTTTCAATTGACCTTTTGAGAACGGCCATTGACCAATCACACAACCGTTACTAATTGAGCAGCTCTGACAAACATGATGATAAAGGGTGCTCGGAATTGCCGACTGATGGGGGCGAGCTTTAGAGGCGCTGGCAGCTGGGAGTGCTCTCTGGCTGCGAGGGAGGCTAGCTGCGAGAGGGCAGACGCCACTCGGCAGAGCTGATCTGGAGAGAGAAAGGAGACCGAGGCTGGTTCGATTTGGAGAATGTCGCAAAAGTATTACTCCAAAAAAGGTCACTGACACGCATGGAAATACCTCTTCCAGTCATGATAATCTGTCTCGCGATGGTCGTAGCAACAGTAACTAAGGGGGGGGCAGGACTCGGCAAAAGGTCAATTGAGATCTGAAGTGTTTTTAAGAGTTCCTATTGAGCAATACGGAAGCCAAGAACGACCATATTTTTTGATAATATTTTGATGTCATCACGAAAAAACAAATGCTGTGTCATGTAGTCATGTAAACGCGTATCGGCATAACCCCATCAAAACGTGTGTTCAGCGCATGCTCTATTCGCAAGGACTCTTGGTCGTTTGCTGTTGTTGTTTTTGGATACAGGAAGAAGAATCGGAAATTATGCATATTGCATCTTGAAGTAGTCCGTACGTCATGACGCTACCCCAACATCTGCGTTTAAATTGGGTTATTACAAGTTTCATGTATACAGGGGTAACTCTCTCTACTTATGCATGTAAACGGGTTATTCTGAACATTTCAGAAACCCCAATACTGACCTTAACCCGATCATAACCCAAATATTGGCAGCATGTAAACGTAGTCAATGTCGGGACAGAGACAGATGGATGGAAGAAGCTGCTTCTATGGAGCCGAACAGCTCTGATCGCATCATTTCGAGCCAATAGTTCACCCTACAGTGGCTTAGCAGCATAGAATGAGACTCTTCTCTAATGCCGCTTTTCCACCGACAGAACACGGTGCGGCTCGGTTCACTTTAGCCCCCTGCGGACCCTTTTCCACCGCCTTTCTCGGGTCTTAACCGCGTCATTCCGCGCCAACCCGGCCTCTTTTTTCACACCACCTCCTCGGTGGTCCGAAGCGGCCCAAAGCGGGCCCACACGCCCACCTGTCTACTGATTGGTCTAGTAAACTGCTACCAGTGACACGACTACTACATAGTGGTAGCCCCTGATTGGCCCGGCTGTGTGTGGTGTCCACGTGGTGTGATATAGAAGCGCTCCCGCAAAAGGCTTTAAAAAAAACTCCCAGCAACCATACAGATATTTTATTTTAAAATACAATTGACTTTGGACAATGGCGACTTCCTCCACAAGAACCAAAAATCAAACCGACCAAAATGAACCACAGACAGAGTGCAAAGTACAAAAACACACGTATATCCGCCATTGTTGTTGTTGTTTCACGCACTGTGACGTCGCGGACAAAGACTTTTGCGCGCCACTTTTCATAGCCAGATGGGCACGCCCCCTATCCGCACTTACGTCCGCTTTATGTTTCCACCGCCTCAAGCGAGTTGATCCGCGCTATACTGTACCGCTCTCAAGCGCGCCGTGCTGATTTGTCGGTGGAAAAGGGGCATTAGTGATATATTGTTTTTTAGCTAGAGTGCTAAAGCTACATGTAGATTTGCTCCAGTGTGAATCACATCTTTTAGGTTTCAGTAACTGAGTTAAAGCCGTACACTCATGATAATGAAACTTGTTTTTCCAAGATAACAAGTTATTTATTGTTATTTCGAAATAAACAGGGCCTGGGTTTGTTCAAGATAACCGGATAAATAAATCGTTATCTCAGGAAAACAAGATCCGTTAAAACGAGATAACAAGATAAATTACTTGTTATCTCAGGAAAACAAAAGCCGGTATAATGAGATAACGGGAAAAATAAATTGTTATCTCAGTAAAACAAAATCTGTTAAAACGAGATAACAGGATAAATTACTCGTTATCTAGGGAAAACAAAATCTGTTAAAACGAGATAACAGGATAAATTACTCGTTATCTAGGGAAAACAAAATCCGTTAAAACGAGATAACAGGATAAATTACTCGTTATCTCGGGAAAACAAAAGCCGTTATAACGAGATAACAAGATAAATAACACATTATCTCGGGAAAACGCCACATATTTTTTTGAAGGAAAGCCGTTCTTGGCTTCCGTAGGGCAGTGCATCTTCTTCGCTGGGAATTTTTTTTAATTAAAATAATTATTTCACTTTAACAGTGAGGATAAATGGTAGAATATGGTTGTCATATTGTCCCATTTGTCCTTTTAATCTTGTCTGTAGAACAAACATCTGTGCTCTTGACGTGAACAAACAGCATTTGGTTTGTCATTCACCATCACGATTTTCAAGCTGTAACCTTTAGGACCTTATTACTCTTTTTTATAAATGCCATTTTGTGATGAATCATTTTAAAATAAACATCTCTAATGTTGCTACTTTAAATTATATACTAATATTAATGTGTGAAAAATCTGTTTATATAAAATTACTTAAACAGCAAAGAAAAAACTACTATGTATCCCTGATTATTTTATCATGTAAATAATTTGTAAATTATAACTTAAAATATCACATTTTAACTGTAAAAACTGGAAGTGATTATTTAAATAAACCTATTTACATTTTATTTGGTTTATTCTTGTTGATGAAGAATTTTGTTAATCTCATTATTATTTTTATGTCTAAATTTGATGCTGTTTTAATCATCTTTTGGTTAAAATCTTAGTGGAAGTGCTATATAAATAAATGCTAAATAAGTGTAAGATGAAAGCAAAAGTAGAGAAAGGGGTTCAGGATTAGGTGTTTGTTGTATTTCTGTAAATGAAGCAAGTCTTGAGGGTGAATCACATGAAGTTCCTTTTTAATAAAAGGCTCTTTTAAACATCTATCTTATAAAATACAAACAAGCATTACATGAAATATCAACAAAACACTACAGGAGTATTATAAAAAGCAAAAGTAAAAACCACATGATGAACATTTCAATCCAACACAGACTGAATACCAGCTCAACGTCACCTCGCATGCAGATGAAAAATAGAGAAATCTTTCATTTTTTTACAATATTTGTTTAGGCTTTTAACAAAATTGCATAGTTTGGATTATTGCTCATTGATTTTTTTTAAGTGACAATATGACAAGACACTTGAAAAGTGTCCCAAGACAGATGAAGCACTACAAAAAAGTTTACAGCAACGGTGACATCAGCCTGATGAAGCAGGAAAGAAGGAAGGGTGGAACAGACTGATAGGATGACAGGAGACACGGGTCTGTCCATGTAGAGGTCTGTCTGTCTTCATCAGTCTCATTTTTCTGTATTCTCTTCATTCTTATGAGTCATGGAAGATGGCATTCAACTGGGCAGTCATCAGCCGCTCATGGTGCGAGTGTCCATCAAACCCCATCATCTGTTCCACCTGCAGATCACCACACCTTTGGTTAGGGCCCCCACTGCCGTAGACGGTGGCATGTCCTCCAGCTCCTCCACTCCCATATTGTACGCTGAAGGAGAAGTTCTTCTCATAGTCTGATGCTGCCACAGGCTCGTGTTTGAAGGATGAGAAGTTTCCATTGATGCTTAATGGTGGACTAAGGGGCGGGTCAAATGCTGGGCCATCGGACACCAGCACGCCATCAAAGAAGGGTTCCAGTGGGCCATATGGTTGACCTTTTATCTGGTGAAATATGTGGGAAGGGTCCATTGAGCCATATGGAGGGCTGGGTAAGCCAGCTGTCAGTCCGGGACTCTGGTAGGGGAAGTGTCCAGGATAGGGGACAGAGCCATTGGGGGTAAGGTGTGCTGGCAGGTCAGGTGTCTGCTCTGGAAGGAACGTCCGAGGGTTCAGCTGAAGGCAGCCCGCAACCAGATTAGTCGTTGGTTGAGACAGACCTGAGAACAGTAAAAAAAAACCTTTATGATTAAAACTCATTACTGAACACTCATCAGTAGCTGTTAATGCTTGTTAATATGTTTCATGTAATTAAAGTCTCAAGTCAGCTCAGTTATTTTCCTAAACAGGATTGTGGTGTCCATGGCTGCTCTTTACTGCTGCATGCCTTAAATAACTATAACTTTGACACAGACTGTTCGATTAGCTGAGTTTTTTTAAAGCTCTACTGGATGGAGGTCAAGGGGCAGACCTGGCAAAGTCCAGCCCAAACAGGGAACAAGCTTGAGAGAATGCAGACTCAGCTTTTGCTTTAGTTGTACAGGGTCTGAATTGCCAGTACCATTCAACAGGAATTTTCCTATAGTCCTTCATGCAACATTGAAGGGGGAAAGTTATTCACGTCAGTTCCACATCCAGAGTCATCCTCCCTTGGCACCTTGCTGCCAGGCAGTTTTTTAACTACCTTGGTGATCCTTAACAGTAATATGGACTCAACTCAAACCAAACGTCCTTCTCCATGCCCCCTTCTATACCCATAGCCTGGCTCCAGGGGGGAAGGTGTCTCCCTACCCAGGTGAGGTTGCTTGCTTGCCTTGGTCAATCCTCATCACCACTTTTAGTCTGGACCCTCGCTTGAGGTCAGTATTCCATGGGAGACTCTATCAGGGCCTGACGACCCAGAAAACATATCACCCAGAATCACATGGGTATAGGCAAACGCCTCCATCACATTTAGATGGTGATTCATCAAAGAAAAATGATTCAGGGGAGAATTATAAATCTGAAAGTGAAATTAAATGTAGTAACACATATCTGGACAAAAATCTATAAATATTGTGGACAAGTTAGTTAATTGAGTTTAAAAAAAATTCATTTAAGAAATAATAATTCTGGACATCATCATTTTCAGAAAGGTCATATGCTCAAAAGGCTCCTTACTCACCATAAGCCAAGTGGATTTTTACAAAAATATTTGTGATGGGTTACTATGTAAATTAGTCAGTACTTTTGTTCCCCTCCTTAAATTAATTAGCCATTAGGTATAAACTTGTTGGAACCAGACTCGGTTAAGGGTTGTTACCTTTGCAGAGCGCCTGGACGAAGCTCATGAGGTCTGGGGCCTTGCCAGAGCGCAGGATCTCACTTAGAGCCCAGATGTAGTTCTTGGCAAGTCGCAGAGTCTCGATCTTTGACAATTTCTGGGTCTTGGAGTAACAGGGGACGACTTTTCTGAGACTCTCCAAAGCGTCATTTAGCCCATGCATGCGGTTTCTCTCTCGGGCATTAGCTTTCATTCTGCGAATCTTAAACCTGCACAGACAGATTCAAGGTCCCTTCATTAGACAAGTTTTCAAATCTTATATTTTCACCTTGTTTTCAGTAAGAATCTGTATTTAAAATCGGAACACAAGCCGAAACAAATTGCTAAAATTGTAAAGTTTTCATGTTTGCTTTTATCTATGTTACGCTTTGCATTTGCTTGTTTGATTTTTCTTTTGTGTTAAGCTATTTTTGTGCTGTTTATTTATTTATGTTTAGATTTATCAATTTTTAAAGCACTGAGTCTGTTTTGCTCATGAGAAATTATGTATTTCAGTGGTTTCACAGATGTTTTTAACAACACATCTGCACTAACAGATATTATATGGCATATGGCTCTCTGTGTCCAAGAAAACTGTTTAATATAAGTGTTTTTCATTTGCTTTCAAATGATTTTAGCACAATCCTTGATCTCCACACCACTTAGATATCAGATATCAAACAAAATAAGAATATTATTATGAAACTTAAGTTCCTGCTCGTGTGTAAAAATTGGGATTTCTGTAATATTTGTCTTGATCTTCACTGAATGAATCCTACCTCTGCATACGAGCTTTAGTCATTTTTTTCTTCTTTGGCCCTCGCCTCTTGGGTTTGTTCTCCACATCATCATCTTCCTCCTCTTCCTCCTCATCCTCATCATCCTCTTCATCCTCATCCAGATGGTTGAGTTGGTCATCTTCCTTCTCCTCTACCCCAGATCCTCCTCCCCTTTCTGTGTCTTTTCCTGCAAGGCTGCAGAGCTCCTGCTGCTCCTGTGACTCCGCTGACATGAGATCCTCTTTCACAGACCTCGTCATGATGCTTTTTCTCTGATAAAAATCAGAGGAAAAAAGATTTTTAGAAAACTTTCAAACATCTGAAGCAAAGGCTACATTTCTTTTCTATCAAAAAGACAGCAATATACCGTTCATAATTAATAGCACATTTTTAAAAAATATGATGAAATTATTTTAGATTTTATTTTTTACATTGAGAGAAAAATGCACTCTGAACTCAGTTGGACTATTTTGCAATTCAGCCAGATAATACTTAAAATGTCCATGATAATAAATAGAAATTCCAATTCAGGGTTACTAAATATCACAATGTTTGTTGAAAACATTTTTTACATTTCTACTTTTAAAAAGAAGTATAAATATCCTAGTCTAAAATTCTCGTCTATAATTAATTTTAAAAATGTATTTTATTGTAGATCAAAATTAAAATCAAAATAAAAGAAATTCGATCGTAGGCTATAGCAAAAGAAAAACACTATGTAATTAATATGCTAGCAGAAACAAAACAAAGTTTAAAATTTTAACAGACTACATTTTACACTGTTGCAAAAACAAAAAAAAACTCGGTCAAAAACGTCCGATTTTCTAAAGAGAAACGGAATCAGGTTTAATCACATCGTGAAGGTAACAGAGTTTCAGGGGCGAAAAAAAGCTTTAAAATACGCTGTAATAAAGTTAGAAATTAATTACGCACACAAATTAAATACGCACACGTATAGTCTCAAATATTATTATTATATTATTATTGTTCTATATTAAAAGACTAAAAATCTTGCAGAGCAAAAAATGTTTTTGCTCTTATTATTATTAATACTAGAACAAATAAAATCCATTACGGTTATTTCCTTTAAGACCCGTTAATTAACGGCCCGACGGGAGGTAAACTGAAAGGCCTATTTAACAAACGCAGACAGGGGGAAAAAAACGTACTGTGAAAAAAATGCTTATCAGGTGAACAAATGCAAGTTTGATCAAAACAACTTAAACAGGCTACAATTAGAATAAAAATCGAAAATGATGCAATTTGATTTTTAAAAGCTTGTGCGGTGATTTCCGACGCATTTCTCTGATATGTTTAAAATAAATTGTCTACTTCAGTCACTGATTAACTGAATTACATTTACAAATTTCTAATTTTGGTATAAAAGAGTCCGGTGTAAATCAGCGCATGTGTCTCAGAGACCTAGATTTAGGAGAAGAGACAGTTAATTTGTGGCATACCTGTATGGAGAGGATGTCCGTCAGATCGCAGGCATTCCGCGCGCTCTGTCTCCGTCCTTTCCTGACTGCGTGATCTGATGCAGCTCTCTGGGATGTGTGTGTGGGATGCTGCTGGGTTTTATAGGCTACTCACACAAACACACCCATACACACACACACACATGCACGTACGTACGCACACACACATACACGCACACGCATGAGTGGCTTTGCGATATCAAAACCCCGCCCTCCCGGCACGCGCCATATGGTGCTTACGTCATTAAGACTGCCCAGCGGATAACGTGAAAAATGTTTATTTGTATCAGCTTAAGAGTCTCTCAGTCTTTGTGAGCAAATGTAGTAGATTAGAAAAAATAAACTTTCTTCAATAACTGAAAATAATGCTGTGTTTTATTTTTAACTTCATCATGACCTAGATGACTATAAATCTCCACTATAGGCTATAGTATACTTCACCAGCTAAAACATAAAAAAGTATTTCTCAAAGATTCTGGGTTAAAAACAGCCAGCAACCCCTGGGTTTTTTGGGGTTACTGGTTTACCCTGTATTTTTGATTCAGTTTTCTACATAAAACAGGTTTAAACTGACCATTTGTTTTGAAAAGCAGGGTTGAACAGAAAAGCTCAGTATTACAATTATACACTGTTTCAACAACTATACAAAAACATGAAATGTTAATACTTTATTTAAAAACTGTGAAAATGCATACAAAAAGTATGCATAGATTATTTTAATTATTAAACATATAGACATTAAAACTAGAAAATGAAAAATAGTTGAGATCCTGGAGATTTATTGTTTATTTGGTATGTCATTTATATGTCATTAAATACTTTTAAAAGACTTTTTCTGTAGTAACTAAGGAGGTAGAGCATGTCATGTGGTAGGGTTCAAAGCCCTGCTCCTTTGCTGTTGTGTACTTGACTTGGCTGACGTTTTTGGTGGGACTATAGGGCCTTGTGGCACCTGCAAAGCAGCCTTGCCTCTGTTAGTGTGTGCCTCAGGGCATCTGTGGCTACTTAAAATGTGTGTGTGTGTGAATGACAAAACCAAAGCCTGAAGTGCTTTGTCAGTTGCCTGACTTAAAAATGTGCTCTCCATTTACATGCATATCTTTTCCAAAACAAATAACTCAAACAATAACTCACATTGCATCTGGACTATTAAATCTTCAGGCTGCTAGGTTGGATTTTTTTTCTGCATTTGTGAAATCTATTCAGAAGAACCTCTGGCAGCAGCTGGTTTTGTCAGGTTCAAGGGCTTGTCGTGAAAATCATTTTCTCTCTCTTATCTTTCAAATCCTCAAACAAAATGGCAAAAGTAAGATGGTAGTCCGATGAAGCTCCAAAGTGCTTAGACATCCAGAGGGGCCAGTCCCTCCTGGACTGTAGCTACATTTGCTAGGTCAGTGGATCCACCATTAGCATTGATGATATGGTCTAGGAACGTCGTCTTCCCTACAGCAAGCAGGTATTTTACTGGATTAAGACAAAGCTTTTTTTCTAAATTGTAGCAAAGACATCACTCAGGTTGGACAGGACCTCGTTAAAGTCATTGGTGTGCACATGCAGGTCACTCAGGTATACAATATGAAAGGTATAGGGAACGTCCACCAATACTCTCTTCATCTGCCTCTTGAATGTTGTTGGAACATTGCACAGGCCAAATGGCATGACTCTGAGCTGCCATAACACCTACTCATTGGTGAAGACAGTCTTTAGTTGTGCTTCAGTGACCATTGACAAGGTCAAGAGAGTGGAACCAGCAAATTGGTCAAGGGCATCATCTCTTTGTGCAATAGAAAAAACATGAGGCATAGATAATGAACACAAAATCTCTAGCCCAATTTTTCTTCTTTGCCAAGACAGCTCAAGCCTGCCAGGAGCTTTCTGACGGCTCAATAATTTTAGCATCATCTCACAGATCACATCTTCTGCTACCTGCCACTTGTATCCAAAAGTTGATGGATAAAAGCAGATGGGCTGGGCAGAGCTGGTATCAGTGGTGTGTTGGGTCAGTCCAGTTTGTGTACAGTCTTTAGCCCATGTCAAAATGACACATAATTTCTATGAATTTCTTGTTTCCCAAAAAATCTGGAGTTCAAAAACATTCATGAAGACAGGCACTGTTTCCTACAGGAAGTTGGCATGACTGGTGCCAGAACAACTTGACACGGGTCCTGAGTTCTGGCTGTTTTCTGTTTCTTTTTCTCTCTTCTTATTCTTTCCTGCTGTCCTTCATTTTCTGTTTTTTCTCCTTTCAGGTGAGTCAAGGCAGTCGCTGCCCGTCAGCACTGCCTCGTCGGCGAATTTTGTTGGGGAATATAAGTGGCAACTGTCCAGCATCTCCAAAATTCTGTGTTGATCATATCTGCTAGGAAATTTGTATTAAATTTTCTGATTTTCACACTCCACTGGTTGGTTCCTCGGCCAAATCCTGGACTCGGTCATCTGTATGGTCTGGTGTAAACTAATCCTCCTGCTTTTTGTCTATGGAGCATTATTGTGCTTAAAGAAAAGGACCGACTCTCTCTCTCCTCAGAAGCTACCACTAGGTTTCTGGTCGCTTGGTTGACCTTTGTACAGAATAACCTTAACTTACTTATTTGGTGCACACTGGTTGTTTTTCTAGACCTCTGTTCTAACAAATCATGACACAAGTTAATAAATTCTTCAGAATATGAGGGGATTTTCTGTAGTACGCTGGCCGTAGATTCTTTTGCGCACTTCATAAGGGTGCTTTGGGACCACTGTAAGGTGAATGAACAGCACCCCCATGTGCAACTCATGGCAATTTCAAGTTGTTGTTATGATGATACTCGGGCTATCAACACATTTTGTTGGGGAATATAAGGGGCAGCTGTATCTCCAAAATTCTGTGTGCTAATCATAACTATTCAGAAATTTGTCTAAAATGTCTTAATTTTCAAGATGGCAATAATGCAGAGAACACTTCAGTTGCACCTTCTACATGACAGCTGCAGGACAATGATCTACCAACTGTAGCCGCTGCTTTTGTTCTGAAGCCGGAGAACTTGGAGAGAAGACAGCAATGCTGGGGAGTGCAGGAAGGAATACAGAGGGGCATGGCTACATAAGCTGGATTCTGTTCTATGAGCTGCACTGAGAGTTAGAGAACTTTTGTGGCATGGTTGTAGAAAATTTTGGACAAGACCATCAAGCTGAACACAACCTTCTGAACAGGCCACAAAAACTGGATTCTTATAACACTAACGTGAGATGCAATATTCAACTAGACTTTGTCATCAAATCGTTCACGTAGAAAAACAAACCCATCTGCTCTCATTCACCCATCCCTCTCCTTCCTGATTCCTCTGTCGGGTTGCCTTGTTTTATGTCTCTTGTATTTGTAACATTTATCAGATCTGCCTTGGCAGAACTCAAAAATGCACAAAACCAGGACACAAAATGGCTGTTAAAAGATTTATAATGTAGTAGAGCTTGATAGCAAAGACCTGGACCCAGCTTAGGAACACCAACACTCACTGTGTCAGGACGACAAGGGGTGCACATCAATGAGACTGATGTCCAAACTGGGAAAACCTCAGGGTCCGACCTTGTAATGGCTCCGGATGGAAACAGTGAACAGGGGAGAAGAGACACAGGTGAAAATACACGCTTGAAAGCACTAACAATCTCCTCTTCAGAGTAACACTCTCTTGAAGTGATTCTTTTCCAAACAATCCAAATCATAAATCCTCTTCTAACACTCCTCTTCTTCAGTCAGAAAAAATAAAAAGTATGGAACTTACTTTCTCTGATGGGGAAAGGTAAACTCACGGTCCATGAACAGGCCAGGTCAAAATCCGGAGATCCAAATAATCAGGCAAAGGTACAGGCAAGGGTCAGGCAGAAATGACAGGGTGTGACAAGGTGGAATTGACCGACCAATGAAAACATAGAGACTCTTAAAAGCAAATCATTCAGGATCTGGGTGTCATGAACAGAGATCATGACAGTATTTGTTCAGTTTTTGGGAAGGATGCTGTGGTTTCTTAGGTTTACTTCAATTTACCTCAGGGCTGCTTCTTTTACTTTTTGCTGCTGGTTGTTGTGGAATTACAGCTGCTTGTGTTGAAGACTTGGCAGCCTTGCAGACTCACATGTGATTCGTTATGGAACCAGGAAGTCTGGATGTGGAGTAGCTGTTGTAAACAATGATCCCTTACCGGAACAACGTTTTTAAAATGACAAAAACTGGCGACCACCCAGCTGGCTGAGATCAAAACCTGTTACATTGTAACTTTACTTTCAACATCATTGGGACATTAGACTGTTGGGTGAGTATTTCACTGTAAAATTCGTAAATATTGTACCCTTAAGGAGGTCATAGGAAATGGTCCAAAAAACATTTGTAGCATGTTCACAGCCATTTGTATGTGGAAAGCTTTTTATGTTTCAGTTCTAGAAGGATTGAAAGACTTGTCTGCTGGGGCCAAGGTTAGTAGTATTGATGCTGGACCACTAATGATAATGATCCAACACTAGGGTCTTGTGTCTTTTGGAAAGCATCTGTTTGGCAAATGGCTTGACTTCCCTTAGCCTCCCTTTCAATCTTCCCCTGACCATGCCACTGTCTCCCACATGGATTTGCTGCAGCTTGCCCCTCTCATCTCCAGTCACCCTCATTAGCTGGGCATTGGTTGGGGACCAAGGTTTATTTACTTTTTACAAGATAAAATTCTACATCCCTCTAAATGCCCCGTGGATAGGTATCATTTTTTAACAGTATAGCTCCCTTCTGACACAAGGTCCAGTCTTCTCTCCAGCTCCTCAAAACCAGCAGTTACAACTGGTACATCTTGTCCATCCTGCAGCTGCAGCTGTAGAAGATGCAGCTTTAGTCTCTCTGCATTGTTTTCATCTTGAAAATTAGAAGCTTATAAGCATACATTTCCAAGCAGATGTGATGATCAGCACACAAAATTTTGGCGACACTGGATCTCCACCATGGATATTCCCAAACACATTGTGCTGACAGCCAGAGGATCTTCACAACAGCAACTTGAAATTGCCATGAGTTGCATATGGACAACATCGCCAGTTACTTAAAGTTAATCTTGTCTCACTTTCCATCATCTCCTGTCTAGTATCCTGAAACCTGAAAAACCAACCTCAGAAGTACCTGACCCTGACTTTTGCCTGTCACTCCACTGGATAATCTAATTCCTCAGAAGACTCAGATCTTGAACTCAGAAACAGATTACTTAACCCCTCTCTTCACCTCGGCCCCTTCATTTACCTTTGCTGCCTGTCTCTGATATCTGAAAGTAAAACTTTTTCTGTTCAACAGACTGTCAATGGGATTATGATTTGGATTGTGTTTGTTTGAAACAACCAGAAGAAACAAACTGTTTAATACTCTAAAGGCTAGCCTGCTGACTGGAAGTAGTGTATTGCACTTCTGGTCAGACTTATTTTTCTTGGGTGGGTCTGTTGTGTCTCTTCACTAGTTCGCTTACCTCTCATCAAGCTACCTGTTACTTAACTTTCTCTTTGGGGGGAACATTTACCTGCCTGCTACTTACCTGGTGTATTCCTCAACAAGTCATACCCTCCCCCTAGGTCATCATATCCTCCTGTTAACACAAATTAAGTAATATCAATCATAGTGACTGTGTACAAGATCTGTTTACAACTAATCACCTGTTCTTCTGCCACAGACGAACCCAGAGTGTTGAGCATTAGAGCCCTGCTCGGGCCTACATTCTAAACCCGAACACGGCCAGGCCCGACAGGTTTTCAGATTTAACAAGCCCGAACCCGGCTCGACCCAGCCCGCCCTTTTTTTTGTGCATGACTGAACAGAGCAGCAACAGTTGACCTTATTTTAACATTAAAAAAAAATCTTTAAGTCTACTTCTTGGCATCATGCAGAAACAGAATAGCATCAACAGGGTCGGGGGCAAGTCCAGTCCTCCTTTCCTCGATGACCCCTCCAGCAGCACTAAACGCATGCTCGCTGCTGCTGGGACACTCAGCACCGAGCTGGCCAGACGAGTGGTAACACCAGAGACAGTCGCTGGCGTTTGGGGTGTGAGAGAGCAGGTGGCCGGCGAGAGAGGGAGTGGGGCGGGAGGAGCAAGTGTTGCATTCAAATGTTGCCATTGAAGTTGGATTAACAATGAACACATCACACCACTTTAATTTGCAGGTAAAAAAAAAAGCCCAAGCCTGGCCCGTGTCCGACGTGTCTGAACCCGAGGGGCCCGAAGCCTGGCCCACGGACCTTTAGACTGTCGGGCCCCGCGGGCTCAAATGCAGGGCTCTACTGAGCATACCTTAACCAAGGGAGTTCATGCTCATTCTAACAACAAACATTGTTAACTTTTTGCCAAAAGTGTCTGATTGTGGTGCATCTTTGAGTTCAATCTTATTCTGAATGTAACACATATTCTTAAAGATTCATCAAGTTGTTCATGCAGCAGCTGTAACAACTTTCTGTAGGAAACAATGCCCGCCTCAATGAACATTCAAGAACTCCAGATGGATCGTACTAATAATGTGTTTGTATGGGTCAGTGTGACCGAGGCTTAATCTACTGACTTCAGCCTAACGTATTTGGTGTTGAGCATCAGTTGCCTCTCTGTTAAACGACTGAAGCAACAAGCACCTGCTAGCTCATATATGGCCCCTACAGGTGAGGCAGAGTAGTGCCTGCCTCACCTCATGGCTTTTCTCTGTAGTTTATTGTCCATCAACAACAATATTTGTGTCACACACTATATCTAAAGACAGCACACAGGTGAGTAAAAAGTAATGGTGTATAATAATCCTTCTGTAAACTTTTTATTGGCGACATGCAGAGAAACAGAAACAGACAGAAGCCACACAATCCGGTTTGTGCAGGATCACAGGTGA
Source organism: Pachypanchax playfairii (assembly GCA_006937955.1). Lineage (NCBI taxonomy): Eukaryota > Metazoa > Chordata > Actinopteri > Cyprinodontiformes > Aplocheilidae > Pachypanchax > Pachypanchax playfairii. Next base: position 138,904 of record SSNP01000347.1, read on the forward strand.
GGTGAGGCTAGTTTCTGTCCTATCAGCAAATGTGCAAATTCAGCTGCTTTTACTTAAGAAAATGTTTTAAATAATCGAGTCACAAAGAAATTACACTCATAATGCAGATCAGTGAACAAATATGAATATTTAGGTAGTGTAATAATTATTAGTTTTTTATTTTAATGACGACCTCACCACACATTGCTGAAGTTTAGGTCACATTTGTTGCTTTCTTAAACGTACAATTATCTGGATCTGGAGTGCTCTTTGTGTGATTCGGTTGTTCAGTTTACTTCTTGTAGTTTTTTGTGTCAGGTTTTCCTGGGCTCTTAAGTTCACTTTTTCTATAACTTGGGGATGTCCTCTATATCAGAGATTTCAATTTAATAATAAAAATAGATGTGTTGATTGATTTGGGTGAAAAACACTTTTGCTGCAACTTTCTAACAGTGAGCTTTCTCAGGTTAGTTGAGGCATCGATGAGATGCTTAAAACCTGAGAGAACTAAAGAAAACCTGAACAGAAGAAATTAGTGATGATGTGTTGTTTAACCACAAAGGTGAGGCTTAACTAACTTGCTCATATTAAATAAATCAGACTTGCTGTATCAGCTCTGACAAGCGATAAAGACGACGTGGACTTTGAACCAGGCTGTCAGCATTAAATAGGTTGTTATGGTGATGAAAAACTGGTTGCTATGCAGTTACCATGCAGGAGGACCAGTGTATCCGTTCAATGTGAACGCTCAGAGAGCTAATATTTAACCAAAAATCAATGTCTTCATTTCTCCGCTTTTACAAGTAAAACTTCATAGACTGAAAAAATTAAGAGAGATGAATTTTTTTAAATGGCGGCAGAAAAAGGAACATGTGAATTTTCTTTTGCATATGAAAACAAAGTGAATTAACTGTTAGCAACTTGCTGTTTAAAAAAAATAATATTATAATTGACTGTGTGAGAGTGTATGAGAGTCTGATTATTCTATTCCTAGCCAAAACATTTGGAATCAAACGTTTTAAAAACTCAGCTAATTAAACTATAGAAATGTAACAACTCTAAATGGCAAAACACGACAAGTAAATGTTTTATTAATGAATTTGAGAGTACAAACGATTGCTCCATGGTTTTATCTCTTTGTAACAGATCTCTGGATCCCAAAACACAAGTGCTAGACAATGATATGTGGCAACGTTAAGCTTTTTGGGTTGGTATTTACCTAGTCATGATTCTATTTAAGGTGCTGAGTGTTAGCAGGAAGCTGCAGGTGTTTGTTTACAAGTGAGGATTCAAGAAGATAAGTGATTATGGGTAATGTAGCTCTACTAGCTGGAGCTCTTGGAAAAAGAAGGAACTTGTGCACAAATACTGAGTAGAAACAGAAGATTGATTATGGTGCCTGAGTCAATGTTCTGTGGGAAATCCATAAATCAGAATCCATTAATTAATCAAATGTATTTGTAAGGCAAATTTTAAAACAACTGTCATTAATCAAAATTAATGTACCAGCAGATAAAACAGATAACAATACAAAGCAGAAGACAAAAAATACTCAAAAATATTTTAAAAACTCAAAAATGATGTCAGATCATTTTTTAAAAACGTATTAAAGGGAAATCAATATTTCAGACGGATATTTAAAAGCTCTCATCCTGAGTAAAAACAGATGAGTATGAATGAGTTTTAAGATGGTCTTTAAAAAGAGTTGGTGCCTGTCGAACATGTTGGGTCAGATGGTTCCACAGTTAAGGAGCCATGACTGAAAATACCCAATAATGATCAGCTGATCTGAGTGATCTGAAGTCTGCAGGAGGTCAGAAAATATTGAGCTGGAGTCTCTACACCAGTGGTGCCCAAAGTCAGGCCTCGAGAGCCACTATCCTGCATGTTTTAGATGTTTTCCTGCTTCAACACACCTAATTCCAATCTGCAACATCTCAGCAAGTCCTGCAAAAGCCTGTTAACAACCCATTCATCTGCATCAGGTGTGTTGAAGCAGAGGAACATCTAAAACATGCTGGATGTTGGCTCTTGATGCCTGGAGTTGGACACCCCTGCTCTACACCAAGAGCCATGTAGGTCAACAATAAGCCAATGATGAGAAGTAAACTCAGGTTAAATATTCTTACACTTTCTTGTTTGTTTTAAAAGATGAGCTGCATCAATCTGAACTATCTGTAAATGTTTATGAGAACTTTCCAGGATGTGGTCATGAAAGGAGAAGTGATGACAAACTGAAGAGATGTGCAACTAAAAAGCACCGAAACATCTTCCAAAGAGATTGAAAGTGAACATCAATGTTCATCGAAGGTTTACCTATTGGTGTCAGATAGCTCCGCCCACTATTTGAGCCAAAGTGGATCTAATGGAAGAGGACTGAGGAAGTCATTACCGCTGAGAGCAAATCCTAAAAATTGAAAATGCAAATTGCTGAACGACAAAGTTTCTGAGAGAAGTCAAGGGTCCCTCGAGAGGATAATGGCCACAAAACACAACTAAGCACACCCAAACATAGCTAAGCATAAAAACATTGGAATATTCTAGAGTTGTCCTCAATGAGCCCCAATCCAAATCTTTTTTGTTACAGACTCCTTTTTGTCGAGTGTATCAACCTGTTCTTGCCTCTCTTGGCGTCTGCTTCTTGTTTTGCCCTTTATGGAGCTGTTTCACCCTTCTAATTAGATTTACCACCACAGGTACCACCCCCAAGCTGAGACAATTAAAGGTGGAATATGGAACATGAACACCACAACAACAGAGCAAAGCCTTCAGCCATCGGGGCGTCAGGCTCGTAACCCCCCGCCCTGATGATTGCGCTCCGATGCTGAGGTCGACCAATATTCCTCACCAAACAAAATATCATGAGTTCACCTCACTAATCATGCTCTCCGGCCCCGCTGATCACACCAACTCTGATAATTGGAGAGTCTTACCTGTTTGTCGCTCAGTCATCGATTCAGTCCATGGCTGAGCTCACGTATCTGCCCCAGCTCTTCTCGAGCAAACCAAAACTTCCTGCAAGAGCCTTTGTCCTTCTCATACCATCCTGCACACCTCACTTCTCAACAAGCAACAAAATCCTCCGAGGTGTCCTCCAGTCAAACCCACAGCTGGATTTCCTCTCACTTCAGCCACCGTCAGCAACGTGTTAGCATGAGCTGCTAATAAAGACTTTTCCCAAAGGACCCTGCTAAGTCACATGTTCGGGAATCCCCTATGGCAAACAAATGATAATCAGCACGTCCCTGGGGCTTCCGGCTGCTCGACCTGCAGACTCCACAGTACCAGCCTCACTGTGCTGGACAATTCTCTGTGTTAGGCAACCCACAATGGTGCCTGCTGCTCTGCTGCTATTGGCTGATTGATGTAAACAAAATGCCAACGCCTGTCAAAATTAATATTTTACTTCGAATATAATTTTTAAAGAAGGCACTGTATTTTCATTCTACAACACTCTAAACACCTCGTGGGGGCATTATTTTGTTAGAAATATTGCTTTTAATGAAAATATTCCATATTGTACCTTTAATTAAATACTTTTCATTAATCAAAGATAATTATTTACCATGTATCAAGTTAATTCAACTTTTTAATTCTTACACATTTTCATGCAAAGATGTTTCCTCTGTAAAAAAAAAAAAAAAAAAAAAAAAGAAAATACATGAATAAATACACATTACACATGCTGACCTTTATTATCTGTAAAGCACAGCAGTTAATAAAGAGTCCAACCCAAATCTTATTATACAAAGAGCTCTAACACAATTTTAATAGATATAAAATGCAGGTGAGAGCCAATCAGGTGAGCTGAAGCTGTCCATGCTCTGATGTTTGAGGGATCTTCCAGCAGATGTAGCTGTTTCTCCACTGCAGGCTGCAGAAGACACACCTCCCCCCTTTTCTCCCCCCTTCCTCCCCCAATACTGCTGCTTCTGTAACCGCTGCTGGTTTCAGGAAGCGGAAGCAGGAATGTTGGAGTGGTTTTAGTTAAACTTTTGACAGTCTTTGGACACTTGAGGACCAGACGCTAAAAGTGCGGAGAAACATGACGGTAAGGAACCCGAGCTGCTCGCTGTGCTGCCGGTTGTTTGTGTGAGTCTGAGGGGCGTTTAAACTGTCAGTGAGTCCAACAACTCAGCTGAATACAAAGTTTGGCAGAAACACGCAGGAAAGTTGGTTCACGACTCAAACAGGCTGGTTTAGAAAGAGTAATGAGATACAATCAAATAACAAAGCTGGGAGTAATTAATCGAAATGCCTTTTTTAAAATTAAGTGTTTGTGATTGTGCGGCACAGAACTGTGTTACCAAATTTAATCAAACACATACTCTTCCTGTTGTTTCGTATGTACTTAGTTGCGTTGCATAATTTTTACTCAAGTGGAGAGCGCTTAATATTTCTGTTTCCGAAAAGAAAACATCTGCAAGCACTCAATGGTGTTTCCATTAATATGTTTCTGGATGTGAAAATACTGGAAATTATTTCATTTTACTGCCAATAACAGTTAAAATTTCTAATGTCATGTAAATTGATCTGAAAAGACTTGAAAATGCTCTAAATGTATAGTGGGGGTCCTTGTAAAATGGTTATTTTAATCATTTATCTTTCTAACTAACACAAAGCAAACATGCAGAGAGGAGATATCAGCTGTTTGTAGTAAAACAAACACAAAAAAAACTGAAGTTGTATCAACTCATGTGATCATTTAGTTTCTTGTTCCTGGATTTTAACTGACATGTAGCTTTTTTAACTCTTGCTGTGACCAACTGATCTTTCATACGCTAAATTTATTAAACAAAATATCTTCATTATATTTTTACTTTTTTTAAAATAATACTAATATTACATTAAGGCATTAACACTAATTGGTAACTGTTAAAGGATACGTAAGGAATTAAATTGCCACCAATGTTTTTTATTGTTGGAGTCATTTTTTTTTTTTGTTCGTTGATGAAAGGGTATTTTCAGACTAGATTCATCGTCAAAAATATTATCAGCCAGCACATTATGCAAATGGAAATAGTTGCAAATGCTGCTTTCCTTTCTGCTGCCACAGTTTATGTTAAAATGGCCTGTGGTACAATTAAAAGGTGTGATGTACACCAGGTCAATAAAGTCAAACCTGTGTAAGGGCGGGTCTTTGGAAAGGAGTCAGATCTACTTTCACTAACTCAAATGATTAAATGAGTTCATACTGCTTTCATTGTCATGCAAGTTAACTATATGAACAACATATATGGGATCAGATTACTGACAAAAAGACGTGTAATATTCATCGACAATTTGTAAACTGTTCTGTATAAAACAGATTTTAAAAAGTTACAACTTAATGAATTCACAAATACACAATCCAAATTCACAGTTTCTTCTTTATGAACACAACATCAACACGAGGCTGTGAAGATGAATCTGTTCTTTGAAAATATGAACCACAAACTCACAGGATTATTAATGGAGCTCAGATGCATCGATGCCACTGGTCATCTTGGTGATGTTATTAAAAAAACGAATCGACAAACAACAGAACTATCTGTCAATATTTAACAGTTTGTATATATTGTTATTAAAAGCTGTTTTTTTACTCCATACAACAAATGTAATCAGTAATCTGTTGTTTGTTTGTTGTTGTTATTAATTTGAAAGGAGTCACTACTCCTGTCATCGATTTATCTGTAACTGTATTTGTGAATAATATACATATTTCTGAGAGTAATCTTACCCTATACACATCGTCCATGTTGCCAACATTACCTGGCTGTTAATTATACTTTGACAACAATATCCAACCCAGCAGGTTATGGGTTCCACACCAGAACATTGAATTAGAACACACAGAAGAACCCTCAAGAATGACTAAGAATAAAACATTAGACAGTTCTGAAGTGGCCTTTTATGAGACCTGATCTAAATCCTATCAAACATCTGTAAAAGGAGCTGGATCAGATGATCTGGAGAAGGAAAACTTTAAACCTGAGAGAGATGGAGGTTTGCTCATGAGCTGGGGGTCAAAATGCCCGTCAAAAGGTTCTGAAGTCTCTATGAGGGTTTCTGACATGATTGCCTCAAAAGGATTGGTGACATAATATATAGTGAAAGGAACCATTGTTTTTGGCCAGATCAGGTTATTATTTAGTTTTTTAAAAATAAATCTAATGAGCCACAATTCAAAAATCAAATTTTATTTAGTTGATTTTTAGTGTTTTTTTTTTTATTACATTATGACTTTTGTAAGTCTCAGGTTATCTTAATGATTTGGGTTTATGTTTCTTCAACAAAAAGGTTTTTGGAGTTTGGGAAAAACTCTTCTATTTAGTGACAGCCATTTTTTTTTTTTGTTTTTTTTTTTTTTTAGTCACGGTATTGTTGTTTTAAAGAATTTGCCTATTCATAGATTGACTTCTATCTGGTGATGGAGAGAGTAAGGAAGCGGTAGTCTGTCACTTCCTAGTTTAGAGCTACATAAATGCTAATTTAACGCTAAAGATACAGTTCATCCATTATGAAATAAAGGCGGATTAACTTTACCAATACATTAAAATTGTACAACTGTGCTGCTAAACAATACATGGTATTGATTCCAATCAATCATACTTGAAACCTAAACACAGATTAAGTGGATTGCCTGCTAATTCAGTTTGATTAACTGGGATTAAATCAACCACTAATGATAATGCTTAGAGTTTTGAAACCTGTACACACCCATTAAACTGGGTTAATTATAACTTATATTATTATATTAACTTTAATCACAGAAACAGACAGATGTCACACCCTGGCTGTTGATAATCAGTGTCTGTAACCTTGTCACAGAACCGTCAGGGTTTTGCATCAAAGTAAACAATGTAAAGACAATTCTCTCCTTCAGGAGCTAAAGACAATACATCTCACGTCCCTGTGTGTCCCCTGTATGAGACATCTCAGGAGACACTCCTTATGTATGTTTAGTTTTTTTATCTTCAGAAATGTAAATCCAGTCAATGCAAAAAAAACAGAGAAATTATCACTTTACAATATCAGTAACAATTTTCTTCTAGACATACAGTGTGTCATCATTCAGAGTTTATTGTTAATATTGCATAATGTTATTATGGGGTATTTCAAAAAGTGTTCACCCCTTCTATTATTTATTTTTTGTCACCATGAAGTGTGTCCAATTAGCAAAAAATGAAAAAAAATAAACAGAGTTTCTCTTAAAGAGGCCATTTTAAACAAATTTCATGACTTTGTGGTTTTTTCTTAAGTATTTTATATCTGAAAAACGTTATGAAACACTGATTAACAGACCTTTCAATCTGTCTGTGTCAAGATTCGGCTGGTTTCGAGCTGCAACTCATTAATATTCGTTAACCAAATTTGCTGGACTCTGATTGGCTAACAAACTAGCCTATGAGAGCAAGACATACTGTTTCCTGCTCCACTGCGCATGGCAACAGCAGACGTTCTCGCTTCTGGTTTGATACGTCTTTTGCTAACAGCTTTTAGCAGCATGCTAGGCATGGTTTCAACTGCGGGAGTTGATGAATACTAACAAACAAAGGAGTTGTGATGAAACAGATACAGGCCGTTCAGACTCGGGAGAACTCGGGTTTTATCACCACCTGCATAGTTTGAGAGATTAAAACTGAAAGAGAAGTTGTTGACCTGTTTTCACACCCACTATGAAGGTAAGAACACCTGTGGAGCTAAAATATTCAACAGAAACCTCAGAAAAAACGTTTTTAATGGAAGGGCCTCTTTAAATAAATGCTTCTAAATCAAAAATATATTTATTAATGAAAGAAAACTTTCCAAACTAACCGGCCATTTGTGAAAAAGTTAGTGCCCCTAAACTTTGAACAACTGATTCTCTAAGTCTTGGTGCTAACAACTACAGTCAAGTGCTTGTGATAATTAGTAAAAGTTTTGCGCATTGCTGGGGAGGTTTGGCCACTCATCTTTGCAAATTTTAATTCAGTTTTCAACCATGGAAGGTTTATTCATCATACAACAGCATCTCAATCAGATTCAAGTCCAGATCTAAATCACACGTTTTGGGGATCATCAAGATGGTTTTTATGTTCTTTTTTGTCAGGGCCATGCTGTTAAATATTTTCTTATTAGACCTTTTTTTAACCTGATACAAACCCACTGAGATCAAGATCCCTTTTACCAGGATGTCCTGGTGATTTAAAACACAAGTAATACATTAAAAACAATGTTTAAAAGAAAACAGCATTGTTTAAGAACATGTTCAAAGGACTCAGTGACTTTATCTTTCAAGATTAAACAAAAAGCTTTAAAAGAAATTGTTTGGCTATTTCAGATGAACTTTAAGGGTGTTTCCCTTAAAGGGAAGTAAACCTGAATGCCCCTAACTCGGCGTGTAAGACATAATGTGTATAACTGCACATGCTCAGAGAAGAATCCAGTTCACGGTGATGACTGAAGTGTCTGTAACAATGACAAACCTCAAAGCCCTGTGATAAACAATATTCAAAAACACAGACTCAAACTGAAAGGAGCAGTTGATCGGCCGTCTCATCACCTGCAGAGGTGGATTTACACAAAAGACAGATTTGAGTTTACTCGTTATTATCATCACATTTATTTATAAAGAGCTGTAGCATCATCAAGTGTGCTGAGAAGATATCGTTTTAAATCCACCGTAATCCATTGGACCATTAAAAACATCAACGTTAGTACAGATAATTCATTGGACTCTAAGAACAAAGTTTTTATTCCACCAGCACAGACATGGAAGAACTGATCCAGGAACTGCTCCTACATTTTCCTTTATAGTTCTTGTTTGTCCATCTCATTAACATTGCTGCTTTTAATCTGGTCATCTGCTTCTTATACATTAGAATTTACTGCTTCTTCAGCCGTGAATTTATTGATGTTGTAAATCTGTTTTAATCATGTCATTTGGGACACTGTCTAAAAAATAGAGCTGAGTTATTAAGGAATTGTATATGATCTCCCTGTGAATATGTAGATTTATTAACTCTAGTTTTCTTCCACAGTTCAAAAACATTGAGATTAGATTAAATAGAGATTCTAAATCTCAAGTGTGTATAGCTGTTTGTCTCTCTGTGTTTAAACTCGTTTGAAAAAGAGATAAATAGTATCAACACATTTTCTGTACTATTATAGTGTTAACGTAACATGGTTCTACAGTCATTTCCTTCATTTATTCCTTCCGTTTTCATAAAGGTTTTCATGAATGTGAAAGATTCACAGAATTACAAAACCTCAAACTCTTTGGTTTTCCAGATTCTTTGTTGTACACGGTATTGAGGAATTTGGCTGTGGCTCATTTAAAAATATGTTTTAAAAAGGAAACCTTTTATGAATTTATTTACACCCCCCCCCCCCCACCTTGGACAAAAAAAAAAAAT
>SSNP01000347.1:148269-171627 GCA_006937955.1 Pachypanchax playfairii
CCCCCCCCCCCCCCACCTTGGACAAAAAAAAAAAATCACCTTTCCAATCTACTAAATCATGGTGTCCACCTGGTGCACAGCTGGAACACCAAGAGTAAAGCAGGGATGAAAATAACCTGTATGGTCTCATGGTGGACCTCAGCGAAATGATATGATCTGAGGTGAGTGAGTCCTGTAGTTTTTTTAGATGTTCTTTAGGGTTATTTGTTGATCTGAGACACTTCAATGTGATGACAAGCAAAAACATCAGAAATCTGTAAGGGGCACATACTTTTTCACATCCCCGCTAATCCCTAATCTGTAGCAGATTATTATTATAGTAAATTGAACCGGAGCTGATTCTGAACTGCTAATAATATTGGTTCTTTTTATATTGAGTTTATATTTTTAGTCTTTTTGACAGTAGAAAGAAAAACTACTTCGTTAATACAAACTACGTAGGTTTCAAACAGTTTTTCCATTTTAGCAAGTATTTTCACCTTTTTGCTTAAGATTTGCGCTGATGATAAACTGAAACATTTTTCTCTTGTTGATTGATAGACCTTGTTTAAGTATGTTTGGTTTTTGTCTGCTGATTTCATATCTGGTACGTTGACAACTGCTTATATTTGTTCCCTGATGTCTTTTATTTTGACATCTACCAGTCGGAGGTGAGGTTTTTAATCATTTGCGTTTATGATTTTTATTTATATAATTTATTTCATGACTCAAAGTTATTGACTTGTTGGTAAAAATGCAAGAAAAGGTTGTAGCAACAGCCCGTGCTAACAGCTGAAACAATCTCATGCCTTTTTATATTTGAACAGACCTTTGGAAATGATCACATTTATGTAAAAAAAACAACTAAATTTAGCAGGAAAAGTAAAGATAGAGATGCTGCTGATCAGTTATAGTTATTTATATTTATCCACACAGATTTTATATAACTATGATGTAAACTTTTAGTATTGTTTTGCCTGTTTAGGTTGTATTATTGTGTATTATTGCCAGTCTTGGCCTAGAGTCCCTGCTTGTAAATCTCAATCGGATTTCTACCAATAAAGTCAAAATTAAATAAAATAAAACATCAAATCACTCAGTTTTATATATTTTTATATACAAAGATAATTATTCTGAAATGAAGCAAAGTTTTTGAGTGTTGCCCTACTTTCAAAGTGACCCTGTACTTCAGTGATGCTGCTAAATTTGTGCAGTACTAAAGTCTTTAGTCTGGCTTCTATCAGAGTTGGCAGGTTAACGTAACAGTAAGGTAGGATGTTCATGCAGCCAGCAGGTCATCTTCTTCTTCTCAGAGACATCAGGTTTACAGTGAAATTAACCAGAGAGCAGTCAAGCCCCTAAAAAGAGATTCCAAAAATAGAAAAATATTGTAACTGGATAATTATTGAGCAAGTTATACCACAAGTGTGTCTGTCGGTGCCCAAACTCCATTGTCGTCTTCTTCTTCATCAATTTCTAAGGTTTTATCATGATAATCATTGTTGTTACTTAGATGATGAAGAAAGGGGATCTGCTCAAGTCTTATGTTACTCAGCACAACACTCAGTAAATACTTGAAATACAAGGTTTGTAAAATTCACAAAACCCCAAAAACACAGGAAAACATTTAGGAAACTGAAGTTCTCTCATGGTTTATGTTGTGGTCCATGCGTCCTATGTAAATTAAAGAGACCATTTCATGCACATTTCAGGACTTTGTGGTTATTTCTTAATTATTAACCAGGAAAATGAAACATTTTCTACCTAAAAAAACATCAGGAAACACTGATTAACAGACCTTTCAATCTGTCTGCGTTAAAATTCGGGTGGTTCCGGCTCCTTCTGTCAGGCTGCTTCGGCTGCTTCAGCAGCAGCTCGTTCATATTCATTATTCGAATTTGCTGGACTCTGATTGGCTAACAAACTAGCCTATGAGAGCAAGGAATACTGTTTCCTGCCCCGCTGTGCATTGCAACAGCAGACGTACTCTCTTCCTGTTTGCTACGTCTTATGCTAACAGCTTTTAGCCAGCAGCATGCTAGGTGTGGTTTCAACTGCGGGATCTGCCGAATACTAACGAACAAAGGAATTGTGACGAAACAGTAAACAGGCCGTTCGAACTCGGGTGTTATCACCGCCTGCGTAGTTTGAGAGATTAAAACTGAAAGAGAAGTTGTTGACCTATTTTCACACCCACTATGAAGGTAAGAACACCTGTGGAGCTAAAATATTCGACAGAAACCTCAGAAAAACTGTTTTAATGGAAGGGCCTCTTTAAGATGTTTCAGAATGTAAGATTATTAATATGTTCTCTGACTGGTACGAGTGAGTCTCTCCATGGGGAACATCTCCTGCATCGCAGCCTCACTACCATTACACCAGCCCTGAGTGGGTAGCATTAGTGATGCCTCAGTCAGCCTGGATCCTCACCCTGACACAACGTTAGTTATCATTCGAAACATGTTCACCTCGCTGTGGAAAAACAAGGGCAGTCACCATTTGGATCCAGACCTGAAAAAGCTGCCCAAGTCCAGATGGTTTCATGTAGGGGTGCCTTATATGAGCTCATCAGACCTAACAGCTTCTGAGTGTAACTTTATTGCCCATGTCAAACAAAACCTGACTTGACATTATAGCTTCTTTCCTTCACTCAAGAAGAGGAAGAGAAAATGTAAAAGAATAAAATATCAATGAACAAAAAGCTCCCAGGCAGCAGCTTAACAGTCTTAACATGTCTTATTTATTCTAAAACACAAGTTCATGTTGCTTTTTTCATCTTAATAGTTGATTTGTGTAATGAGGTGAAGCAATATGACCATTTATTGCTGTTTCATGTGCTGCTGCTGCAGTGGCTATCACTAATGAACTCTATCTAAATAAACAGTGAGAATGACTGCAGAGAAAGAGAAGTTGTACACTAAGAGTTAGTTTTACCACATAGCACCATGTTTAGAGAAAAAATACAGACAACACGAACACCTCAAAGCTATTATGAAGTGTAGAGGTGGAGATTCGATAATTTGGACTTATTTTGCAGCCACATGACTACCCACATTGCAGTCATTGATTCGATTACGAGTTCTCCTTCATACCAAGTTATTTTAGAGTCAAATGTGAGTCCATCTGATGGTTAAACTTACATTTGAAGTTGGGTTACACAACCAGGTAATACACCCAAATACACTGAGAAAGCTACAACAGAGAGGCTGAAAAAGAAAAATGTTGTAATGGCCTAGTCGTGTCCAACCAGGTTGAAATGCTGTGGTGGAACTTGTAAGATAGCTTTGAAACTACAAATACCCATAAACCTCCATAAACTGAAGACGAGCAAAGGGGTCAACATGACGTACAGGACTGATAACATTGTACAGATAGATTCCTTTAACTGCTAGTTATTGCTGCTAAAGGTTTTTCTACAAGCTGCATACTTCTTCACACAGCTTTTCCTTGTTAGCTTGAAAAGCATTCAGACCTCCGCCAAGGACCTCAGTTCCCCCCATATCATGATTTATACCAAAAATAACAGTCTCACCTATGTTGTACCAACATTATCAGATTCATTGACCATGAAAACATGTTTAGTAATTGGATTGACATTGATCTCCTTATTAGTTCAGTAGTTATTCATGAAAATGGCTTTTTTGGTAATAACAGTTTTTTTCTGGCGCTTTTGAAGGAACATCAAGTCCATTAACACAGTTCTGATTCCAGTGTCTCGACTATCTTGGTGTTTGTTGCAAGTCTGTAAAATCATTTGTCCTTTTCTGGATCAATCCTTGGTATCATGTAGAATCAAGAGTGCTGCAGCCCACCTAATAACCAAAAGACTAACCCAGTCTCAGTTCAATCAAAATACAAGACAAGGTGATGTATTTACTCTCACATAGAGGAACTGATGGTCTGTAGTTCTTTGTTCCATGCTGGTTAGAGCACATGCAATCATACTTAAAATTAGGGGTGTCAAATTATTGCGTTAGTTGCGATTAATTAATTACAGCCATATTTGGTGCGTTATATTCTTTAATCGCATTAATCTAATTTTTAATCTATATTTACAGTTTCTGCTTTTGAGTTGCTTTTAAATAAAATCCTTTTTTAGTATTTCGGCTTCTTGTGCTGGAGTTGTACAAAGGGATTAATCCAGTGCTTAATTTGTAAATCAAAAGTTACCGGAACGAAAAAAGCACTATGAGACCAGAATTCACTGACTGATACCGGAACGTACACATAGACATGCATGAACGCACACACATACACAACCGTCAGACCAGACCAAGCGCTGTGCGCCGGTGCACAGCGGGTGTAAATTGTCAAGCAGGGCTAGAGAAAGTGATGATAAACCCAGAAGAAGTAAGTTATAATACCTTTTTGGTATTTTGATGCTGCTGTTATTTAACCCAACTGGCGCCGTTAACGGATCCTAGCAAACAGTTACCGGAACACACCCTTTCAAAATAAGACAGTTCCCGGATCTTGTTCCCGTTCAAATTGAGCCCCGGATTAATCACTCTTAGGTGGACATCTATTGGCTGCTGATTGACTTCCAGTGACGGCAAGGTGAGCAAAAGCGGTTAGTTGCAGAGCGGAGAAGTAACAATGGAGGAGCATATGAGAGTTGCGGGTCCCATGAATGGAAAATTTGCTTTTCAAAAACGTCCCGACGGAACCATAGATAACAATAGTGTTTTTCTTAGCTATTATTAAATGAGATTTAAAATATGATTAATTAGCCTAATTACTGCTCAAAATTAATTAATCTCATCCATTTTTTAATCTCATAACAGCACTACTTAAAATGTCCCACTATTTAACCAAAATGGGTACAAAAATGGGCAAAATATATTCACTTTGAAAGTGACCAACACTCTTATCTTTCAGCACATGCTCTGTGGTGTACTGATTATACTCAGCTGTTTTGAAGCCTTATATATACCCAGTCGTGTGCAAAGTGTAGGTTAAGACCACCTGCAGATACTGCAAACTTCAATAAAGAGCTCTTTTTATATAAATATGGAACTCTACATACAAGTGAGTAGTTTTGTATATTTAAGGCAGCCCACCTACACCAGAGGGTCCTGACACACACTTTGAGGATTTAAGACTGAAAAAAAACAATGAATGGTTTTGGTTGTTGACGGATTCTATGAAATATGTAGGGACTACATAAAAATAAAAGCATTGCATAATCAACCAGCTCCATGTTGGTTATTATTTGATGATCAGCATTGCAGTCTATCTGCTGCTTTTTAAAATCTATAATAGTTAATGATTTTACTGACTTTGCATGTGCTAGACCAATCTAAAAATAAGTGTATTTCTCTTATATTCCCTTGTCTGTCTCTCTTTGTTGGGCAGGAAGTTGTCCTGTTCTTAACTTTAAACACTTGTTTCCTGTTTCACACATTCTCATTTTGACTTAGCTGTGAGCTCCTTTAGCTTTCCTCCCTTTTTACTACCCCATATTTTATTTTTCTGTCCATAGTTTGGGATGGGAGTTTATTCATTCCATGACTTATATCCAGTTAGTTGAATGAAGAGATATACACATCTGTAATTTCCCACCATTTATTTGGTACTTAGTATCTGAACTAGACAATTGTATATTTAAAGTAGATATAAAGTGCAAACTCCCTTTAAGTTGATGGCCACATTCACCGTTACCCATTGTTGGTTCTTACCCTGCTGCATTGAAGTCACTTGTGTTAAAAGCCTGGTGATGGTTCCAAATGTAGCATTTGTATTTGAAAACTGCTGCTTTGTATTGTCAGGCCATCTTTAACCTGCAAAAGCTGCAAATCTATCTGTAGAATCCATCAGATTCTGATGGACATTCACAAATGTGAATGTGTAGTTTACCATTAAAGGGAAGACCTCCCAAGAATAAATACCCCAGGTTCAACACAAATGATCAAGATCGAAAAGCCAGATAAGACGATGCTGAAACACGTCTAAAAAAGGCAGAGGAGTTTTTGAACTACAGTGTTGGAGTTGATGATGAGGATTATTCTGTACCAGGGTGATGGAAATGCTAGAGAGAAGACTCCCTGTGTAAAAACAAACACATAGCACAGAGGCATTGTAAGGGTACTGGTGTGCTCTTTCAATAGCATTTACAATAACATTGGGTGACTAGTGTTTACTGACAAAAGACAAACATTTTAAAAACTTAAAGAGCAAGTTAGGCTATACTGCTGCTCAGATTGATCCAAAAAGGATTAAAACTGCATATTTTGTTTGAGTTAGGGTTATTCAAACTATTTTTTTTCTTTTGCTAAATAACTCAAATGGCAAACTCATGAATTTCAGTCTTTCTATGTGTAACTTTAAAATATGTTCCCAGTTGAATTCTGCTGGAGCTCAGCAAAAGCAGTAGCAGAGTGACAGAGTTCTACCATATTTAAACGGTAATCTAACCTTGTTTAGTGCCTCTCCAAAGAGATCAACCTTATAACTTCCAGCTGGTTTTAAAGTGCCTCGTTCTGTTTAATGGTGGTTCTTCAGGTGTTTTCATGAAGGATGGAGCAAACATTTCCTCTTGTCTTAAAGAGAGTTGTTATGGCCCAAGTCCAAGCTGCCATCTCGCAACTTTGTTTTCTTAATATGATAATACAACACGGAGTGCCACTGTTACTTGCATTGCACCTTTGTCTTTATCATTTTTATGATGCCATTTATTTGTTTTTGTAAAAAATCTTCCTTTAAAAACAGTTTGTAGATGTTTTTGCTCATTAAATTGTTTGAAAGGGCTTCACATTACTCTTCATCAGCAAATTCTGTTAAATGAAACATCCAATATTTCTAAAATCTGGGAAATCTGTTATACCCTGAACACGAGAAGCATTACATTTTCCTGTTTTCACACAAAGTACAAACGTATGAGTTTGAAGCAGTGGCGTCGCCTGGTCTGGGCATTCCCAGCTCTAGCCCTGAACATTTTTCGTCAAGCCCCGAATTTTTCACCCCTGAATTGCGCTATGACATTAATTAAGAAAGCAGCTTTGTATGTTCCTGGCTTTAGTGAATGCAACATGGGCACGGCGATGTGACCAATGAAATGAAATGAAATGAAAAATACTTTATTTATCCCAGAAGGGAAATTCAAGGAGACATGGAGAACAGCTTGACCTTCACTCTCCAGGCTGCCAGTATACCCGGCGCACGTCGTTCAGGCCAGCCAAGATCACACAGGAGAATACATACAAATACATACATACAGTGGGGCAAAGAAGTATTTAGTCAGCCACCAATTGTGTAAGTTCTCCCACTTAAAAAGATCAGAGAGGCCTGTAATTTTCATCATAGGTATACCTCAACTATGAAAGACAAAATGAGGAAAAAAAATCCAGAAAATCACATTGTCTGATTTTTAAAGAATTTATTAGCAAATTATGGTGGAAAATAAGTATTTGGTCACCTACAAACAAGTAAGATTTCTGGCTTTCACAGACCTGTAACTTCTTTAAGAGGCTCCTCGGTCCTCCACTCGTTACCTGTATTAATGGCACCTGTGTGAACTCGTTATCAGTATAAAAGACACCTGTCCACAACCTCAAACAGTCACGCTCCAAACTCCACTATGGCCAAGACCAAAGAGCTGTCAAAGGACACCAGAAACAAAATTGTAGACCTTCACCAGGCTGGGAAGACTGAATCTGCAATAGGTAAGCAGCTTGGTGTGAAGAAATCAACTGTGGGAGCAATTATTAGAAAATGGAAGACATACAAGACCACTGATAATCTCCCTCGATCTGGGGCTCCACGCAAGATCTCACCCCGTGGGGTCAAAATGATCACAAGAACGGTGAGCAAAAATCCCAGAACCACACGGAGGGACCTAGTGAATGACCTGCAGAGAGCTGGGACCAAAGTAACAAAGGCTACCATCAGTAACACACTACGCCGCCAGGGACTCAAATCCTGCAGTGCCAGACGTGTCCCCCTGCTGAAGCCAGGACACGTCCAGGCCCGTCTGCGGTTTGCTAGAGAGCATTTGGATGATCCAGAAGAGGATTGGGAGAACATCATATGGTCAGATGAAACCAAAATAGAACTTTTTGGTAGAAACTCAACTTGTCGTGTTTGGAGGGGAAAGAATGCTGAGTTGGATCCAAAGAACACCATACCTACTGTAAAGCATGGGGGTGGAAACATCATGCTTTGGGGCTGTTTTTCTGCAAGGGGACCAGGACGACTGATCCGTGTAAAGGAAAGAATGAATGGGGCCATGTATCGTAAGATTTTGAGTGAAAACCTCCTTCCATCAGCAAGGGCATTGAAAATGAGACGTGGCTGGGTCTTTCAGCATGACAATGATCCCAAACACACCGCCCGGGCAACGAAGGAGTGGCTTCGTAAGAAGCATTTCAAGGTCCTGGAGTGGCCTAGCCAGTCTCCAGATCTCAACCCCATAGAAAATCTCTGGAGGGAGTTGAAAGTCCGTGTTGCCCAGCGTCAGCCCCAAAACATCACTGCTCTAGAGGAGATCTGCATGGAGGAATGGGCCAAAATACCAGCAACAGTGTGTGAAAACCTTGTGAAGACTTACAGAAAACGTTTGACCTCTGTCATTGCCAACAAAGGCTATATAACAAAGTATTGAGATTAACTTTTGTTATTGACCAAATACTTATTTTCCACCATAATTTGCAAATAAATTCTTTAAAAATCAGACAATGTGATTTTCTGGATTTTTTTTCCTCATTTTGTCTTTCATAGTTGAGGTATACCTATGATGAAAATTACAGGCCTCTCTGATCTTTTTAAGTGGGAGAACTTACACAATTGGTGGCTGACTAAATACTTCTTTACCCCACTGTACATATACATAAGCACTCATCAGCCTGTGTGTTAGGAAAAAAAAAGATGAATAAGACCACGTAAGGTCAGAGGGAGGAGAAAAAAGGTCAATCAGCGAGAAGTTGTACAGAGAGGGAGAATCCTTCGTGTCTTATTGGCTGACAGCTTCTCCCACCTGCGTTAATCTAAACTCTGAATTCTGGAGCGCTTCCGACAGGACAAATGGACATCTGACAATTGTTTGCAAAAAATAAACAGTCTTAGTTCTTCACTTGTGGTTTGCAGTCGACGGCAAGACTCTGGGCCGACACATGAAACAGGTAAACAATGTAGTAATTTACCACTGACTTGTCTGAGCTCGGCGAATTTCCACATTTAATAAGAGGCGGGGTTTGTTATCAAATCAATGAGGCGTCGCTGACTTCCTTTGTTTACAGCTTTTGTTTTGGTAAAACAGCAATTGGTCAATCACATTCCATGAAACAGGTTTGACTGCTTCAACTGTGAGGTTGTTAAGCAGTGAAAATGTGAACAAAGTATTCTCCTTCTCACTATTATTCTGCAATAAAATGTTGTTCTGTAAATAGTTTTATTTCTGTATGTTATTGAATTTTTGTATTGTAAATATTTTCTACAAGTTATTAAACAACTCTAATTATATAAAGTTCATTTTCTTATTAGTAAACGATCTATTTACTAAAAAAAATAAGAAATAAAAAGTAAACACAATGAATTATGAGAAGTATTTATATCAATCAGTTTATTCTGAAGAAGTTTATAACATAAAACCAAAACTTAACGAGAGCTCTTCATCCCTGTCCTCCTCTTCCTCACTGCTGACTGCCTGAGAATAGGATTTATAAATAGATTTATTCTTGTAGCTCCATCCCACATGTTGCTCCGGAGCTTAATAAAGGTGTTTTTCTGCTCTTTCATCCCTAAAACATATTTGAAAAAGCTTAAATCACTAACAAGAAATTACCGTGTGTGTAAATATTTACACAGGAGGTACGAATGAGAATGTTTTTAAACATGCAATAAAAACATGCTTAACCCTAAAACCAAAGACCTAATTAGACCACCGCTGTAAGAATTTACTTTTTTTACCACTATTTTTTTTTTTTTTTAAACTTACATCTGAATGCAAACTCCTCTCCCTCTGCACTACCTCTCACTTCGTCCATCATGGGTTTAAACTCTCTGCCGAATTGCTGAAAAGAATTGTGGGATATGTAAAACGTGAAAGGTTACTTCAGACCCATCCTTAAAATTCAGGGGAAAATGGTACACATTTCTAGGAAGTATCCTTGGAATTTGGACAGTTCTTGTTGCGGCGGTGTGACGTAACAGGCTTCAAATGAGACCTAAGAAGGATGCAGAACCTGAATTTGGAAGCCAGAAGCAGCTGTCATTAGAATCATCTTGATCATAATTTCTAATAATCATAATGTTGTTGTCATGTTAAAGTTTGAAAATAAATACATTTGAAGTTCATATTCCAGTATTTAACGTTAAACAAGTAAATTTTCTGCGTAAATTTTCCCAGATTCTTTTATGAGGATGTTCCCAGGTCCAGGAAACGCCCCTGGTTTGAAGCATGAGTCATTTGATTTTATGCTTTATTGTGTTTAACACTGATATTTATGTTAATACAGTAATACAATTTTCAGTTTAACCTGTGGATATACATACAATAATGTCTCCCAGTAGGTCTAAGAGAAATGTTTAAAGACAACTAAGTGGTCATTACTTTATTTTAAAAAGAGCAATTTCATTGGATAAATAAAAACCCCAGCCCTCAGCAGAGGTAGACTGCAAACCAGAAAATATTTAAGACACCAATATGTTACCAAAATGTCAATCACAAGGTTGCAGAATCCTGTACTACACCTGCCTTTATGTCCAGTCTATACAAAATAGAGACAAAATTTTTTTTAAAAGTTGTGGTGACATCACAACTTTCTTTTAGTAAAAACCTATTGTGATGCAAGTTGGGCAGTTTGTCATCAAGGTGGTTCTAACCATTTGCTTTTCATTTTTGTTTCAATTAAATATATTTATTGTGTAGTTTTGTAAAATGTGTACTTCTGGAAATTCTCAGTAAATGTTTTGCTTGATCTGAGCTCCGTTTAAATAGGTTTTTTATAATCCACTATTCATGATAAATAAGTCAATATTTTATAATTCTGTCTTTCTGCAGGTATGTTACCTACTATAGAAATTGATGTCTATAATCAGTCCTCTGACTGACCACCCGCAGTGACGCTTGGACAAATGGACAGTGGACTTGTGGAAATGAAAACCAGCCCTGCTTCAAGTAGGTCTTTCTTTAACACGCCTAAATTCCTGAAGTATGTGAAGAACAACAAAACATTTAAAACACGCAAATATATGATGGAAAACCAACAGTTTGTACATTTTTGGAGTTTACGTTATCACATGACCAATGAAACCTCAGTTATGTCTTTATCTTTTAGTATCACCCCGATAGGAAGAACAGTTTAATTGGTTGGGGACTCATTGTCCATCTTGACTCCTAAGCTTTGCGTCTTTATGGTTCCCTGGTTAGGTTTTAGTTTGTCAGCTGAATAACTGTTAGACCTAACCGACAGCATCACAGCTGTCCCCCCTGATGGACATTTTGCTTGACTGGTCCTCAGATCCCTCTCCCAAGCCCGTCAACATGGCCTGTCTGCGGCGTCAAGCCTGGGCCCAGAGCAGAGATTCTGACTTTCAGAGATCGGAACCAGAGCACTCTGACACCCCAGATCCCCAGCGGAGCCAAAGTAATGGGAACACCCAGACGCACTCTGAAGAACCAGGTTAGACTGAGCTCAAGCATCCGAAGAGCTGACCTGTTTTTAGAAAGTTTGCAACAATCTGGAGTCTTGGCTACAATTTGTTGTAATGAAAGTCTAAATGTCAGAATTTTGTTTTTTGATGGTTGAAGCGGCGCCTCTGTTTTGAATTAAGGCATCTCAATTGACCAGTAGTGCAGTGTACAAATCTATCAAGTAGGTTTTGCATGAACAGTTGAAAAAATATTTGTTTTATTACACTTCAGTACGTTTCGGTCAGTCTGTTTACTTTGGCCTGGTAGACGTCATGTTTTGCAACACCCGTTTACATTTGAACATCACTGTTTTGAGTCTTTAGTGTTACCACTAAGGCCCTGTCCCAATACCCGCACTGCACCCTACGGTGTTCCACAAAGTGCACTTAGCAGAAGGACACATAAGGGTTCGAAGTGCGTAGTGAACAAGTGCGCACAAATAGCAGTATTGGGACAGCGAGCGCTACGTGCCACAGCCTTCTTTCTCCATGACAACCAAAATGGTGGTACTGGTCGCTGTTTGCGCTATTTTCATACTAGAAATGATTTTAAAACTCCAACAAACATTTATTTTAAGGAGAATGAAGCGCAGGAACCGAAGGACGAGTATAAGACAGGATAAGTGATTAAACTGTTAGTGTATCATGTCCGAAAATACACGTCTGTACCGTTATTAATTAATTATATTTTTTATCAGATTTGTGAACACAATCTTTCCAAACATTTTTTGGTCCGTATGGTTCAGCCATTTCTCCACCTTCTCTTCTTCCATCAAAATTCACACGCAGCAATGCATTGTGGGAAATACCCTACGCAGAAGTCTGCACTGATGCAGACTTCAGCGAAGTGCAGATCAAGCGTTCGAAAGAGGCGGAGCCAAGGGCACGACTCTACACTCTGGAGAATCGGGACACCCTACGTACTTGGGCCCCTCATCGGGAACGCGCATTTGAAGTGCGCCAGATTAGGAAGTCAGAGTTGAGGTGCCACAGATTCGCCTTTGAGCTCTTCATCTGGGTCGTTGCTGAAACAAAGCATTCTGTTTAGACCCGCTTTTATATAACTTTATACTTTTATAAAAAATGATGCTACTAATTATCCAACATCAGCTGCTTGTAAACACATGCTGATACTGCTCTGTGTCTTTTTGGTTTATTTAAGTATTTAAAGTAGAACTGATAACTTCATGACAATGTTTTTCAAAAACACCCTAAAACAAACAAGAAAAGGGAGTGTGTTAGACGTCACTCAGTCTGGAAACTCACAAGCTAATGTTTGATAATAAAATAACAAATATGTCTTGCTAGGAAGTGTTAAACATTTAAAAAAAACGTTTTAAACTTAATTTTGTGGTAATAGTAGCTGTTGCTCAAACACTGAGTAACCTGCAGAGGTACATATTGATAATATTGAATAGCTGTCTGATAAAACTGGACAAAAACAACTTATTCACTACTAAAAATTGCGATTATTTATTTTCTGATGTGTATTGTAAGAATTGAATGTAAAGAATATGTCATTTAGAACAACGGGTGATTTTGTTTTTTTTAGGTCAACAAAAATTTACAACAATTATCATTTAAATGATGAAGTGAATAACTAACTACAGCTTATTGTGAAACGTTCACTGAAGTTTAAGGGAATTAAAGTCTGCAGTCATCTAAGATCCTCGAAGCTGAAGTTTATAACAAGAAGTCAAACATCGGATACTTCTTACATGTTGTGATCATGGTATGTTGGTTTATTGCTTTAACATGCTTATGTCTGTGTTTCTGTCAGAGCAAGAGTCTAACAAGATCGTAAGCTGGCTGATTGATTGCAGGTACAGTATCCTTGCAACGTTTTAAAGAATTACACTCATAAGCTTTAAAGAGGCCATTTTATACAAATTTCAGGACTTTGTGGTTATTTCTGAAGTATTAACCTGTAATATGAAACATTTTATATCTATAAAACGTCAGGAAACACTAATTAACAGATCTTTCAATCTCTCTGCGTCAATATTTGGCTGGTTTTGTC
Organism: Pachypanchax playfairii; assembly: GCA_006937955.1. Lineage (NCBI taxonomy): Eukaryota > Metazoa > Chordata > Actinopteri > Cyprinodontiformes > Aplocheilidae > Pachypanchax > Pachypanchax playfairii. Next base: position 161,897 of record SSNP01000347.1, read on the forward strand.
AGGCTTTCGGGCAGCAACTCATTAATATTCATTATTCGAATTTGCTGGACTCTGATTGGCTAACAAACTAGCCTATTAGAACAAGGCATACTGTTTCCTGACCCAACTGCTCATGGGAACAGCAGACGTAGTCTCTTCTGGTTTGATACATCTTATGCTAACAGCTTTTAGCCAGCAGCATGCTAGGCATGGTTTCAACTGCGGGAGCTGATGAATACTAACGAGCAAAGGAGTTGTGACGAAACAAGTACCGGTTGTTTGAACTCGGATTTTATCACTACTTGTGTAGTTTGAGAGATAAAAACTGAAAGAGAAGTTGTTGACCTGTTTTCACACCCACTATGAAGGTAAGAACACCTGTGGAGCTAAAATATTCAACAGAAACCTCAGAAAAACTGTTTTTAATGGAAGGGCCTCTTAAAGTTTTTTGTCTTGGCTCTTTTCTAAATGACGTGCTAAAACAGCTTAGACTTTATAAAGCTCACTTTTTTTTTTTTAAAAGCTGAGCAAATATTTGCTTTCTGCAAGTTTGAAATAAGTTAATTATCCAAAAAACTGATAATGATGAATGTATAGTAAGAAATATATTAATATAAAATGTGATCATGCTTTGAAATGCAGACTAACTACTTTAATTTATTTATATTGTTTCTGATATCTGGAGGTACGTGTGTTTTCAGCAAAGGTTATATCAACTAACTGACGACATTTTGACTCTCAGCCAACACCACACTCATAAAATACACACAACCCCAGAAAGTACCCCGACCGACGCCCAAAGATAGGTCACACGGAGCTGCTGAGGCAAAGAAAGAGGGAAAGGAAGAAGTTGACAGAAGAAGGAAACTGTGGCACAAAAAAAGGAGAAAAAAGAGGAGTGGTTCCTGCTGAGTCAACATGGCTATCGCACATCCAGTTTTAAGCACTGTCAATCACAACCCCCCACAGTGCTTTGACTCACAAACTAAAGACTCTTTGGTTCCAGCAGAACCTGACTCACCCAAGCAACAGCTGCAGGGCAGGAGCCTGAGGGCAACGAGGCTGCTTGTGCAAAGTGGGAAGACTAGCTTGAACTGCAGCTGCGTGTTGCTTCACAAGTGTGTGTATGTGTGATAAAAGAGTGACATGATGTTTGTCCCATTTATAAAGTCTGCAGTCTGTATACCTACATGGAGGATTAATTCAGTTCAAACATTCTTTATGAATCCCTAAAGGGGAATAGTTGGTAGATTGAAACCTCTGAGTTACTATGTCATAGTAACTCAGTGTTTCTTCAGAGAGTCATTACATATATTTCTAGCTGTGGACAGGAAGGATCTCCTGTAGTGGTCTGTGTTGGATCTGTGTTTAACTCATCACCTGGGGTCTCAGGTTTAGTATCATTTGAGCCTTAGAAATCTCCATTGGCTGCTTTTTTTTGTAAACAAGTCTCTCTTTGCTATGGTGACGCATCGTAACAAGTAGCAAAAAGGTAACATATGAAGAAAAAATCCTTCAATCAGAGCAAAATCCAAAACAGAATAAAAATATTTTCATAACGACTTATGTCCACAGAAAAACACTCAACTGCAAGTAAAACCACAGAGCTGCTCCGACAAGCTGTCTCCATGTTTGGCTCTATTCTAAAAACGTATTAGTCAAGTCAGGGCACTAAACACGGGAATGTTAGGTTGTTCTGACAGGTTGTTACCTTGGGTTATTGAAGTTCAGTCTAACAAATAGTTAATCCTGGTTATTCCGCCCAGGTTTGAGGTGACTGAAGCGTGGTTCACACGGCAGGATTTTAACGGTGTCGCAAGAACTTCAAACCGCAAACACAGCCAAAAAAAATCTGTCATTTTCCTGTTCTGCTCCTGCTGTGTGTGGTGTATGCGACATCCCACACGGAGCAATTTCACTCATCACATTCTCAGTATATTTTAATTTAATTTTAATTTTATTTCCTATATTAATCCCTCGTGTGGAAATTTGGCTCTGCATTTGACCCGTGAGGAGCAGAGGGCAGACATCTTGAACAGCGCCCGGGGGCAGTTGCGGGGTTCAGCATCCTCCCCAAGAATACTTCGACACGCAGCCTCTTGCCAGGACACGGGATCAAGCTCCAGTTTCCCGATCGGAGGGTGACCTCCATCCCGACAGACTACGGCCGCCCCGAGGCAGCGGCGGGTTCAGTATCTTGCCCAAGGATATTTTGACGTAGCTTGCCGGTACTGGGGATCGAACCCACCATCTTTCGAACAAAGGGCAATCGCCCTTCTGCTAGACTACACCGCCCGCCAATATACAGGAATTCTCACAAAAAAACTCAGAAACCTCGCAAGATTGGTGTTACTTCGGAGGGGGCGCTACTGTGCCGCTGGCTGACAAATGCTACAAAACTTCAGAAGAAGAAGAACAAGCCTCCAGTCACCTCGCTTTCTGATTGGCTACACGCTGCACTGGCTGCATGACCAGTTCTTCTACCAACACACCACACGCTGCAATATAGTTTTAGCTTTATTTTTAGCCTGTTGTTTTGGTGCTCCGCTCCAACAGGTGACTGCAGATGTGATCACATTCTTGGACTCATAACAGATTTACAAAAGATAAGAAAGATTTTGCTGCAAACACAGAGGGTCCTAGTTTTCCTGAGGAAGCACAATCTGCCCTGTCCCTTCTTAAAAACAGCATCACTGTTGTGTCTCCAGTTCAGTCTGTTGTCCAGGTGAACACCAGGTATTTATACTCCTCCACAACCTCCACTTCTACTACATGATGGAAATGGGTTTTGGCATGCTCTTCCTAAAATCCACAATCATCTCCTTTGTCGTGTTCACATTCAAGATGAGATGATTGTTTCCACGCCAAGACACAAAGCAGTCCACCAGTTCTCTGTACTCAGTCTCTTGTCCATGTCTGATCAACCAACAACTGCAGAGTTTTCGGAGTATTTCTGCAGATGACAGGACTTTGACCTGTACTGAAAGTCTGAGGTGTACAGAGTGAAAAGGAATGGTGAGAGTACAGTACCCTGTGGTGCTCCTATGCTGCTGATCACCTGGTCAGACATACAACTCTTCAGTCTCAAACTGTGGTCTGTTTGTTTGGTAGTCCTTAATCCAGGTGATTGTGGAGGCATCTACCTGTGTCTTCTGGAGTTTTATACAGGAAAACAGGCAGAATTGTGTTAAATACACTAGATAATTCAAAGAACATGATCCTCACAGTGCTGCCTGTTTTGTCCAGGTGATAGAGGGTTTGCCATCTCTGATCCACCCAACACGAGTAATCAGAGTATTTCTGCAGAAATATGAAATGCTTAGCCAAAAGCAGCATGTGTTTTTGTTTTTCTGTTGATCATGTTATTGTCCTTTAAATCCGGCTTCAAAGCACAAATGATGTTACTGATTAGACTGAAGTGAATGGTTGAAGTTGATGTTTATCTCCTATGGTGTCTGTCTCTCATGCAGCACTCCAAAGAAAGGCTCTGTAGACGATCAGAGTGCTACTCCTAGCAAAGGTAATCCTATTTTTTTCTATGAATGTTCAACACACTGCTAGGACCCCAAACTTTTAGGATAGTAATACCATTAAATCACTTTACTCTCTAAATGCTGGTTCTACTTGGCTAAAACTAGTCATCACAACTTGTACCAATGTAAGAAATTGGTACATTTTAGCAATTATGTGTTAATGTTTTTATTTTATATCTCATTTGTATTTTATTTCATATCATTTGTGTTGTTTTTGTCTGTGTTTGTGTGAACAGGTGCATTGAGGAGTGACTGCAGTTTTGAAGATGATCTTTCACTGGGAGCTGAAGGTCAGCTCAGAAAAAATCAGACTAAACAAATAAAACTGGCAATTTAGGATAATTTGTTAAGAATTTTCTCACTGGATTTTTTTTTTTTTGTCACTGAAAAGAATATTTTTTTAATAGACTCAATAATGAGCACTACACATGTTCATATGTTTTCTGGAGTCAAATACAGAGGTTGATGCTAGCACGGATACAATTTAAATTAAAATATTCTATTTGAAAGTAAAGTCCCTAGTTTTTATCACACTAACTGTGCTGGATTGCACAAATACTTAAAATAAGTTAAAGTTAAATACTGATGTCACATCAAAAATACATTGTTCAAGTTTGTTTTTTGTTTCACACTCAGTTGTTTTTCAGTAGCTTTTAGCATGAACTCATGGAAACCCACTTTGTTGAAACCACACTGTAGCAGCTGTGGTTAACAACCTTATGTACAAATACTGCATTTGCTGAAGTAGCATTTTAACATATTTTGGTCTAAATTCTAAAATAGTTTTTACCAACAGGACTAGATTTTTAGGAAACATTTGTAGACGCTTCAAATAATAATAAAGTTCTGGTCCTAAAACAAACTTGCTTCATTTAAGCCAAAACAGCATTATTTAGAAGAGTTAACCCCCCCTTCCACTGGATGCGTCGGCAGTGTGCAACGCAGCGTCACATCCAGCTGGTCCCGGAAGATCTCAAAAGAATAGCTAAAATGCACGATTTCATCAGTACACACAAAAACAAACAGGGAGAAAGACGACAACATGTATCCAGAAGGTATGTGGCTTATTTTCACACCACCTACAGTCTTCAAACCCGTCATAGGTACTGTACTTTCTCGTAGTCTCGCAAACAAAAATCCGCACGTGTCCTTTCATTTTGAAACTTCTGAGTACAAACTCCTGATTTCCTGTCTGGTCCAAACTAAACTGCTGAACTTGATGCGTTTTAGAAGCGTACTGTGTACAAAAATAAAACTGCATTGTAATGCTTGCGACATGCGGGAACGGTCTGATTGACTTTGATGGCTGCTATCAGCCGCGTATTACGCGTCACTAACGTTGCGCATCTGTGTGTTCAGTGGAAAGGAGAGGTTAGTATTGCAAACTATACATGGTAATATGAAAACCAGCAAAACAAAAGTTCATTTTGATTATTTACTTTGACTATTTCAAATGATCAAACGAAATCAAATATTTGCACCTTTGTAATATGTTGGAATAGTGACAGCCTAAAACCAAATAATTTCATATTAGATGTTATTTATGTTGATAGTTTATTGGTACTGTTGGTAATTGTCAAAATCCCACATGACCACTGCAGAGGAAATTAGGGTTACCTCCTGTCACATGTCACAATGACCTAACATTTTGTGCCCAGACTAGATTCACAGCTAATCAGTCTATCCAAGACATTCAGGGTTTTGGTGATGTCTAGAAATCTCTCTGTATCAGCACTATAAAGCAGCGCTGATCGACCTTGAGCGTCGGCCTCATTCTTATGCCCTAACATTTGACTGACTGCTCTCAATCATGCATGATTTCTATAATAAACCCATCCTGTTCATTATCTACGTCCTCCCTAATGGCAATATTTTCCATAAATATGGTATTAAATTCCATTATGTGCGTGACACCCAGCTCTACCTGTCCGTTCAACACACTTCCTCCCTCCCACAAAACTCCCTCGCTGATTTTTTTTTTTTTTTTTTTTACATTATATCACATCCTGGTTCTTCAAAAACTTTCTCAAACTCATCAGTGTCAGAAACAAGATCATCTGGTTCTTAATCTAAACTTACAAAGATAAAAAAAACTTTTTTTCTGTCAACAATTTCTCATTGCTGCTCATGATGGCAGTGAATTAAAAGTAAAAAAGGATTAAAGTAAAGTAGTTGAGCTGTTAATATATCTATTTCTCTTTATCTAGCTGTTTGTCCGAAAAGAAGCTGCTGCAGTTTCAACTGAAATTAGGTGTAGAAAGAGAGATACACATATTGGGAAGGTGGCAGAGTAACAAGTCTCAACAAGCTGTTTCTGAAAAAGACGACATCAGTCATACCTTTTATTTGTTGATGACTTTCGGTTTTGTAACAGAAAAAACGTGAACGTTTTAGAATTAGTTCACTGAAAACAATTATTCGTAAACCGACATTTTATTTTGGGTTATATGTAATTAAAGGTTTATTTTTGTTGGTTTTATGCAAATGAAGGAAATCCATTTTTAATTTATCAGACAATTATCAAACACTTTCAGAATTAGAGAAGTTGTTTTTTTGCACCTTTTAGTTTGAAAACAACAAAGTTGCGGCTGAGCTGTGAGACCCATTCATTATTACATATTCCATGCAAAAACAGTTTTTGCCACTTGAGTTTGGTTAGACGTTTTCCACTGCTGTCAGAGATCAGTCTGGCTGAACATTTTCCACTGCTGTCAAAATGAAATTTGAACTTTGAAAGTGATGATCTGTGACAGACAGATACATCCAAAATCCTCCCCGCTGTGCTGAAACAAACCGGTCCATGTGCAAACGAAGCTCCTTTACCATCCTGAATTCCCCCACTGCTTTCTGGATCATGTGATCTCATGTACACACTCTTTCCTTCCCTCTTTTTTTTAATCTCCTGACAAGCAGAGATACAGCAAGAGTTTTTTTTATTTTGTTAAAAGTACAAAAAAAAAGCTGATAGCAACACTTACAATTTGAAACTTTCTCCGCCTGCTGAAAAATAAAAATGTTGTCTGCTTGTTTGTTTAGGGAATATTAAACGTCCAAACAATGCTGTGGAATATAGAGCTCACCACTCAGTTTAGCAGCGAACACAGCACAGACCTTTTTTGGTGTTGGGGGGGGTTACAGTTATTTTTTCTTTCCTCTTAACCTTGCACAGGGTTTAAATCATTCCTCTTTTAACACGACCATGCTGTTCTTTTCCTCTGAATTGGCTATAACAAACACTTTCATGTCACCTCCAACCTCTGTAAGTGTTTTTGTATGCGTCTGCGTATCTGTGTGTATTACATAACAAACAAATAAAGAATAAAACACCTACCGGTACATTATTTGCTGCGTTTTATCTTTTATTTCAAATGTGCAAAGTGAAACTAGTTATTTCATTAATCAGCCAGTAAGGTAATAATCTGCCTCTGTATAAAGAATAGCTGCTAAAAATCAACATACCAGCAACTAAAGATGTTAAGCAAAAATCACAGTAGTATTATTTTTCTCTCCTCTTGTGTTTTTAGTTTGGAAACTTGTAGAAATATTTAAATAACCTTCAGTTCTAAGCTTTGTTTTTACAACAAGGGGATCGATCACTCACAGGCTTTCTTTGCCCAAATAGACCCTTAAAACAAATCTGTTTTATTCACATATTATTTATTTAATAGCGTAGGCCTTCATTTAACCATGTGTGCATTTTCACATTTTTGGAAAGACTTAATACCATCATCAATTTGCAAACATGTTTCTTCTGTTGACATGCAAGTAATTTTAGTTTTCTCATCTCTGCAGCTAATCATCTTCAATCTACCAGCAATAAAACGGATCCCTCGTGAGTTATCTTTTTATCATCATCTGTTCTCTTAAGGGGTTAAAGTTGTTGTCGTTCATTCTCTCATCTTACTGTACCTTGTCGATCTATGCTAATGTTTTGCTATTTGTGTTTTTCTGGCAGTTTTGGTCTTGCAGCAGATGAAAAGAGAAGTCAATTTAAAGAGCGAGGGAGAAGTATGAACTCAACAGGTTCAGGGAAGAGCAGCACTGTATCAAGGTCAGTTCCTACCATAACTCATAAATCTGGCTCACTGAGGTTTCTGTAGGATGAAGAGCAATGATCTTATATGGAAGGAAGTGGAAACACTGAGAGCTGCTACTATAGTCAAAACCAATTAAAAATAGTGGTCCAAGCCCACCCATGCAGATTGATTCTGCATGTCTCATACCTAATGTCCAATGGACCCGGCCAAGAATAAGAATGTAGTCAATGAGCAGGGTAACAGGCTAGAGAATATACAAATCTATGAAATACTATTAAAAAGGCCATTTCATACACATTTCAGGACTTTGTGGTTATTTCTTAAGTATTAACCTGTAATATGAAACATTTTATATCTGAAAAGCATCAGGAAACACTGATTAACAGACCTTTCAATCTGTTTGTGTTAAAATTCGGGTGGTTCCGGCTCCTTCCGTCAGGCTGCTTCGGCTGATTCATTAGCAGCTCATTTATATTCATTATTCGAATTTGCTGGACTCTGATTGGCTAACAAACTAGCCTATGGGAGCAAAGAATACTGTTTCCTCCCCTGTGCATGGAAATGTCAGACGTTGTGTCTTCCTGTTTGATACATCTTATGCTAACAGCTTTTAGCCAGCAGCATGCTAGGTTTGGTTTCAACTGCGGGAGCTGATGAATACTAATGAACAAAGGAGTTGTGACGAAACAGATACAGGCTGTTTGAACTCAGGTTTTATCACCACCTGCGTAGTTTGAGAGATTAAAACTGAAAGAGAAGTTGTTGACCTGTTTTCACACCCACTATGAAGGTAAGAACACCTGTGAAGCTAAAATATTCAACAGAAACCTCAGAAAAAATGTTTTTAATGGAAGGGACTCTTTAATACTTTGTGCCAGTGTGTATCCCATGTTCCCAAATTAATACATTAAATTATAATATACAAACACAAAAACATTAGAATCTTTGCAGCTGAGAGTGTTTGCAATTAAATCTTTTTATAAAGGAACAAAATCATGGGACAGCTCTGGTCTTTGGTCTCTGTGGTCCATGTTCAGTGTGGTGCACAATTCTGTCACTTTCAGTTATTTCAGTTACCATTTTAGATTTTTCTTTTTTTCATCAAAATGTATCAACAATTTGTCCTCATCTGTATATGTATATAAATGTGTTTGTATGTTTATGATATTAAGCCACCAACTGTCTTAGTTTTATCATCATAAATAAAGTATTATTGGTGTGAATTGGCCTTTCTTTGGAGATAATGGGTTAATTGAGCAAAATAATTTGTTTTCCAAATGAGAGAGAGAGAAAAAAAACGATTTCAGTATGTGTCTTATAATATAGAAACTTTAGTAAAACACTGCAGTCACTTTAGTTATTCTGCCTTTCTCACCATGTTTTTGTTGTAACAACAAGTTCATTGTGTCACCAGTAATAAACAATACAGATTAATTGTAGGTTAAAAGCTGCTTCTGTGTTTCTTCAGTGTTTCAGAGTTACTTGACCTGTATGAGGAGGACCCCGAGGAAATCCTTCTAAATCTGGGTTTTGGTCGAGAAGAACCGGACCTGTCCTCAAAGGTTCCCTCCCGCTTCTTCAACGGCTCGTCCTCAGCAAGAGGCATCGATATTAAGGTACTAAAGATATTAAAATATATGTTTAGTATGAGATCAATGTTGTTGTTCAGCATCTCAACATGCTAATATTTATAAGTTATAAGATTGACAATCTGGAAATATTTTAAAGGTACATTATGTAAGAATTTTACAGTGAAACACTCACACAACAGTCTAATGTCCCACCGATGTTGAAAATAAAGTCCCATTGTAACAGATCTGGATCTCAGTCGGCTGGGTGGTCGCTAGTTTCTGGTCTGGACCGGAATCATTATTTACACGTCCAGACTTCCTGGTTCCACAACGAATCACATGTGAGTCTGCAAGGCTGCCAAGTCTTCAACACAAGCAGCTGGAATTCCACAACGACCAGCAGCAAAAAGTTAGAAACCATCACATCCTTCCAACTGATCAGCCAAGCTGCACGTGATGGGGCGTTCAAACACACTTAGGAAAACTCAACGCTGAACAAATAGACCTTCAGACATTTCCAACAATTAAACAAATTAAATGGAAACTAAATGAGGATCAACATTAGAACTGGCAACTCAACAGAAAAATCAGAGAGGGTGGGGGGGGGGGGG
>SSNP01000347.1:171637-234272 GCA_006937955.1 Pachypanchax playfairii
GGGGGGGGGGGGGGGGGGGGGGGGGGAGTGGCTGAGAACAGACGGGGTGTTTTATTCTACATGAACTGTGAGACTTGGATTTAATGACATGGTCTAATTTTTACATACTGTACCTTTTAACAACTTTGTATTTTTTGAATTACATCAAGCTTAATCTCTAATGGAAAAAGTTTAAAAATCTTCATTTGACACTTAATTAATTTGAAACTGACAAAAGTGATGTTAAAATGTACTGAAAATCAACTACAAAAATCTGCTGCCATATCTGGATTATTAGTTATCTTTGCTCTCTGACCAGTGCTTGGACTTGTTTTTTTTTTTCGGTGTTGATCTTCTATGATTAAAAAAAAAACATTCTCATAATAAAGCTTGAATTTTCTTTTTGTAAATCATGTGAGAAGAACACTGACTCTGTAGCCAACAAATATTGTATCAATGACAAATTACTGTGTTTATCTTCATGGAGTCAGCTGCTTATCTTTCCTTCACCATTAATTGTGTTCTAACGTATCTGTGGTTCCTCTGTAGGTCTATCTGGGAGCTCAGCTGCAGCGCATGGAACTGGAAAATCCCAATTACGCCCTTACTAGTATGTGATTCAGTATTATGAGTCTATAATTTTGTGTGTGCATGTGGTCACTCAATAGATACCCATCAGCTCAGTTAGCGAGTGTTTGGACTAAAAGATTCAGAGTTTTACATCCTAAAACTGCAGACGGAGGAAGTGAAGTGCATTGACTGTGTCCAGTTCTCAGTTTTTACTGTGGCATTTTGTTGGGTCCTTCGGACAACTCTGCCAGCAGAAACAAAGCTGTTTTTGTCAGCTGCTCCCCCCAAACACACACACACACACACACACACACACACACACACAGAAGGAGACCTGCTCCCCTAACATCCTGGCCTCTTTTTGTTTTCAGGGGTCTGTTCTGTATCTGTCTGCTTGAACATCAATATCTCAGGAGATAAAAATAAGGAAATGTAACTTTTTTAGTTCTTGCAGGTGTTTTAATTCTCATTTAAGGAACTTTCTCAATTCAAAATGCAAAGTGCAGGATGTCCAGCTTTTAAAACTGAGTGAGCGAGCTAGCTTGCAGATCACGCCCCTCTCCTTCCTCATGGGGGTCATTAGAGTCTTTGTTGAACTAGTTTGGCTGTTCGTAGTTTTGGTCACATGACTGATGATGTGAATTGTTATGAAACTGTTGGTTGGAATGGGGATAGGGGGTTAGATTCAGAGCTACTTTGTAAGTTCAGGAAGTGTTTAGTTCTTGGCTCTTGCATTGGCAGAGTTCGCAGAGGTAGTTAAAAAGCTCCCGGCAGCAGGACGCCGGGGTGGATGAGTCTAGCCTTAAGATCCTGAAGGTTCTGGATGTTGTAAGGCTGTCATAGCTGACAAAATGGTCAGCTCCGGTCAGGGAGACTGTGTTCCAACTATTAAGGACTTGCACTTCTCAGCCTCTTTGGGAACGTTTACTCTGTGATGTTGGAAAGGAGGTTCCAGTCAAACCCTGGATCCACGAGGAGCCGTGTGACTTTCATCCAGGTCGTGGACCAGGTTGTGATCCCTGTGACTCTGCTGGGGGGGATGATGAAAGTTTAATTCTATATGAGGTGACAGATGAGCAATAACAACAATTCTGACAGGAAGTCAGTGTCAAATGAAAAAGAGAAGGGAACATCATAGTCAGCACTTGAGATCCAGTCAGGACTCAGAACTGATTAAAAATGACTCGGTTTATAGAACCCTTCTCCCCAAGTCAGTTCCTTTGCCATATTTTTTAAATCAAACGCCATTTGTCAAAAGTTATGAATCACATGTTTTCAACTACTGTGAGTGAATAGTGTTAAACTTAGATTCATATTATAAAAGAAGTCTTGAAACACGGTAAGAAATTCAAAACTATAAAGCAGATTATTAGATCATTCCATCAACAGATAAAATGTAGAGAACAAAAAATTTGATTCAAGCGCAAAATGAAACAAATATAATAATAAAATGCCGTAAACAAGTTTAAAACTAATTTTAGAGTCTTTGAATCACGAGTTTTCCCTTCGTGTGTGTGTGTGTGTGTGTGTGTGTGTGTGTGTGTGTGTGTGTGTGTGTGTGTGTGTGTGTGTGTGTGTGTGTGTGTGTGTGTGTGTGTGTGTGTGTGTGTGTGTGTGTGTGTGTGTGTGTGTGTGTGTGTGTGTGTGTGTGGGTTTGTATTTCTGACCTCCTGGGGACCCGTTTCCTGACTTTTACTATCTTTCTGGGGTCCGAGGGTTCTTGTGGGGACCGAAGCCTGGTCCCCATGAGGGGGACTCCCCTTTTTAGGGTTAGGGGTTAGGTTTATAGGTATGGTGTGAATAGAGTTTTAGTTAGTCTTAGGGTTAGTTATAGATCAGTAATGGTTAAGGTTAGGAAAAGGGTTTGGGTTAGGTATAAATCTAGTTACTAAAATCAATGGAAGTCAATGGACGGTCCCCATAAGGATAGCAAAACAAACGTGTGTGTGAGAGGAATAATTCAAGGTTGAAAAGGAAGTTGTTTTCAACTGCCACACGGGGCTGCATGTGAAGATGTTTACACAAATGCAAGTTTCATGTCTTTGGCTTCAGATTTATGACCCACAAGGAAAAAGTGGAACTTTTTGGAAGGCGTGTCTTTGTAAAATTAACATTGTCTTTCAGAAAATGAACATCACACCTAGAAGGAGAATGTCCGACCATCAGACCAAGACTTAAGCTTTAGCAAACTTTGGTTATGCAACAGGTCAATGATCCAAAGCACACCAACCTCTTTAAAGATAAAGAGGAATTTGCCCTGAATGAGAAGTTCAATGGCTGTTTGTCGTTTTTCTAATAGTGCGTTTATTTTCATCTCTATAGTCTGTTTAGATACACAAATATAATCACATTTGTCAATCGCTGTATTTTATTTTGAAGAATTGCTTTTATTTTCAAAATTGACCAGATTGTCTCGTGTGTCTTGGTGTAACTTCCTGGCAGAATTGATGCTCGCGCAAAAATTAGACCAGATGCAGGCCGCACCGCTTCGCAGCGCTCCGTGTCTAGTGTGAACTACACCATGATTTATTAATATTATAACTTTTTCTTTTGGAAACCAGAAGTACAAGACCACTACAAGTTGATAAAATGATTTAAAGAAAATTTGACATCTAAATTTGCTACAAAATCCTCTTTACCACCTTTAAGGCCTAGTCAAGGCCTAGCTCTAACAACTCCCCACCCTAAAAAAAAAACTGAAATTCAACTGCAAGTATGAAGTTTTGGTATTTTATTGTTCAGTGTTGTCTTACTTGGTTTACTAGATCAGCTGTCAGATAACAGCAAGTTGATATTGCCTGGGGTTTAATGATCAGTTATAAAATCATTAACTAACAGAGACTTGGATATTATCAGTCTTCTATTCAATGAGCCACAGTTATCAGTTTTTGGGTTGTTCTGTTGTAGTAATTAGTGTTTATTGTCATGAAATTTGCATCTTTACTGTTCCAATTTTTTTGTTTACTTAATTTGGACCATGGACAAGCAGACAAAGTCTGAGGTTAAAGTCCAAGAAGCAGCAGCAAGGTGTGTAAGATTACGCCTCTTCCTGGTCTGGATCATCACAGTTTTGAAGAAGTAATACATTTGACCAGATTAATAATATGAAGACCATCTAAAGTGGAATGGAGGATCTCTCTTCAGATCAGACCAGGTTTTCCCCTGAACATGTGAAGCCCACATCGTTGTCGGGACGACAAGCAATGAAACAATCACGTGTGACTAGATACGCTCTTGTTGATCAGCTTGGGTAGTGGGACCAGAGAAAATGACAATTTCTAATATTTTTGCATGGAAGAAACATCATTTTAGTGACTGTTTTGGATTAGAAAAGTTTGAGTTAATGGATTTTAACTTTATTTGTGTTTGTCCTAACAGTTCTTGGCTTTTTTTTCCCATTTTAGTGCAGCATATTTGTTTTTAGCATCATTGACGTCAATTTTAATTTCATCTGTTCATCCTTTTATTCATTGTTCCCTTTTTTATTTTATCCCATCGCTTCCTTGTCATGTAATCTGACGGGACCAGAACCGTCACAAATAACTTAACTCGCTAATAACTAGCTCAACTACTTTAATGAGTTTAAACTGGTTTATTGGTATTAAAAAACTTGTATTACCATCACAGGATTACCAAGTTATGTTTGAGCACATCGCTCTCTGTTCGTGACATTTGACTGCTGATCAAAGGTCATGAATAGATTACACGTGGTAGTTGGTTTCTAAATGAACCAACCTGATAAAAAGCAGCATGTGTGGATGTTATAATTTAAATAAAGTTTCCATCTTCTTTTCTCATTTTATCTGCAGATTATTTGATCCAAATGATGAAACGTCTTCGATAAAACTAGACGAACTGAATGAATTTATGAATCAAAAGAGCACAATGTGTCTTGTTGAGAAGGTGGAAATAAGGAACATTTTTATGCTTGTCACTTAAACACACTTAACTAGTTCATTTAAGAAGATTATTTTTGGAGCAGATGTGAAATTCAAACTCAGTGCAGGTGCTTCTGTATTTATGTACACAAAAGAAATGACGCACAATCACCTTCTTTCCTATCAAGTTACAGGGAAGAAGTCCTTTGAGTCGGCGTTATGATCTGTGCATAAAAGCATAGCCACTTTGCTTATGTAGTGTGCAAAGATTCACTTTGAATGAACTCCAAATGAGTATTTTCTGTGGGGTTTTTCATGTCCTGATCAACTGGGCTCACCTCTTCAGCCAGCATCGCACCCTGTTTGGAAACTGAAAGATTATTGTGTTACGGAGCCTTAACTTTGTAGCTTATCGTGTTACCAGACTGCAGCCTTTAAACAAGCTGTCACGCACTGTTGATGGGCTGCAAACACTGTGATAAATTTAACTCACATCTGATTTTGCTGGGCAGATTGCCAGTGCAGGGAAACCAATGTGACAGCATTGTTAGTTGTAACTTCAGAGGATTAAATATGCACACAAGGAAGATTGCTGTTTTCCTGTAATTTGCCAGAATGATACTTCCTTCCTATATTTTGAAAAATAGGGGAACTATTAAAGACGATACAATTTAGATTTTTACCTACATATTACTTGTTTATTTATATTTTTTTATATTTTCTATGCTAAATAATCAATAATTTAAGTTTATTGTGAGTAAGGCTGCTCTATTAGATAGTTTAGTAATCAGCTAAACTGTCAAAGAATCTATTGATCAATCAAGTAATCAAAGCCCCAAAAGCTACTTAAAGTAAAAGCTGGTCCATCTCTTACAACCAATCAATAGAATTGCTTATTGAAAATACTTTCCATACTATTTGTCTTTATATTGGAAAAGTCTTAAATTCTGTCTAGTGATGATATGAAAGAGTTTAAAGAGTCCATTTCATACAAAAATGGTTATTTCTTAAGTATTAACCAGTAATATGAAACATTTTATATCCAAAAACCGTCAGGAAACACTTATTAACAGACATTTCAATCTGTCTGCGTTAAAATTCGGGTGGTTCCTGCTCCTTCCGTCAGGCTGCTTCGTCAGCAGCTCGTTCATATTCATTATTCAAATTTGCTGAACTCTGATTGGCTAACAATCTAGCCTATGAGAGCAAGGAATACTGTTTCCTGCCCCGCTGTGCATGGCAACGTCAGATGTCGTGTCTTCCTGTTTGCTACGTCTTATGCTAACAGCTTTTAGCCAGCAGCATGCTAGTTGTGGTTTCAACTGCGGGAGCTGAAGATTACTAACGAACAAAGGAGTTGTGACGAAACAGATACAGGCCATTCGGACTCGGTAGAACTCGGGTTTTATCACCACCTGCGTAGTTTGAGAGATTAAAACTGAAAGAGAAGTTGTTGACATGTTTTCACACCCACTATGAAGGTAAGAACAGCTGTGGAGCTAAAATATTCAACAGAAACCTCAGAAAAACTGTTTTTAATGGAAGGGCCTCTTTAAATTGACTTTTGCAGCCATCTTGAATTGACTCCAAAACAGATGCAGTTACAGTAGATGTTTGTGTAATGAGATGTTAGTAATATATTTCTAACAGGAAGACAAGGTTGAATCTAAAAGTTTTAAACAAAGATCTTGTGTCATTGGTTAGTATTTGGAGTATGTTGAGATGACTCTTGGCTTCAAACCCAGATTTTGGTTCAGTATCTTAAAATCAACTCATTTATCCTAAAACCAATTAAAAGTATTGTTTATTTCAATATTTTTGTTTAAAGTTACTTTAGTTATGATACACAGAGATACTCGAAGAGTTTAAGAAATGTTGTCAGCTGTTTTTTTTTTTTTTTTCAAATCAACACTATCAAATAAAAGAATTTGATTTTTAACAGATGTAAACACTAAAAAAAGACCAAAACAAAAACATTAAATTAAGAACAGCTAAATCTCACTCTAATACTAAAGTAAAAGTACATATTGTTCTCTTTGTGAAGGAACTTCACAAGCTGTGATTGGAGTTATTTATCCTGCTTTAAACTTCTTATTAAACATTCAGTGTTAACTCTCATAACTTGACTTTTATTCTGAAATAATCTTTTAAAAAACAAGTTTTTTTGTTTGTTATACAAACTCTGTTCTCACCGTTAGGAAAAAAAAATTCTCAGTGGATGAAGAGAGAAAATATTCGGTCTGTGTTGTTTTAGTTTGTCCCTCATTTCCTGTTACATGATCCCAAAATGAGTCAACAGGCAAACGATAAGACACACGCGTTATTACTATCAATACACACAAAGCTGGGTGCTGAATATAGGAAAACATGTCTCTATTAGTTACATGACAGATTGAAATAAAGATGAATGATCTATTTATTGGATTATAAGTAAAAAAAAAAAAAAAAAAAATGTTTTAAATTGTGTATTTTTAATCAATGTAATTCATCTTCTTTTAACTCTAGTTTGATCTTTGGTGCATAACAAGTTATGATAGGGGTCAGTATATAAATATACATATTTATTTTATAAACAAACAAAAAAAAATCATAATTCAGATCTCCCCCTTTTTCCACATGGGCAGTAGAACTTCCACCTCCAGGTTCAGGTACTCCTGAGATGTCTGGTTAGTCATTAAACTGTTTGTCTCTGCAGATCTGGATTTATTCTTCTTCTGCTGCTGTGATGATGGACAGATCAGGTGGTGGATGGATGGGACTGCTCGATTCTATAGATGTTTGATCAGAATCATCAGCCGCTCTGGTTTGGTCCTGTCTGTTGTCAGCTGGTTTATTTGTGTTGACAGGTGTTCGTGGAGCGTTTTTTAAGTGAGTGGGTGTGGATCATGTCAGGGTCTTGTACAGTCTGGTTCTTGTTTTGGGAGGTTTTGATCAGCTTCTAGATGAGACATGAATATGTGCTTTTATACCTCTCAGATCTTTCACATATTTGCTCAGGGAGGACATTGTCAAGTCATCTGCTGTTGGTTGCAGTAGCTAATACCAACAAACTGGTTTATTACCATTAGTTTAAGTTTCTGCACACCAGGAGAAATAAACACGCCTGCGTCAAATGACTAATGCAGCATGATTCTGTTGACTTGATGCTGGTTTGACTGGATTTAGTTTTGACTGCTCATCCCCTTCTGTCATTGCTAAAAAAAAGTTGGCAGCAAATGTAAGTGTTGAAGGAGGCGTGTCTAATGTAAATAAAGAGTGATCAGCTAACTGTGATTGGTGGATACACTCAAAGTCTAGGGTTAGTGATAGCTTCTGATTGGATGCACTGGGGTGACGTCACTGAGTGCTGCTCTAAAAGTTGACAAATATTTAACCTCTTCAAGGCGTGCAGGGTGCAGCGTACTCTGCCGCCGTGTACCACACACGCTGTATTAGGTCATCAAAAGCAGAATCTTTATTTAATTATTTTCCCTCTTTGTTCAGTTTTTGTTTTTGGCTTGTTTTTATTTAATTTTTTTAATTGAAACTTGTACATTGTTGGGCTGCATGTTAGGTGCTGCTCTGCAGCAAGAAAGTCCTGGGTTCAAATCCAGCCTGGACCTTCCTGCATGGAGTTTATAAGTTCTCTATGTGCATGTGTAGGACTCACGCTTCCTGCCACAGACTGAAAATATGCTCAAGGTTAATTAACTCTAAATTGGTCCTAAGTGTGAATGTGTGTGAGTGGTTGTTTATGTGACACTGTGATGGACTGGCGACCTATCCATGTGTAACTCCGCCTCTCACCCAATGACTGCTGGGGATGGACGCCAGCTCTGTGACCTGAACAGAAACAAGTGGATAAATAAAATAACTTACTGACTTGTACATTTTGTTTTGTTTTGATGTTTTGCAGGTCGTTTCCGTCAGATCGAGGTCTTGACATCAGTTGCCAATGAGTTTTTCCAGCTCTACAGTCAAGTTTCAGGACAGCCAGTCAAGCAAATCCGCAATGATCAAGGTAACTATGTAAAGACTATTTGTATTTTATGTCTGAGTAAATTAAAATTGATAATGAAAATTATATTGTCAAAAAAATTACCTTTCAAAAAATAAAAGCAATTTAAAAAAAAAAATGTTAATGCTTTATTTTCGTTAAATTAACCTTCATACAGTAATATAAGTCTTTTTTTAGTTTTACAGACACTTACATTCAATTTATGAACCTGAAAACATTTTGGAAGAAGCATTTTTATTCTGGACATTGTTTATCTTTCTCAGGAGTGGAAGGAGGGGAAGACGGAGGTGGAGACGGAGGAGTTGGTGAGAAAAAGCCTCCTAATCTAAAGAGGAACAACTCGGCTCTGAATGTCGCCAAACTGCTGAAGAAAACCATCAGTCAACGCAACCTGCTGGGTTCTACATCTCAGTCACCTGAAGCGCTCTCGCCTAACCAGCACACGCTGCGGAACGGCCACACCATCAGTCCTGCTCAGATGAACAGTAAAAAACATCCTAGTCCAGCACAGGAGAGGTGCAGTACTGGTTCTGACCACCAGGAGATGGTCAGCCAAAAACTAAATCAGAAAAAAGACTCTTTTCCTCTAGAGATGGTTGTCGAGGAAACCAGCGGAGGTGGAGAGACAGATCAGCCATCAGACAGCAGGTAATTAGTGTCTGTGATGTGTTAATTGATGTGTTTTAGCATATGTCTGAGAGATCCACAAATATGGAGCATGTTGGACAATAATATAAAACAATCTGCTACATATTCCATATTTAAAAGAAATCTGAAGTGCAAACTTCTGGAGAATTATGCACCTGATGGTTTTTGTGGTTCTGTGGTTGTAGTTGCTTTCCCTCTATACATGTACATGGATTGAACTGAGAGTAAAGGTACATTTGTTGTATTAATTTAATATATACTGTATATATCCATATAATGTACTATACTTTCTTGGTTATAGGACTATGCAAGATAATTGTCCGCCTGTCTATTTATTTTTGTATTATTGTAGCTGGACATGTGATTTGACTGTTCGATGGTGGTGGGTGTATTGGACCCCAATTTTATAAGCTTAGAGCTTCAAAGGGAGTCCACTTTCACAATAGTATGTGATTTATGCTAACACTGAAATTGTGAAATAAACAAACAAACAAACAAAACAAATTCTGTCTTTAATTTAAAGCATAAACATGGATCTTGTTGTGATTATTTATGATGATTACTGAAAGTATTTTGGTTCTTTAAAATAAAGTTACAGAGCGTTTTTGTGCTTAATGAGATTTTGATGGTGGAATAACTAATAACTTTACACACGATGTGTCAGAAAAACCTGCTTTGTAAAATTTCAGTTAAAAAGTGCCTTTTTAATTTTAGACAAATACTTTTACTTGTCTCAGCATTCAAGGGAAATGATTCAAATCTGAGTTTTCTGTTTTGTTTCTGTTAACTAACATTTTTCTTGTCATCAGTCCTGAACAGAGCAAGTCTGGAACAGATGTAAAGCCAGAGGCAGCAAACCTCCAGCCAACCAGTCAGAGAAAGGAGGGGGAAAGAAATCTGGTGCCCAAAGAGGAGACGAACATCACCTCCACCTCAGAGACCGCTGCCTCATCTCTCACACCGCTCAATCTTGCTCAGCTACGCACAGAAAACGCAGACTCCTTCGATATAGAAGAGGTACAGGTGTTCCCTGGATTCCTCTTAAATGTTATCAGAGGGTAACCTCTTCCTCTTGCAGATGTCAGCAACATCACTGATAGCTTTCACCAAACCACCTTGTATTACCATGATGTCCCTGTGGTCAGTAAATGTGGCCAGCAAAGGTCAAATCTGCAAATCAAATCAATGCAAATAAAGGCTAAATAATCATCTTACCTACTACACTGGAAGTGAGGTGTTCACAGGTGTGTCCAGTCTACACTGAGACTTTCCAGCTGATAGGAGGAAATACATGGCTGAATTTGACTGAAAGTCCAGGAAAGTGTCTTTGTTTTAGTGACGGATGATGAAAAAGGATTAAATAACCAGCTAACATTTGCCTGCACAGCTACACTAACACAAACATGTTGATCAGTGTATCTGCCTGACAGTCGGCCTCCATTTCTCTCCCTTCGTGGTTTGATTTCTTTAAAATGCTCTCTGTTGTTTAGATCCATATGGTTGAAGATGAGTCTCTGCCACACCGGATATCCAGAACTGCTGGTGAGATGCAACTCTGTACTTATGCTCCTGAGTTTATAGTATTGCTACCAGATTTGTGGTCACTTTAAATCACAAAACTTAGAATTGATAAAGACTCAACACTTTTCTAATAAGTATGATAAAGGTACTGATTACTATAAATATTATACATGTCTGGTTTATTTCAGTTCTTTGTAAGGACCAGCTGTCTGGTCTTTTATAAATGATTCTACTCTGCCATCTGCAGTTCAGATGAAGTACTGCAGAAATAATTGTTTGTTTTCTTTCTCAGATTTGTCTAGAACCGTTAGTCAGCAGTCGGATAGCAGTGGGTTTGCCGAGGAGCCGTCTGTCGACTCCAACAGCAACCTCAAGGTTGGTAGTTGGACTTGTTCAAATGATTAAAAATGTTACGTAGGTTGGGAACGATAACGATCTTCAGAAAATATGTGACATTGGCTGAAAGGTTGTCCAGATCTGAGTCATGTGGTTGTGGATTGTTTGTTTTGCTTTTTTTCATTCTTATTAAAAACAACTACAACATCAAAATAAGTCAACAGTCAGAGTTTTAGTTAAACTGTTGCAACACAATGACAGTATTATCATAGTAGAAAAAGCTTTTAGAAAGTTTCTACTGATTTAAAGGTGGTAAAGAGGATTTTGTAGCAAATTTAGAAATCAAATTTACTTTAAAATCATTTTATCAACTTGTAGTGGTCTTGTACTTCTGGTTTCCAAAAGAAAAAGCTATAATGTAAATAAATCATAGACCTGGTGGGGTTTGAAATAAAGTAGCCAATAGATAACAAACGCATTTCATTATCTATTGGCTACTAGATTGTCAATCACACTTCTGTACGTACTACGTAGGTTGCTTAGTCCTCAGTACTACTGCACACGGAAGCACCGCGGACCGGAACCGAGGCCTCTTCCATTCGGTGCCCTTGTTAACCTATATGATGTAGTTCACGCCAGACATGGAGCTGTAAAGTTATCATTTTGGCGTCTGGTCTATTTTTTGCGTGAGCCGCGAGCTCAATTATGGCAGGAAATAACACCAAGACACACGAGACAACCCAATCAAAACTAACAGCAATTCTTCAAAATAAAATTACACCATTGACAAATGTGATCATAATTGTGTATCTAAACAGACTATAGAGATGAAAATAAACACAACACACACACCTACACAAACACACACAGCGCAACAGAGTGTGGTGACTACGTTGAGGGGGGGCGGGGTTTTTGGGTGTCTAAACAAACGGGGAAAGAGTGAGAGAAACAGTTGAAGACAAGATGAACGATGTCAAATTAAAAGTAGGAGTAACTAAAACAAGCTCTCTGCAATTATTCTTTGATGTTATTTACATACCCATGGTGAAAAATAGCTCTGAAGAAACAGATGAGCAGAAACTCTTGTGGATCAGCGCAGAGAAAGATGCATCTGACGTGAACAGCTGAGCAGTGTGCAGCATCAGGCTTCAGTTATCCACGCTAGCTAGCATTTCAGCACTAGCATCACTTGTACTGAGTAACAATAAACAGCCTTTTACCATCGATGACTCCGAGATGCTTGAAGAAGCAAAGTTGTAGTTCCACAAAAAACTCCAGCGATACCGATAGTAAACAAAACTACGCAATTCACGATTTACAGAGGCGTTTCTGCCGTTGAGGGAAAAGGAGGAAGAGGGAGGGAGGGGGAGCTACAACGCATGCGTACTACTAGAAAAACGACAAACAGCCGTTGAGCTTCTTATTTGGGGCAAAATCCTCTTTACCACCTTTAATGTTTCAACCAGCAATTGAAAAATGAAAATGTCAAAGAAAGAAAACCAATAAACATTTTTATTCTGTGTGTCTGATTGTCTCATTAGTTGACATGTTGAACTATTTTTCTTATGAGAGTAGGTAAAGGAGCCTTTTGACAGCAGGTTAAAATAATACACTCTGCTATTAGTCACACTTAAACCTTTCAGATCAGCAAACAGGTTTTAATAGTTTAATACGACTTCTTTAATTATATTTCATTAACCAAGGGAGTAAAAGTTATTCCAACCAACCTCGTCCTATTTGAAAAAGTTATTGCCCCTAAACCTCATACCTGGTTATGTTTCCACTATCAGCAACAACATCAGTTAAGTGATGGTGATAACTGGCAATGACTTTTTCACATCACTGAAAATTTTGAGCAACTCCTTCTTATATAATTGTTTTATTTCAGCCATGTTGGATACTTTCAAGTGTGACCAGCCAATTACAAGTCGTTCATTTCGTGACGCAGCCCCAGACCTTCATACTACCACTACCATGTTTGGCTATAGAGAATCTGACAGCATCTATTTGTGGACGATGGCTTTTACTCTAGTTCACTGGAGTCCCAAAGTTTTAGAAATGGCTTCATAACGGAGGTGTCATTGACTTTGTTTTGTCATCCATTCTTAAAAATACACAGTTACGAAGTAGTTTCCCTTAATAAAAGAGCTTATCATTTGAAAAATGCATTTTGTATTTATTCAGGTGTCAGTGCCCAATAGTTAGATTTGTTTGCTGATCGGAAATATTTAACAACAAAAATAGAAGAAATCTGTAAGGAGACAGAAACATTTTCAAAGTATTGTTTGACAGTACTAATAGTTAACTGTGCTGGTTGTAATATGTTTCACTTGAGAAAAAAGTCTAATTTTCAATGCAAGAGTCCAAATAGAGTCAGATAAATGCTGTAGAATGTGATGAGGAGCAATACTGTAAATCTAATTCTCTGCAAGCTGTTGCATTTATGATCTCAGGGAGTTTCTACTTTTGTCTCATTTTCAGATTTTCTGAGTTTTAGTAAATTTGAAATGAATTTCTTCATCAGGTGCAGGAGAGTAGTGATAGCTGCGACAGCGAGACCACTGTGACTTCACATCCTTCTCAAGATGTGTCCACGCCGCATGCACTGGACCAACCAGCGTTTCATCTGCTGGATGTCAGAGATGGACATGCAGAACCGAATGGAGTCAATCCGTCCAGTGAAGAAGATGCTGGTGCAGGAAGCTCAGAACCAAGCCAACCTGCAGGAGAGGTGGAGAAGGTAGAGAGTAGAGCCATAACTGATCATGACACAGAACCACATCCTTCACAGAACATGTCTGAACAAGAACCAGGACTGGAAAACACCCAGAATCCACCTGTTTCAGAACAAGAACCACAAAACACTGAGATGACAGCAGACACAAAACCTCTTACAGAGGGAGCTGAGGCTCTGCCTTTGGATGCTTCTGATTCACGCAGTCCATCCTCTCCAGTTCTCAGTGCACTGAGTCAAGCCAAACGGAACCAGCTGTTCCAGATGGGTCAGCACAGCAGCATCCAGTGTGACGATGTGTCCCAAACCCCAGGAGGAGAAGGAGAAAGAAGAAAAAGAGCCATCCCTATTCAGAGGTCTTCCTCCCTGCCTTCCTCTCTCCTTTTGCCCACCAGAGTCGTGTCCTCAGTCAAGATCCAATTTAAGGAAGGCCTAGCATCCTGCACTCCACCAAGGTACTCCTTTAAATATACTCAAGAGGCAGAAGAAGAGGTGAAGGAAGACAGTAAGGATAAACAAACCAACTGTGTTTCCACTGTGATAATAAAACCTCAGTCAAAAGAAACTCCCCCACACATCTTTCCTCCTAAACCCATCTCTCCTCAGCTGCTGAGGTCATGTTGTTCACTACATCGGGACAGTCCTGCCTCAGATATGTACCCAGGTAGAAACACTCACACCTGGAGTACCCGCAGCATTCCTGATCTTACATCTGGTCATCATCATCCTGGACTCTTGCAGCTGAGCACCAATCAAAACCAGATATGGAGTCCAGGACAGGTGACGTTCCCCAGTCAGAGTCCTTCAACTGTATTCTCTGACCCTAGTCCTTATCCCAGTCCTAGTGCTCATGCCGGCATTTTCCCCTATTCTACCGGCTCCTACGTCAGTCCTCCTTACCACACTAACCAACACAACCCTCCCTTAAATTACTATTCCAGTCTAACCAGCCTTCACCAGCCCCTCACTCCCCAAGGACCTGCTCACAGCAACATTCTGCATCAGCCTCTAAGTTCTGTCACTCCTAACCATATAGGTTTGGTTCACCTACCGTCTGGAACTTCCTCAGTGCCCCACCAGGGGTACAGTCATCAGTTACCTTACCCCATGACTCCATACAGCTCCCACTATGCCTCACCTTATCAAGGTACTCCAGGGTTCAACATGAGCCCACTCCTTCACTCCGGACGTCCTGCCTCTGCTGCTCCAGGTGTGGAACCAGGACGTTGTCAGTCCAGCACAGAGATGCAGCTAAGAAAAGTTCTGCATGAGATCAGGGGAACGGTTCAGAGTCTGAGTCAGGTTTGTCCTCTTGAGTCAGTTTATTTCTCATTAGCTGTTGTTAAAGTCCAAAAATCCACTTGATATCTCAGATTGTGTGTCTGTGTGTGTGTGTGTGTGCAGAATCTTAGGAGGCTGCTTTGTAAAATGTAAAAAAAAAATAAAAAATCAAATCAATCAGCTTTGATCTTTGTAACAATACTTTTACTTTTTAGGGATGTAAACTGGCAGCAAACCTAAAATAACTAATTCTGTCACTGATAATCTGTTTCCTGCATCTCTTCTTTTAGTTTCACTATTCCCCAAAATCTTTCATCATTTTATTCTGTTCCACTTCTTGGTTTGACTCTATTTTTACCCTACAGAGCCGAGTCAATACTCCGGATACGTTCAGTGAGCTCAGAGCAGCTGCAACCAGCCAGCAGGTACATTTGACTCCTGTTTTGTTTTTTATGAAAATCAGTTCAGTTGGAAGGTTTGTGAGTTGAATCCTGCGCTGCTTGTTCCTGCAATAAAAATCATTTTGGCTGTTCTTTCTGAATATACTGTTCTCTTACGCAGTAGATAGTTTCATTTTTTCATTACTTTCTATTCAAATATAATAAATACATTTTTGTCTCTGTGAAAATGAAGATACTGTTTATTTTTATCCAGAAATAAACAGAGTGAACTAATATCGTTGCTGTTATGAGTAAAGGGTGTATCTCTTTGTTTACAGTCACTGGCAGACTTTCAGCAGAAGAGGCGGAGCTTGAACATCTTCCGTTGTCAGATGATGGATCTGGAGCTGTCAATCATGCGACAGCAGGCACTTGTTTACAGACACCTAAGTCCTGCTGACAGGTAACACAACAACACGTGTGTGTGTGTGTGTGTGTGTGTGTGTGTGTGTGTGTGTGTGTGTGTGTGTGTGTGTGTGTGTGTGTGTGTGTGTGTGTGTGTGTGTGTGTGTGTGTGTGTGTGTGTGTGTGTGTGTGTGTGTGTGTGTGTGTGTGTGTGTGTGTGTGTGTGTGTGTGTGTGTGTGTGTGTGTGTGTGTGTGTGTGTGTGTGTGTGTGTGGGTTTGTATTTCTGACCTCCTGAGGACCAGTTTCCTGACTTTTACTATCTTTCTGGGGTCCGAGGGTTCTTGTGGGGACCGAAGCCTGGTCCCCATGAGGGGTACTCCCCTTTTTAGGGTTAGGGGTTAGGTTTATAGGTATGGTGTGAATAGAGTTTTAGTTAGTCTTAGGGTTTAGTTATAGATCAGTAATGGTTAAGGTTAGTAAAAGGGTTTGGGTTAGGTATAAATCTAGTTACTAAAATCAATGGAAGTCAATGGATGGTCCCCATAAGGATAACAAAACAAACTTGTGTGTGTGTGTGTGTGTCTGTATGTGTGTGTGTGCTTATCTATGCAGACTGGAAGCAGAGCAACTTCAGTCTTTAAGGTCAGCAGTCAGAGAGGAACTCCAGGAGCTGGAACAACAGCTGGAAGAACATCTGATGGATCTGACCCCACACTCACACCAGGCTCTTTATAGAGACCACAGTCTTGACAACCTGTCCACCGCATCAGCACTGAGTGCCATGGAGCCGGTCAGCACACACACACACATGCAAAAAATAAACTCTTCAAAAAGTTCAAAGATGCTGATGTTTTAAGACTTTTTTTTCTTTCCACATTTAAGGTGTCAGACCTCCTCAGAGAGCAGTTCTTCCTCCAATCAGAGCTCATCTACGATGGCCAGAGCCCCTCCACTGACCCCTCTGCCAGCCGAGTCAGAGGAGATGAAAATGATGGCAAGCAGATGCAAGGAGTGTATCGAGCATCCGTCAACATAACGCCCGCCCCTCCTCCTCGACCTCACACACACACTGAGGAGGAGGAGGAAGAAAGTGATAGAGTGGGTGGAGGAGAAGAGGATGGAGAGAAAGACGCCCCAAAAAATAAAGACGTAACAGAGAGAATCACATCTGACAACTTTCAGCAGCTCTTGAGAGAGGTAGCAGTACAACCTGTTTATAAGTAATAACTAGAACTGAGCTTTATATTTGTCTAATGTTCAGTTATTGGGTTTGCACTTACACAGTCAAGCTAGTTTTTTTTCTTCACAATCACTTTTCAGTGGGAGAAAAAGGAACTGCACATTTGTTCCCCAGTTTCTTTTCTCTCTTCTCCATTACCTCATCTCTCCTTTGCAGCTGAGCCAGAGCCACACCCAAACACCACATACCTCCACCTTCAGCTGGGGTGTCACCCGGCTGAACCTCACTCTTGCCCCCCTGGGGGAAGACAATCAGCCCCTGCCATCTGTGCTCCTGACGCATGCACCACCTTGGGATTAAAATGCTGCAGAGATTCCAGATACCAACACCTCTGAGTGATCTGGGCATTGCATCTTTCATGTGGTGGCGCTACTGTAGTGTGGCCTGATCCAAACAATAGGATTATAGCGCAGCAGGCTGTGACTGCTAACCTAGTTGCTAAGCACTTCTTATTGATTGTGCGAAGTCTAATGTTGCAGATACTTGATAATCGACCCCCATGAATCTACAGAACTGCATCCAGCCCCAAAAGAGTTACTGTTGTGTGTTTCTCTGAAATGGCTGGAATAACTCAGTCCCAGTGTGTCAAACAGCATTAAAGGGATAGGTCACAGAGGGGAGTCACACCAGCAGTGTGCATCTCCCCGGATCGCAGGATAATCAAATAAAGACATTAGCCAGTAGAGTGTTTTTACTTTGTGAGCAGCTGAAGTTCTAACGAACTGTGTGGAAAAACGTTTCTCAACTGATTTTTAGCAACAACTGGATGTTTTCAGACCAGTTTGGGTGTCACAACTTGTTCTGTATCAGCTATCCCTAATAATAGAAACTGTGACAGAGTGCACCATGGGATCAGCAAGTTTTCATCACTTGATCACTAACTGGGGGTATTTTGTCATCCCAAAGTCCTCAGCAGGGTGTATCAGAGAAAACCAAGGGGGTCTCCTGTGAAGGACCAATTGTTTCCTCCTCTTAATGACCTCACATCCCCACAGAGTGACGAGCGCACTCCCACACGCCATCCCAAAAACGTATCAACTCGGTACCCAAGATCAGGGGTTTCACAAGGAAGTGACTAACCACAGCCCAAATCCTGTTTTTACCTTATATGCTGTTTCCACTGGCATCATTTAAATTATTTATTTTTTCATAAACGAATTTTTTGGGATAAATAAAGTATTCATTTCATTTTTGTAAAAGAAAACACATTTGTTCCCCATTTCTTTCCTCTGTCCCCGGCCAAAGAAAGCTGCCATGGCTCGTGCCAATAACCATCAATCATCTCTTCCATCTTACTATCATTAAAGTTTTAAAAGTTAGGAGACAAAATAAACAGTAAATTCTTAGATAAATGTAGCAGTCATCTGCATAACAGTGGAAAAAAATTCTGTGCTTCTTAAATATGGATCCAACAAAAATAATGGTTGTGGGGTTTAAAACTCTGATGTGGTTGTGGGGCCCCTCACGGAGGAGCAGATCAGAAAATATAATCTCCCAAACCAACCCCAAAAATTAATTCCATTAAATATGACCTGCACTGCTGCTGTGGTGCATCCTCAATCCCCCAGAAGTTGCTCCAAGCTGCAGATTAATTTAACATGATCCATTGTGTCAAATGGTAACCTGGCTCAGCCAGATCTATGTGTAGCCCCACCTCTTCTCTTCGGGGACACACAAACATCTGGAATCACTTCATTTGAAACCATCTATAAAAGGGAGGGACATCAGGTATAATATTTTAAGCTGATTGGAGGACGAGCCAGCAAGTTCCCACCTACCGTGATTTGTCTTTAGCCAATTACAGTAAATCAAGCTCTTGCAACTCCAGTCGGTAGTAAAACACACACATCGTTACCACTAAGAAAAGCAAAACACATCTTTACGTATCTTTACTAAGTTTTTACCTTTGCTCATTTTTCAATGATGAAATCGTCTCTAGTTCTCCTAAAACAGATTAAATAGCTGCTTCTATGTGTACATCCACCAGCGCAGCCATGTTTGTTTTGCTTCGCCTGCCTAGGCACTTGCTGCTAACCTGAACACCCGCCTCAAAGCACAATGATTGGTTCGAAGTCGAACATTTTTTTGACCAAAATAGACAGTTTTCAATGGAGCGGTACAAGACGGATTTTCGTGGGTTTGGAAAACTCCAAATCTTGCGAGAATCCATCTTGCAGCACAAGGTTAGTTAAATGGAGCTGACAAACCTAAAAAGACAAGAATAACATGGTCATTAGAGTAAGTAGATAAACTATATCAGTAAAAACTTCTAAAAGGGTTAATTCAATACTGTGAAAACCTTAAAATGTGAAGCTCATTCTAAACATCCTTCATTTGGACATAAACTATTGGTTTCAAGATTTTTAAGGTTTAATAACTTTGAGATGGAAGAGTTTCATACTTTCCCTGAAAAAGAGACAACAGTTCATTTTTATCTTCTCACCTGCATTAACGTAGTAGTTGGTCTTTTATGTTAACTTGCAACACAGGTTTATATTTTTCTTTCTGTCCTCGTGTCATCTGTTCAGACTGTTTAACCAATACTTTTTTTTTTTTTCTTCTAGATTCGAGAGAGCATGGCACAAGAGGTCCGACGGGAGATTTACCAAGAGCTGCTGGCTGCTGTATCACCACAGGGCTCATCTTCCAAGCAACATCCTTTGTAACCATGACAACAGCAAAGCACTGCCTCTTCACCTCCATCCATCATAACCACAGTCTGAACAAACAACCGTCTGTCTTTAACACTGTATAGCTGAGTTACACTGTGGAACACTGTGCTTCTGAAACACTGTATGTCTATAACACTGTTAATGAGCCAAACCCCGCCCCCCTCTCTCTCTTACCCAATGACAGGTCTGCTTGTTCCACCATCACTAACCACTACAAGTTATTACTATCCACGGTTCTGTTAATGTTCTGGATCAGGCTGCTGATTAGAGGCTGAGATCGGATCAAAACATCTCACAACAGAAAATATAAAACTTATTCCTCAGTCTTTTTAGGACAGCGTACATTTATAAATGTTTAAACATCACAGACTTATTGTGGCCCGCAGGTAAACTGCTGGTTTATTTCTAAGGAACAAAAAAAGTGCTTTGTTTTTGAGATGTTTGTCTCTCAGATTTCTGCCTCTAATGTCGTGATTTTTAACTTTAAGCAGTGAATAAATTCATTCATTTTGTTGGAATAATTTAAGGAGACTTTCAGAGAGTTATTAGTTTGTAATTGTGAACATCAATGTTAGCAGTTTTTGGTTTAAGTATGTTTTCATTGGTTGAAAAATACATGAAGTTGTCATTTTTGGAACTTTTTATTTGCAGGTTATTTACTACTAAAATTTGACTGGTATGAGCTGATTACTGTTCCTTCTGCTGGATGATCAGGTTTAAAAAAGATCTACATTTAACTTTAACTTTTAAAGATGTGAGCACAACATATGATTCTCACGTCTCACAATGTGATGAGGTGGATGCAGAAATTTAAAAGGCAGATATGTAAAAATTTTTTTTTTTATCTGGTCCCACTAAAAAGAGAATGTAGATTCTTTTCTGCCATGAATTTGGCATTTTTTTCTTAATTTACCTTCAAAATACAAAAAAAAGGTTTATTCCTACTTTTTGTTAGTCTTAATGAAAGTCCACTTAAAGTGTTTATTTTTCTGTCTTCCATACATGTACATTTCACCTTAATAGAGAGGGTTATGTAAATGTATATGTAATTATGATTCATCATTATAGTTATGCTTCCGTTCTTTTACTTCCTTTTACTTCCGTTCCTTTCACTTTATGGAAAAATCCAAATATCCATTTCAGACCTATTTGGATCATGAAAGCCTCTATATTTTCAAGCATGAGTTAATTTACAAAAAAAACAATTTATTAATTAATTCACAAAATAATATTTAGTGCCAAATGTCAGCAAATATGATTCTAACTCTGTTAGTATGTGCTTCTAATTGTGCTTCTACATCTTAAAACAATAAAAGGAGACTGCTGTGAAGTTGCTGGGAGGTGTTTTCAGTTTTCAGCAGTCTCTCAGAAACAGGACGAACTTGCTTGACGTGTAATTTGGTCAGAATTGAGCGAGGTGTAGAAGGTGATTAGCATGTGATGCTTTGGTCAGGGGTTTCATTAAGCTGTTCTGGTGATGGCGATGAGGATATTGATGTGTTAATGTTGGATGGAGAAGCTTGGTGATCTTTAGTGGTATATGCATCTTAGATTTATCTAATTTCAAATCCATGTGCAATATTGTGAACACCCGTTTTTAAGTTTATAAGAAATCACTACAAACATTTCAGAAGGAATGTAGCTCTAATACAAACAAATTGGAGACTTTTTGGGGGTTTTTTTTATAATTTTTTTGTAGGATCAGCAGAACTAAAACAAAATAGCAGAAATGGTTCCTGCTATTTTTGTGAACTACTTGTTAAGCCTAATTTAAGCCTTAAAACTTGAGTGTTTCCTCGGTCTTTCCCTGTGTATGGTCAGTAATCAGAAACTGAAAACTGTAAGCGTGTAAACTGAATGTGATCAATCAGATTATACGCCACAAACCTTCAGATTTTTGTTTTCTAATTGGGAGAATGTGTGTGAAAACCTCACAAACTCACATTGGAATGTTAAAACAGTTTCTGTTTGGGAACTTTAAAGTCCAAATATTAACTTACTAATACAAAACTGAGCATTCAGTCATGTTGTTATTTCCATTGATACATAATTTTGCAGTCATGTGATGGTTCAGTTGTCATTAACACAATGTTTGAGTTGTAGGGTTCTTCATTTACATGTTCATAGATCACATGCACCACTCTTCTGATTGTTTTGGAATTTTGTTTTATTTTTATTTTGTAGATCCACTCTTTTAATTACACGTTACTGCCTGAATGTTGGTGATTTATCTGTCTGTGTCATAATGTGTATTTTGTACTAATGTGTTTAAAGTTGAATGTGGGGAGGGGGTCACTCAGTAGAGATGCAAATAATAAAGATGTATTTATTTTTAGTACAGATGAGTGTGTTTGTGTGTGTTGAACAGGAAACTGCAGGAAAACTGAATATAGATTGTGGAGAGAGACTGAACTCAGAGATGAGTGGTCCAGTTTACATAAACAGCAGGTAATAAGGGAATAACTGAAGAAAAGATATTCTAATTGTTTCAATTCAGAAAATCTTTATTAATCCCCTGGAGAAGTTTAATGTTTCTAAGTTTCTAGTGTTACTGGTTATAGTTATATAGTGTTAATAGTTATATTTCGGTGGGGTCTTCTGTAGTCTGTTCCAGTTGATCTGATGAAGACTCTCACTGAAGACACTGTTAAACTGACGTGAAAAGAATTCTCAGTGTTTTACAAATCATCTTGAGGTTTTTATTAATTTCCCTTGTTCTTGTTAAAGAGACCCTTCCGTTAAAAATGGTTTTTCTGAGGTTTCTGTTGAATATTTTAGCTCCACAGGTGTTCTTAAATTCATAGTGGGTGTGAAAACAGGTCAACAACTTCTCTTTCAGTTTTAATCTCTCAAACTACGCAGGTGGTGATAAAACCCGAGTTCTCCCGAGTCCGAACGGCCTGTATCTGTTTCATCACAAGTCCTTTGTTCGTTAGTATTCATCAGCTCCTGCAGTTGAAACCACACCTAGCATGCTGCTGGCTAAAAAGCTGTTTTTAGACGTAGCAAACAGGAAGACACAACGTTGCCATGCGCAGCGGGGCAGGAAACAGTATATCTTGCTCTCATAGGCTAGTTTGTTAGCCAATCAGAGTCCAGCAAATTCGAATAATGAATATGAACGAGCTGCTGCTCGAGGCCTGACGGAAGGAGCCGGAACCACCCGAATTTTAACGCAGACAGATTGAAAGGTCTGTTAATCAGTGTTTCCTGACATTTTTTAGATATAAAATGTTTCATATTACTGGTTAATATTTAAGAAATAACCACAAAGATGTGAAATGTGTATGAAATGGCCTCTTCAAAGGTATAATATGTAAGAATTTTACAGTAAAATACTCACACAACAGTTTAATGTCCCTTAATAATTTGCTTAATGAGTTTTGCAAGTTAATGGGGTTTTATTTTTCTTTACAGTTATAGGAAAATACTTAGAAAAGTTGTTTATAATTATAAAATGAAACTTTTTATTTTGATCAAAACAGTGTTCAATTTGACATGGAAGGATTGAATTGTGGCTCCACATTTACTGTGTAAGAGATGATGTAGATGTTTGCAGGTTTGCAGGAAAGCAGTTCCAATTTAAGGCAAGACGAAACGAGGACGGTGTAAGAGTTTCCTGTCGTTCGGAACACAGAAGAGAAGAAGATGAAAACCGAAAAGAGACATCAATGATGACCTTTCTGTCAAAAACACTTAAAATGTCCTCAATGCCATGTTGAAAGGACATGTGGCATCATAGAAGGTGATGCGGCGTATATGAGTCAGGGACTCAACATAAGCAGCTGTCCTAGACCCTGAGACGTCCAAGAGACATGACGGCTACATGTCTGCGACCAGTGAGCTGACTGGCTTCTGTACACGTACAACTCTGGGTCTGTTATTGTGGATAAGTCACTATCAGAGGTGATATTTGATAATCAGAACCTGAATAAATGCAGTCAGTGTCTTGTGAGTAAGTGAGCATGCTTGTGTGTCTCAGAGCATCACATCCTGAGAAGTTTGCTGTTATGCTACAGTACTGAACACCGCAAGCAAGTTTTCCTCTCCTGGATGAGGTGATTGAAAGGAAGTCTCTCAACTGGAACTAGAGGATTCTCTCCACTCATTGACAGACAGGAATCCGTCCTACATGGAGATGCATTAGCAGCAGTCATCAGAGCTGTTAAGGATGTAAAGGTCTGGTGAGCAGGATCAGCCTGTGCCAATCAGGGCTGAAGCATCAGAGAAAGACTGTAAAACACAGGGTGTAAAAAAAAAACAACAAAAGGCCGCCCACATCCTACCTTGTGTGAGCTGATTTGGGTTCATAGAATGTCAGTCACTGTGATCTGGAAGACACAGGGTGTCCAGGGTAACAAGAGGGTCTCATGTCTGCACACACACACAAACAGGAAACAGGACTTGACCTTGTATTGTCAAGATGAAATGATCCAAATTAAACAAAAAATAAAATAATCCTGTAAATAAAAACATGAACTTGTTGACACACTCACTAAACCCCAATCAGAGTTGAAATAATACAAAAAGTATTCATCTATACAGACAAAATGTCATTGTGTTCTTTTTATTTGTTGTTGAAAGTTCTATTAGATTATTTTCCCCATAAAAAATATTGACAATATTCCAACATCAAAATAATTAGTGCTGCAGCTGCCTCTTATTTAATCTTCACGAAAAAAGGAAGAATACAGGTTTCTATTTTAACACATAATAATAATCATCATTTACTTAATTTGACATCATATCTTCAAAAGCGTAGCTGTTTTTCGAACCATAATTAGAAACAAATGTTCTCTTATCTCATCATCCAATAAATTTACACTTGTCAGGTTTTACTTCCATATACAGTCTTTTGTTTTATTAAAAAAATTTACCCCAAAATTGAGAAAACATTTTTCAAAAATTTTTTATTAAATCATTTATATAAAATCTAATCATTTACACTTTTTTTTAGATTCACCTAGGTATAAATAACTATCAGCAGGTGGCAGCATTGTAGTGTTTACTGTAATTAAATCTTTAACAAAACTGAAATAAATTTTCACATTACAATCAGCTATAGCTTATTATTTATTAACTGTAACCCAGAATGAAATGTTATGATAATGTACTGGTAGCTAAAACTGTAGGACAAATGCAGTGTAATAAAATCCATTTTGTAAGATGCAGTGAAGTAGAAATGTAGCATCCAATGGAAGTTGCGGGTTGTCCTGGTTCTGTCACATCTCCTGACAGTCCTGCTGTGACCCAAAACAGGGCAAAGCAAAGAAGGATGAAATGACAAATAGGTTTATTTTGTTGAATAAGAGGTTGATCTTCAGCATCTTCAGTGTGTTTTAGATGATGGAATAGTCGCTAATATTTTAGTATTTTGTAACGACCCTTAATCTTGTTAAATTAAAAAATATATATTTCAAAGTATGAAAGCATGCAGATCATAGCTAATGGATGACACAGACTTTCTATTTCTAACACATTTTATTTGTTCTTTAGTCTTTTATTTCTGAGATGAAATAATTTTTTTGAGACTCAAACCTCAAAGGCAAAAAAACCCCACAAATATTAAAAAAGCACTACACACTAAAGAACACCAAGGTATCAACACAAATCCTCAGAAAAACCATAAAAAGCCAAATTGAGGAAGACTGCCACGAAAAATATTCAAATAGACTTAATTTGTAATTAATGATTTAGAACGGAAGTAGTGAAAGACTGACTTCAAAATAATAGCATGTGTTAAAGTACTAACTTTGGGATTTTAAACTATAGAAAAACAGAAAAGAATCAATTCATACTGCAAATTTCTGGACCAAGATGTTTGATTTGTTTTCTTGCTGGAACAACTCATCACCCATGATACACTGACACTCACCGGTTCTCTTGTTCCTTCTTCTCCACATCAGATCACTGCTGCCTGAAGAATTCACTTTGCAGTTTATCTGTCAGTCAACCAACAGAAGCCTGTTTGAATGAGTCATTAGATTCATTTCTATACCTGCTTGTTCCTGTTTAGGGTCACAGCATTAGATGAAAGGCACAGTACACCAGGACAGACTGCCAGTCCTTCACAGGGCCTCACATAGAACCAAACAACCATCAATCAGGGTCTCTGCTTAACATGAGAGAAAACTGGGAAAAACTCACAAATCCACAGGTAGAACATGTAAACTCCATGAACTCCAGCAGAGTTTCGAACCCAGGACCTTCTTGCTGCAGGGTGCTACCATGCCACTGTGCAGCCCTGTTTAAAACAGCTCCTGAAAAATGTCCTCTTTTTAAACTTTTCGATTTTAGAGGTCAGACAAAATTTAAAACTATGCATTTTAATAACAGCAAGTCCACATGATCATTTTTGTTTTTTAAATCCTCATTGCATTTAAAAACAGGCCATTTTAATGCTCCTTTGATGTCCCATCTGTTGAAATATTAAACAGCCTATAGAAAACCTCCCTCAGTCCAAACAGACTCCCAGATGATGAACGTCTGTATTCAGTCTAATTACTGTTTATGACTCACATATTGGCAGACCCAGAACCTGCTGGAGGGATTTTATTTCCTCTCTGGGAACATCTTAAGATCCACCAGGATGGACGGACGTAAGGACGGGTGGACAGTGTATACATGTTTTGTTGTTATGTAGTTTAAAACTGTGGATGATTGTTTGTGTTTTTGTGTGTGTTATAACGTAGAAACTCTTCTGCATCAGGACCAGTTCCTCTCCTGTATAACCAGATTCTGATTCTAAGGAAGTCGCTTAAGTTTACTTTTATTTTGAAATTTAAAACGGAAACGAGATCCTTGAATTTTCGAGCTTGTTAGACGGAAACTTTTTCCTCAGGATGAGCTCTTAATTATTTCTCCTCCAGACGTCTTCAGTAAGAAACTTTCAAAGTAAGAACTGCTACAACGAAGACTTCCGGCTTCACCAGGTGATTTGATTGATTCCCACGTTCTGCTGAAGGGATTCACCGGGATGGGATGCAGCAGCGGTCCCGTTAAAAGCTGAAACCTTCCCCGGAGCTGCCACCACGTTGAGCGGGCTCCTCTCCCTCCTGGAAGGATATGGGCTGCGGCTTGCGGAAACTGGAAGATCCGGAGGACAGCAGTCCCGGGAAGATCTACTCGACTCTGAAGAGACCGCAGGTTGAATCCAGGACTGACACGGTGTATGAGTATGTGCTGCTGGACTTCAGCTTGGAAGGTAGACAATTAAATACTGACTTATTCAATCCGTTTAGTTCAGGGGAATCAAATAAACCCCATTGTTTTATTATTATGTTTCAACTGCATGTAAACAGGTAATACAACACCTAATTGTTGTTTAGATCAGTGTTCTGCAGCCTTTAAACTAAAGGAGCCTTTATCCCATCATTCATAATAAATTACATTTATTAAGAGCCACAAAGTCACATTTACCCTTATANCTAAAATTAAAACAATTTATACAAAAAGTTCCACCTTTATGTTTATAAAAACAAACAAACATCAGATTGTTGTTCCTGCTGCTGGAGATAAACATCAGCCTCCATCAGGATCCTGCAGGAACAAGCTGTTATAAAACTGGTTGGATGGATGTAGTTTGATCATTTATTACTTAAATATCCACAAATAGAAACAAGTTTGATTTTGTTAAAGTGTCTCGGGTCTTTTATCAGTTTGTTTCTGTTGTATTAAAGAATCTGTTTAATACAAC
Organism: Pachypanchax playfairii; assembly: GCA_006937955.1. Classification (NCBI taxonomy): domain Eukaryota; kingdom Metazoa; phylum Chordata; class Actinopteri; order Cyprinodontiformes; family Aplocheilidae; genus Pachypanchax; species Pachypanchax playfairii. The sequence continues at coordinate 198,977 of SSNP01000347.1, forward strand.
AAGCTCTTATTCTGAAAACTGAACATGTTGAAAACATTTACAATAGATTTACAAATTATTTGCTGTTTTTAATGTAATTAGTCTCCAGTCTGATGTAACATGTTGGTTTGTGGTGGATGCAGAAAGTCCATGAACACGATTCACTTCCTGTTACTTATGTTCATGTTGATTTTGGTCAAAGTTACAAGGAGCCACTTCAGAGGGACCAATGGGCCTCATGTGGCCCCAGAGCCTCAGGTTTCAGAACCAATCGGAAGAAATGTTCATTCGTCATTGTATATTAGTTCACAAACCTGCAAAGTTATAAATAATTAAATGGTTATTTGTTAATGTAAATTAATCATGTTTCAAAGTATTTCAAGTTGATTATTGTTTGTTATTTGAGACCTTATTCATGATTTATTTAAGTTTTAGACATTAGCAGTTTAGATATAGTTGCCTTTTTTTTAGACCTTAAACTGAGTGTTTCATCCAGGGATCAACAAATATTTAATATTCCTCTTTTCCATGCAGAAAAATAAATTGTATATTTTTAATTTCTTTGTACTTTTTGCTGAATGAAACAAAATAATAACAGTAACATTTACTCCTTTCTTCCTTTTTTAAACTAAAAACATTACATAATGTTCAAATCAAACTCTTTCCAAACTTAAATCCTTTTCTTTTGATGTTAATCATTAATTTATCAAACAAATATTGTTGGATGAAACTAAAATATAAAGACCTGAGTCTGACTTTTAGGGATTTTTGGTTTTACTGTTTTAACAACCACATTATATGTCACAGATTAATCATCGTTGCAATGTCAAATGTATAAAATATTAATATTATAAAGGACTGCTTGGTTGTAATATGTGTATTATAATTATATTTCAAGCACTGTGGATTCAAGCACTACATCCCAATAATATTTTTGACCTATTTGATGGATTCTATCTTTCCTATATGCCCAGACTTTGTTTACATTATGTTGGCCGAGTTAATAAAACACAAGAGTGACATGATGATAAAATAGAATGAAATGATTGAAGAAAAGGGAAAGAGGGATGTTTCAAATAGATCTGACTTTCCTAGGCAGCAATGATGGTCTTTCAGTCTGTCTAAAAATAGGTCACTAAAGACTTTTTTCCCCTTCGTCCTCTGATTTGCTCTCAAGGACACACTCATCACACACCTTAACATCCTCCAGGAGATGTTAGAACCCTCCTGCTTGCATATGGCATCAAATTTAGACTGTTTGTTAAGGATAATCCTTTCATCTGGTGCTGTGACCTATTTGGAAGGAAGTAGTGATTAAGTTCTGAATGGGAGCAGAGCTTGTAAACAACAGGCTGATCCGATGGTGAGTCGGGGAGAAGAGGTCAGGGAAGCAAGGTCTCCCTTCAGTCCTGATTAAGTCAAAAGTGGTTCCTCATAAAAGATTAATGTCAATATATTATTGGATTGTTTTGTATTTCGGCTGAACTATATTTGCAACAGATAGATGATGTTTTATTTGAAAAATATTTATTTTAAAAGGAGGCGTAAACTCCAACTCCAAAATCCAAAACAGTCATCCAATCTGATGTGGAACGGGAGACAAGGTCAGATAACTATAGGGAGCCACAGTCTCCTCCCCTTCCAGTTGGCCCGTGGGTCCTTTGGACGAAAAAATAATGAGTGGAAAACAATGAAGTTATTTTCTGGTCCACTTTGTCTTACACCCGTAATCACACATATGCTGTACCGCAATTTAAATGATAAATAATGATGTACGTTTTGACCGGGTCTGTCAAGTGGATTCGGATTTATTTAGTTTTAAAACTTCGTAATTAAAATGACTACAACTGGAAAGTCGCACATATGACGTCACGGCAGAATCTCCCGAGTCTCACCGCTGCCTTTTCCCTCGTTTTTACGCGACAATGCCGGTGTGTTTTGTACCTGGTTGTCACCACAAAACCAGTCATTTAATGCTCCTTCCTTCGTCCTGATAGAAGGAGGTGAAGCTCGCTAAACTCAACGCCATTGTTCCTATTCTGATTCTTCTTCTCCTTCTCAGCGGTAAGGTGACGTCAATTTTGCGAGACAAGTGGTTGTAGTCTACTACGTGTCTTCACACAAAATATAAAATAACTTTTGCCGCATGTCGAAAATGATCACTTTCTCTACATCAAAACTTGTCTTTACAACTCACGGACATCATATGTTCGATCCATGGTGCATTTCAATCTGGATCAGAAAATAACTTTTATCGCTCCCTTGACTCTCATTCATCTTTTTTGGCAGTAGGGGACCCATGGACCGGAAGTAGTCGGGCATGACTTAGGCTCCCCATCTGCGGTGATACAAAACTGGTACCAAGATTAGACAGATAACAAGGTGCTGGATAGCAAATGCATACAACTAACTGGAAGTGTGACAGAAATGAAGGGAAGCTGGCACTTTGAATAGATAAATAATTGAATCTTTTTATAGAGTATACTGTTCTCGGGGAACACTGCATCCGCTTATATTGTTTTTAAAATTTAGAGAAATTTACATCAAACAAGTACAGATTGAAGAAAATACACAAAGTATTTTATTATGATCATATATAAATATCTTTGATATCATTAATTTTTACAGATATTGTGTGTTTAAAAACGATGAACTTGCAGTGCTTTAAGTGGACTAGTGTGCAGCAGAAACACAAGTAAACCATGCAAATTCTACAGAAAAAGGTTGAGATTTGAACCTGGGATCTTTTTGTTGTGAGGCAGCTGTTCCACCGTGCAGCCTTGATAATAAAAAGAGATTAAAGGTGCAGTATGTAAGAATTAGACCTTGTGGTCAAATCCAAGTCCCGCAGTTGAGATAGAAAATCAAAACTATCCGCCCTCAGCCACTCCCCCCCTCCCCTCTCTGATTATTCTGTTGGGTTGCCAGTTCCGATGTTGATCCTCATTTAGTTTCTCTTGTATTTGTTCAATTTTTGTGAAGGATGTCGTGGTTTCTTAGGTTTACTACAATGTACATCAGGGCTGCTGCTTTTACTTTTTGCTGCTGCTCGTTGTGGAATTCCAGCTGCTTGTGTTGAAGACTTGGCAGCCTTGCAGACTCACATGTGATTCGTTATGGAACCAGGAAGTCTGGACTGGTAAATAATGATTCTGGTCCGGACCAGCTTTTTTAAAATGACAGAAACTAGCGACGACCCAGCCGACTGAGATCAAGATCTGTTACAGTGTGACTTTATTTTCAACATCGTTGTGTGACTGTTTCACTGTAAAATTCTTACATATTGTACCTTTAATATGGACTCAGACTACAGCTACCAACATTTTGAGTATTAGTGGGAACACCCCACACCAAGACACCACTCAAAGAGGAAATCTGTCTTTAAACATTAGTAACCCTGGTTTTCTTTAACTAAAGTAGCTTTGATGGGTGTTCCGTCCAATTTTATTTGAACTACAAAATATTAACATCACCAAAAATCTCTAATAATAATCAATCAATCAATCAATCAATCAATCAATCAATCAATCAATCAATCAATCAATCAATCAAAAATACTTCATTATTCCGCAAAGGGAAATTAAATGTTCTTGTAGCTCAGTTCTTCTTAACTAATTAACTGTGTATAATAAACAGTTCCTGAGGAACTTTGAAGGGGCTGTGTACGTGAGTGAGAAAGCTTCAGCCAATCAGAATGCTGCATTCATCAGACACTGAGCGTGTGCGACAGCTGTCAGCTGCTGCAAATGTGATGAAAAGCCTGAAAGAGTGAAATTGATATGGGATTGTGTTGGGGAATGGGATGATCTCAGAGATTATTATATGGAATTACAATGGGGGGGGGACTTGTAATGGATCCCATTGCTATGGTAAAATGTCATTTGCAAATGATAGTATACTTCTCCTGATCAAGATACTCGAAATGATGTGTCAGATGTGGACTCAGGGTCCACAGTGTCTGCTGTGATCTGACCAGGTGCGATTCATGGCAAGTGGTGTTACCATGGTAATACAGTCAATCAAATCAGTCAATCAAAAATACTTTATTAATCCCCAAAGCAAAATGAAGTGTTTTTGTAACTCAGTTCTTCTTCAGGGAGCCATTGTAGAGGGTTCTAGCTGTGGACAGGAAGGATCTCCTGTAGAGGGTTCTAGCTGTGGACAGGAAGGATCTCCTGTAGAGGGTTCTAGCTGTAGACAGGAAGGATCTCCTGTAGAGGGTTCTAGCTGTAGACAGGAAGGATCTCCTGTAGCGGGTTCTTGCTGTGGACAGGAAGGATCTCCTGTAGAGGGTTCTAGCTGTGGACAGGAAGGATCTCCTGTAGCGGTCTGTGCTGCAGCAGATCTGAAGAAGCCTTTGACTGAAGACACTCTGGCCCTGTCCCAATACCCGCACTGCACCCTACGGTCTTCCATGAAGTTCACTTAGCAGAAGTGCACACAAGGGTTCGAAGTGCATAGTGAACAAGTGCGCACATATTAGCAGTATCGGGACAGCTAGCGTTACATCAACGACCTGTGCCACAGCATTCTTTCTCCATGACAACCAAAATGGCAGTGCCGGTCGCAGTTTTGAATTTAGAAATAATTTAAAAACTCCAACAAACCTATATTTTATATCTGATAAAAAATATAATTAATTAATAACGGTACTGACGTGTATTTTCAGACATGATATACCAACAGTTTAATCACTTATTCTGTCTTATCCACCTCATTTGGTTCCTGCGCTTCATTCTCCTCAAAATAAATGTTTGTTGGAGCTTTAAAATCATTTCTAGTATGAAAATAGCGCAAACAGCGGCCGGTACTGCCATTTTGGTTGTCATGGAGAAAGAACGCTGTGGCACGTAGTGCTCACTGTCCCAATACTGCTAATATGTGCGCACTTGTTCACCACGCACTTCGAACCCTTATGTGCCCTTCTGCTACGTAAACTTTGTGGAAGACCGTAGGGTGCAGTGCGGGTATTGGGACAGGGCCAAACTCTGTCAGTTTGATGTGATGTACATGTGATGACATGCGGCAGTCAGTGCTGTGAGGCTTATCGGGTGTAGTTTTTAGTGAGTTGCGTTGCCACTGTAACCAAAACTTTAATGTATACACATGATAGTAAACTTCTAGTGCCCAAACAGGTCCGTTTAATGTGGTTAAAGGTCTAGTGTCAGTCCAAGGTGTGAAGCACAACAGCTGTCACGAGGTTTCAGCATGATCACAAAAACTCTGCAAACATCAGAGACAAAAATGGCTGACAGCCAAAATGAGCGTGAAGAACATAAAGAAACAACCCCAGACTGTTGTAAACAGGGATTTAAGAAAACAAACAAGAAGAGTATCAATAAAGGAATGAAGGTCTTCACTCAGGAATGATTTAAACTTAGCAGAAAGTCTCAACTTACGGAACAGAACAACTGAACCACAAATTAAACATGCCGAGAAGCAAAACCACAGACAATCATTAGAAACACAAGACACTGACACAAAGTGGAAAACTGATTATCATGGAGGGCTAAAATACAGATACAATGACAGATGAAGCAGAGAGGAAGAGGCTTCATCCACCCAATGTATTTACAGGGACATGAGTTTATTGTTATAAAGTCTCAAATACAGTGGGGCAAAAAAGTATTTAGTCAGCCACCAATTGTGTAAGTTCTCCCACTTAAAAAGATCAGAGAGGCCTGTAATTTTCATCATAGGTATACCTCAACTATGAGAGACAAAATGAGGAAAAAAAATCCAGAAAATCACATTGTCTGATTTTTAAAGAATTTATTTGCAAATTATGGTGGAAAATAAGTATTTGGTCAATAACAAAAGTTAATCTCAATACTTTGTTATATAGCCTTTGTTGGCAATGACAGAGGTCAAACGTTTTCTGTAAGTCTTCACAAGGTTTTCACACACTGTTGCTGGTATTTTGGCCCATTCCTCCATGCAGATCTCCTCTAGAGCAGTGATGTTTTGGGGCTGACGCTGGGCAACACGGACTTTCAACTCCCTCCAGAGATTTTCTATGGGGTTGAGATCTGGAGACTGGCTAGGCCACTCCAGGACCTTGAAATGCTTCTTACGAAGCCACTCCTTCGTTGCCCGGGCGGTGTGTTTGGGATCATTGTCATGCTGAAAGACCCAGCCACGTCTCATTTTCAATGCCCTTGCTGATGGAAGGAGGTTTTCACTCAAAATCTTACGATACATGGCCCCATTCATTCTTTCCTTTACACGGATCAGTCGTCCTGGTCCCCTTGCAGAAAAACAGCCCCAAAGCATGATGTTTCCACCCCCATGCTTTACAGTAGGTATGGTGTTCTTTGGATCCAACTCAGCATTCTTTCCCCTCCAAACACGACAAGTTGAGTTTCTACCAAAAAGTTCTATTTTGGTTTCATCTGACCATATGATGTTCTCCCAATCCTCTTCTGGATCATCCAAATGCTCTCTAGCAAACCGCAGACGGGCCTGGACGTGTCCTGGCTTCAGCAGGGGGACACGTCTGGCACTGCAGGATTTGAGTCCCTGGCGGCGTAGTGTGTTACTGATGGTAGCCTTTGTTACTTTGGTCCCAGCTCTCTGCAGGTCATTCACTAGGTCCCTCCGTGTGGTTCTGGGATTTTTGCTCACCGTTCTTGTGATCATTTTGACCCCACGGGGTGAGATCTTGCGTGGAGCCCCAGATCGAGGGAGATTATCAGTGGTCTTGTATGTCTTCCATTTTCTAATAATTGCTCCCACAGTTGATTTCTTCACACCAAGCTGCTTACCTATTGCAGATTCAGTCTTCCCAGCCTGGTGAAGGTCTACAATTTTGTTTCTGGTGTCCTTTGACAGCTCTTTGGTCTTGGCCATAGTGGAGTTTGGAGCGTGACTGTTTGAGGTTGTGGACAGGTGTCTTTTATACTGATAACGAGTTCACACAGGTGCCATTAATACAGGTAACGAGTGGAGGACCGAGGAGCCTCTTAAAGAAGTTACAGGTCTGTGAAAGCCAGAAATCTTACTTGTTTGTAGGTGACCAAATACTTATTTTCCACCATAATTTGCAAATAAATTCTTTAAAAATCAGACAATGTGATTTTCTGGATTTTTTTTCCTCATTTTGTCTCTCATAGTTGAGGTATACCTATGATGAAAATTACAGGCCTCTCTGATCTTTTTAAGTGGGAGAACTTACACAATTGGTGGCTGACTAAATACTTTTTTGCCCCACTGTATATTTAGAAGAATGACATCATCAAGGTGAAAGACCACAATGATGGTCTGAGTGAGGTTAAAATAAATCTCACAGTGTGTCTGAACATCTGTATTTATTCAAATATCAGTCACATTTGCACAAACACACCAGAGTGACAAAGAAGCCTAAAGATTTCTGTAGTGGAATTCTTTTTACACATTTTTAATAAACACTGAGTCTTTTATTACAACCGAGGCCTTCATCATTCTGTCGATCTGTGTGTTCATTTAAAAATAGTTTTATTAAATATTCTGTGACAGATGAAGGATTTCTGGGACACGTATAGTGATCATCACTCCCGAGGCAGCTTGGCCTCATTTCACTCCAGCAGAGTGGAGACTAAATGTGGGACGGGAGTTACATCCACTACAAAGCATGTGGACTCTTTATAGTTATTGATCTACTTTTAGTTTTTGTGTGAATTTTGGTTTTTACAAACTAGCTAGTTTTGTTCACACGTGTCCCAACGTAAGACATTTCTATTTAGTGTGGAGTATTTACTAATGTTCTGATTATTGTAATTTTAGAACGAGAACTAATCGAAGATGTTTAATTCAGTGGAATCACCCTTTAGTCAAATGCAGAATTTAAGCAAGTCAACAGGTTGAGTTGAGCTCACACAGGTTCGTGCAAAAGATGGCGGGTTCGATCCCCAGTCCCGGCAAGCTACGTTGAAGTATCCTTGAACAAGATACTGAACTCGCCGCTGCCTCGGGGCGGCCGTAGTCTGTCGGGAAGGAGGTCACCCTCCAATTGGGAAACTGAATCTTGATCCCATGTCCTGGCAAGAGGCTACGTGTCGAAGTATCCTTGGGCAAGATACTGAACCCCGCAAATGCCCCCCGGGCGCTGTTCAAGACGGCTGCCCTCTGTTCCTCACCGTAAGGGACAAAATGGTCAAATTCAGGGACAAATTTCCCCACGCGGCATTAATATAGGAAATAAAATAAAATTTATAGAGTTTGACTAGATGATTGTTTTTCTCAGTTTTTCAACCTTATACACATAGACCACAACCCTTTTTATCCCAGGACCAGATAAAACAGGCAAATACCAGCTGTAGAATTTTATTCACAGAAATCACGTGACGTAAAATAGAACTTCAGATCAAAAAGTGTTAGAAGTTTTATTGTTGGATGAGACTTTTTCCACTCCTTGTTAAGCACGGTGTCCACACCTTCACCATTGTGCTTCTCTGGTGCTCAGTGACCTGAAGATTTCAGTTTCTGCCTCAGCAACATCCTGCAGAATCTGCTAAATAAATACTTTGTTCTGATCCAAATCTACCATCCAGAGATACAAACCTGGTTACAGCCTGAAAACATATTCAATTTGTTCAGTATTTCTTTTTTGGTTCAGACAAGCAAGGATTTCTTATTTACCTTGACATATTTCAGCTGTCATCTGCAGCCTTCCTCAGAAGCGTCACCAGGTGTTGGTGTGACGTGTCTTATCAGCTGTTTTTTTCCTTGTGGACGCAACCAACCTAGTAGACCTGTCAGTTCTACCAGGCTGGCCACACCCATAGATGCGCAGTGGTGTCTGGAGGAGGGGGGACGAGGGGGCCTAGCAGCTCTCACACACCTGGGATTACAGCCATGTGCGTATCCCGTATGTCATGCACTCCCATTAATCTATATATCACTTGAAAGCTCTGATTCTCTGCTTTCCAATGATGTAAACCATTTTGACACTAAAGCCTTCTTACAGAGAAGCAAAGACGTGGTATATGGAACGTGGAACAGAATAACACAGCACAAAGATTTCAGCCATCTGGGCGCCAGGCTCGTTAACCCCCCCGTGCGCGCGCGCACTCTGATCCCCGATCAGAGCAGGACAATAAAATATCACGAGTTCAGTTCACTAGTCATGCTCTCCAGCCCCGCTGATCACACACTGATTCTGATAAAAGCAGCTCCTACCTGGTTGTAGCTCAGTCATCGATTCAGTCCGTAGCAAAGAGTTCATAATTTTCCTGCGGCTCCAAAACTTCCTGCAGTCCCTCCTCAGATCCTCTGTCCTCCTCACACACCATCCTGCCCGCACCACTTATCCAATAAAATAAAAAAGCAATAAAATCCTCTTTGGTGTGTCTTCCAGTCGAAAAAGTGGCCCAAAGCTCCTCCACTTCACAGACATATAGCTCCGTGTTAGCTAGCTGCTAATAGCTGCTAATGAAAAATGTTTCCACACAGAACTTGCTCGTCACATGGGAAACCCTCTATGGCAAGCAAATAAGGTATATAATCACCACATATCCCCAGTGCTTCCAGCTGGTTGACCTGCAGACTCCACAGTACCAGCCTCACTGTGCTGGATTATTTACAGTATTAGGCAACCCAAAATGGTGCCCGCTGCTCTGCCAGCTATTGGCTGGTAGATGTAAACAAAATGCCAACGTCGTGCCCATCAAAATTAATATTTTATAATATTTTACTTCAAATATAATTTTAAAGGAAATGCTGTATTTTAGTTCTACAACCCTCAAACCACCCCGTGGAGGCATTATTATGTTATAAATATTGCTTTTTATGAAAATGTTCCATATCCCACCTTTAAGTTTTACTACCTCTAACGGCTTTCTACATGTACAATTCCAGCAAGATGTTGGTCTCATCCTGTCTGTTACAGTTCCAGGGAATATAATCTAGTAAAATAATTAGGTCCACAACACAAGATAGATCCTCAAAGGCACAAATAATGCAGAAAACGTTTCCGGACTTAACTAGCAAAAATTTGGAGAGGGAGGGGGGAGGACAACACAGCGACAACAAAAATAGACAAAAACAAAACAGTCCAAATACATTTGTTGCTGTTAATCATGATCATGAGGATATTATATTTAACTTTTAAGAGTTTTTTTATTCATCGCTGTTAAAGATAGTGACTGACTGATGATGATGTGTCAGAGTGGGTCACTTTTCTTGTTGTTGATCTCCAGCTAGTTTTTAATTCTAATTTTTGGCATCTACATAATTTTTGGTTAAGTTGAAATCTACATCTCAGTTAATATATTTTATCGGTTTCCAATTTTTTAAGACAACTGGACTTGTTTTTCTGCGTCTTGAAAATATTTCAGAGAATCTAAACATTTTTTATTTGTGTGTTAAACAATAAGGAACAGCAGAGATCACTCCGGTCTTTTCCTGAAGTCACGGTCTGGTGTGAATATGGAGTCCAGGACAATTCAGATTGTTTCTTATATTAAATTTGGAACAGGTTTAGATGACATTAAAAGGAAACACAAAGTAAACACGACCCACTCGTCTAATTGAATTTCTCAACAACTTTAGAGTCTTTTGTGACACACAGTGTTAATGAAGCTGATCTGACCCGACATGATCCACAGAAATGATTTAAATACTTTCTTTAAACTTTGATTTGCTTGGTGGAAGCTGTAATATACACTCACCGGCCTCTTTATTAGGTACACCATGCTAGTAACGGGTTGGACCCCCTTTTACCTTCAGAACTGCCTCAATTCTTCGTGGCATAGATTCAACAAGGTGCTGGAAGCATTCCTCAGAGAGTTTGGTCCATATTGACATGATGGCATCACACAGTTGGCGCAGATTTGTCGGCTGCACATCCATGATGCGAATCTCCCGTTCCACCACATCCCAAAGATGCTCTATTGGATTGAGATCTGGTGACTGTGGAGGCCATTTGAGTCCAGTGAACTCATTGTCATGTTCAAGAAACCAGTCCGAGATGATTCCAGCTTTATGACATGGCGCATTATCCTGCTGAAAGTAGCCATCAGAAGTTGGGTACATTGTGGTCATAAAGGGATGGACATGGTCAGCAACAATACTCAGGTAGGCTGTGGCATTGTAACGATGCTCAATTGGGACCAAGGGGCCCAAAGAGTGCCAAGAAAATATTCCCCACACCATTAGACCACCACCACCAGCCTGAACCGTTGATACAAGGCAGGATGGATCCATGCTTTCATGTTGTTGACGCCAAATTCTGACCCTACCATCCGAATGTCGCAGCAGAAATCGAGACTCATCAGACCAGGCAACGTTTTTCCAATCTTCTATTGTCCAATTTCGATGAGCTTGTGCAAATTGTAGCCTCAGTTTCCTGTTCTTAGCTGAAAGGAGTGGCACCCGGCGTGGTCTTCTGCTGCTGTAGCCCATCTGCCTCAAAGTTCGACGTACTGTGCGTTCAGAGATGCTCTTCTGCCTACCGTGGTTGTAATGAGTGGTTATTTGAGTCACTGTTGCCTTTCTATCAGCTCAAACCAGTCTGGCCATTCTCCTCTGACCTCTGGCATCAACAAGGCATTTCCGTCCACAGAACTGCCGCTCACTGGATATTTTTTCTTTTTCGGACCATTCTCTGTAAACCCTAGAGATGGTTGTGCGTGAAAATCCCAGTAGATCAGCAGTTTCTGAAATACTCAGACCAGCCATTCTGGCACCAACAACCATGCCACGTTCAAAGTCACTCAAATCACCTTTCTTCCCCATACTGATGCTCGGTTTGAAATGCAGGAGATTGTCTTGACCATGTGTACATGCCTAAATGCACTGAGTTGCTGCCATGTGATTGGCTGATTAGAAATTAAGTGTTAACGAGCAGTTGGACAGGTGTACCTAATAAAGTGGCCGGTGAGTGAATGTCGGCTGTTTAGTTCTATCCGTCTTTCTTGTGAGCTCAAGAATCAAAACTGGCAAGTAGTTTATTTATGACAAGTAACTGAAAACATGACAGATGTGTTTATTCTGGTGTTCTGTATGTAAGATATTGTAGGTTCGGTTTATGAATAACAAGATTCATGAAATTTCAGAGGCAAAAACATAAATAAGTTATTTCACACAAAGCTTTTAAGGCTTAGTAAACACTTTGAAAGAAGTTGGAACACCTTCCTGTCTTTAACTTTATAAGAAACAGTTCTTTGTGGTGTTGCCTGTATTTATCTCTCCAGCTCTTATTTGGTTTCTTAAAAAGAAAATTTCATTTCCATTTTTGGTGTGTTCTAAATCTTTTGAGTTTAATAATGGTTTTTGATCAATTTCTATTTATTAGCTGTTGTTTTAATAAAAATATTTATTAATAGATTTGGGGAGTTTAAGTTTTAGCAGCTAAAAGACTGAATTCAACAAAGTTTTAGTCATTAACAACTTATCTGGATCAACTCCTAAAGAGGAGCTTTTGTTGCTGCTGGTGGTTTTTTTACCTTGTTGTTAGGTAGTGTTCACTTTTTCACAACTTTACTAAAACACTTTTAAACAACATAATTTATTGCTGTTTGGCCTTAAACTTCCTCTTCCCTTCATCCCCTCTTTGCTGTTCTGTTTCTCTGCTTCGTTCGCCTGTTCAGTCCTTCACTCTTCTTCCCCTCCTCCTTGTTTTTCTCCCATGTGGTTCTAAACAGAGGCCTCAGTGTGTGGGTCAACAGGCCGAGTGGCTGCTGGGGGGGGGTGTCTGAAGATAGAAAGTGGGGGAGGAGGAGAGCAAAAGACCCCAACAAAAGCCTTGTTTAGAGGTGTTTTGGTGCCCCATCATTTTCCTCCTGGGAGCATTTAACTACATCACAGTGATAATGTGCCACTGAACTAGTGCAATGGGTCTCAAACTCACACTAAAATCAAACAGCTTATATTTAACTCTATTTGGAAAAAGAGTAAATAAACAAAAAGTTCAGGCTTTATATCATCCTTTCTATTTTTTCACTCAGCAGCCAAGCAGTTGTGATAAATAAACACTAAATGGATCTTGTTTTGATGAACTCTCTCATGTTACAGTCTTAAAATAAAGAACTATTAAATAGAAACAGCATTTTGTTGCTGATTCAAATTTGTAAACATCAAAGGCTTTTAAAAATAATAAAATAGTTTAATCTGTACAGCAAACAAAAGCAAATGAAGGTAGAAATATTTAATCTTGACATGCTCACAAACAAACTTTATTTGTTCCCCTTTGATTAACAAGATACAACTTTCCCTGTCTGGTAGGTATATCCGTTTTATCAGGTTTGTGCACTGACTGGATCCGTTCTCACACCACATAGGCCATCAAATCACAAAAGAAACAAACACACAACAACAAACAAAACATTTTATTACTAAAAAGTCAAATGAAATAAAAACTGAGTGGTCACATAATGTCTGTGGGTCACACCCCCGAGCCCATCCTGAAACCATGCCAGTATGAGACTCCGTAAACTAACTCTGATACCTGTAAGCTTTTATTCAAGGTCAATCATGGGCTCAGTATTAACCCTCTCAGGCTCAAATTAAGAATTAGTAACTGTTGCTAATCTGCAACGCCTGCCTGGAGAGAGTTAAGGTCCAGATAATGTCTTAATGTCAGTCTTAATGTCAGAATTACAAAAAAAAATAGGTTATCTGAGACCTTCCTCGTCTTCTGCCTCTCTGCTGTGCTGAACAGCAGCAGGACTTTCCACATAACATGTTAAATTTAAATTCACCTCAAGCCTTTGGAGTGGCATTAATGCCCACAGGAATTCCAGTAAAATGCAGCTGTGTTTGCCCAACTCCATCTTTTTTGGTTCCGCTGAGATTCTTCACCCTCATACCCATTCAGAGGCTGTAATGATGTCAGCTGTGTGCAGGACTTTTTGGGTTTTTGTTGTGAGAAGGTGGGGGTTGTGGTGAGGAATGCACCCACAAACACGCAGACACAGCCCTGTTTTACTACTTCAGAAAACTGTACAACAGCTTATATTCGTTTCATGAGGACTGGTGAAGCTGCATTCACTAAATACAAGTTGGTACATTTAATAAGGATAGCAGTGCATTTATGGCAGGTAGCCAAGGGTTTCAGTGAACAGTTGCTCTTTGTGGACACAGGAAATACAGTGATGGTGGCGGTTGTTCAGACAGAAAAACAGCTAAAGACTGTCAGCTCACAGCCAAACTCTGAGGCTTAACATTATAAAAATTACGGTGTGTCCAAACAACATTTTAAATCTTTAGTTTAATGTCAGGTTGATTGTAAACGAAGGTGTTTGTGTGTGTGAAGCTTTCAGTGATTTAAATATAACAAACTCTCCATCCTTGCAGGAAGCCGTCCCACAGTCCAGTATGTGTCCTCGCTGTCTGAACTGCCTCAGGCCCTGCTGCCCTACTACACACAGGGCTACATCCTAGCTGCCCTGCATCCCATCATCCTGTCTCTGGGCCGAACCCGCTCACTGCCCTTAAGCCTACTTTACCGAGCAATCCTGGCCCGTCCCAAACCCAGGTATCACGAACACAATACATAACTCTGAACTTGAGGCTTTTAGATGAACTCCCTCAATCAGTGTCATGCTGTCTGGTAAATGGATGAAAGATACAGTATACATTCCTGTTTAATCATCTGGATGGAGGTCAGACTGGAGAAGGATGGGAGATCTAATACGACAGCCACCAGAAACCAGATTGAACAATTAAATAGAAATATCTAGTCTTAGAGCTGTCCAGTCAAATGAACTTTTGTCTTTGGATCGCGATGACCTGGATGACTGAGAATCTTCTCTAGCAAAAAAAAAAAATCCTTCAAAATGAAAACGTTGGACTTGATGCAAATATTAAAAGATATTGTGATACCAAATGTTTCAAACCCACTGTAGAGATCATGTCAAATATCATGGATGTATACAGGTCCTTTACATTACCTGCTGTTGGCAAGGCAGATGATGATCTAGTCCTTCTCTGCTCTGTGTATAAACCCATTTCCAGACACAACCTGTGATCAAAAGATCTGTGAGGAGTTTATTACAGGAAGCTAAAGAAACTCTTCACAGATCTTTTGAGGCTACATACTGGGGTGCACTCTGTGAGCTATGTGGAGAGGACATCAACGCTGTGACTGAGTGTATGACTGATTATTTAAGCTTCTGTGTTGACAACATTATCCTCACCAGAACCCTGGATCACCAGTGACCTGAAAGAACTACTTGAGAAGTAAAAAAGATCTTTCAGGGAGGGAGACAGGGATTTATTGAGAAGTGTTCAAAGAGAACTTAAAGTCAAGATTAGAAGTAACAAGGAGGTGTTGCAGGAAAAAACTGGAGAACAAGCTCCAGCAGAACAATGTAAGAGATGTGCGGTCAGGGATGGAGAAGATCACAGGATCAGTTAGACAGAAAGATGAACAGGTCTTGGGAAGACTCACGTTAGTCCACCTAAATAAGCAAACAAGAACCTTTTAGGACTCTAAAGTTTTCTTATTACTGTGGGACTGGAGCTGAGAACACCATCATACACCTTCAGAAACTCACTGTTATCTGCACAAAACAAGCAGTGATGTTCAGCCTATTTTACTACATACAAAAACTCCAGAAGACACAGGTGGATGCCTCCACAATCACCTGGATTAGGGACTACCTGACAAACAGACCACAGTTTGTGTGTCTGACCAGGTGATCGACAGCACAGGAGAACCACAGGGTACTTTACTCTCACCATTCCTTTTCACTCTGTACACCTCTGACTTTTAGTGCAGGTCAGAGTTCTGTCATCTGCAAAAATACTCAGATGACTTGGTTGGTTGGATCAGAGATGGACCGCTATGTGTCCTGATGTGGAAACAATCCTCTCATCTTGGATGTGAACAAGACAAAGGAGATGATTGTGTATTTTAGGAGGAGCAGCAAAATGCCAAATCCCATTTCCATCATGTAGAAGAAGTGGAGGTGGTGGAGGAGTATAAATACCTGGTGTTCACCTGGACAACAGACTGAACTGGAGACACAACAGTGATGCTATTTTTAAAAAAGGGACAGAACAGACTGGACTTCCTCAGGAAGCTTAGATCCTTCAACGTTTGCAGCAAGATGTTGAAGATCTTTTAATAGTCTGTTGTGGAGAGTGTGATCACATCTGCAGTCAGCTGTTGGGGGCGGAGCATCAGAGCAAGTGACATGAAGAGGTTGAACAGATTGATAAGGAGGTTCTGATCTGGTTCAGATCTGAAGTCTCTTGAGTTGATTGTTCAAAGGAGGATGAAGAACATGATGGAAAAGTAAATCCTCATCATCCTCTTCACGACACAGTAACCCAACAACAGAGTGTCTTCAGTCATAACATATATTTTTTCCTTTATTAATCCCTCATGGGGAAATTCAGCTCCACATTTGACCCATCCTCACCGTGAGGTGAGGAACAAAGGGCAGCCATCTTGAACAGCGCCCAGGGGGCAGTTGCGGGGTTCAGTATCTCGCCCAAGGATTCTTCAACATCTAGCCTCTGCCAGGACACGGGATCAAGCTCCGGTCTCCTGATCGGAGAATGCCCTCCTTCCTGATAGACTACGGCCGCCCAAGGCTGTGGCGGGTTCAGTATCTTGTCCATAGATACTGTGATGTAGCTTGCCGACACCGGGGATCGAACCCACTGTCCTTCGAATGAAAGGCGATCTCCCTTCCGCTAGACTACCACCCGTCTAAAGCTTTTTCAGATCCTACACAGACCACTACAGGAGATCCTTCCTGTCCACAGCTAGAACCCTCTAGAATGACTCTGAAGAACTTTAATAAATACCGGTAGCTTACTACAACCTCTAATTTCCTCATGGGGGTTAATAAAATACCTTGGAATGGAAAAGACCTCAGAGCAGAAATACAGAGCTACTGCCAGTGGGAAAGATTTAATTAGCTTGTTTTACTCATTATTTCTAAAACAAACCTGGTTAATCGATGGAACTTAGTGAGAACGCTTTAAATTAGACCCAGTACCATGCTTCATCTAGTACGTATCTGCTGTTGCTTTCTGTGTGCGTTGTTCACCCATGTGTAACTCCTGCTACTTGTCTCCTGGTTAATCGTGTAAATTATTTGCTAGTGATTGCAACTCTTCCACAATGGCAGCTGAACTCTGAACCTGCTGGTAGAGGCAACGATAAACCCAGTATCAGATGTGGTTCTACTGGACTCAGTCTGAGTGAAGTCTAATGGCTGTCTGTGTTGGTATGTTTGCAGCAATCAGACAGAGTCAATGGGAGCCAGCATGCCAGTGTTAAGGGTGGAGGAGTGGCCTTTACCTGGAGACTCGCTGACCAGCGACGCCGTGCGGGCGCTCATCAACAGGGTTAGACACCTATACTGTACATTCAGCCAGATAAATCAGGATTCTGTCACAAAGACAGATGATTAAGAAAGATGCATAAATATCTTTCCTGTTATACGTTGTGTGTTGTCCCCCTACAGGTGAACAGCAGTGCACGTGGAGGTGTTCGGTTTGTTGGTTCTGTCCTCCAGCAGGTGAGCAGCATCACCAATGGGAGGTTAAACAGTCCAAAGAGGAGTTGTCGATCCCCGCCACGTACACCTCCCCAAACACCTCCTGGAGATCAAGAGTTGGAGGAACACAGCTACAGTCCTGGTGAGACCCTGTAGCTGTTTCCTGATGGACTTCAGATTAGCTGATCAAGAACAATGTCAATGTGAGGAAGACTGCGCAGAAGAAAGTCAAGGCTGAAAAGATCATTTTCAAAACACCTGAACAAATTGAGTCATCCGATATATTGGAGACATGATGTTTTAGTTGAATCAACATTTTCTCCATATTCCTGCTGCACGTTACAATATTACATCTGAATTAACATCAAAGTATATCTTCATCTGCTGTCTCTTCCAGACTTGAGACTTCTGGTCTTCTTCCACTCCTGGGCTCCAGGCTGTACTCCTCTGGACTCCCTGGCCTGTCAGTACCACCAGGGGGCGCTCTCCATGCGGGTTTCCAGAAAAGGCCATGTGGTTAGTGGACTGGAGGCGGACTGGCTGGGCTTGACTGCTGTTTATTACCATAAGGGCTGGTCTCTGGTTGACTCCTTCGTGTACTGGGACACACCTAAAGGTTAGTATGATAGTTTGACAGAAGCAGAGTTAATGTGGAGAAATATGATGTTTGAGTTGGAACATGCCTTTCTAAAAAGGGTCCAGTATCTAGTTTAAAATGGGTCTTAATCAGGACTAAAAACAAGTTTGATGTGAGTCAAGTGATTAAAAAAAACTTAGAACGCTAGCCCAAAAGTTGTTGTGGAGGTAGTAGAGCTTTAATAAGATTAAATTTAGCCCAAAAATCAAGTTAAACATAAAAGAATAACAAAATAAACCTCTAGCCAGTCTAAAACATTGTGTTTTATCAAACAGGCACAAACCCATAACAAAACTACTCTTTATAACTAGTTCCAAATCAGTTTTAAAGATTGGCCCAAAAGAGAATAACAGCCATTAATAAAGCAAATTATAAAACAGCCTTAAACACCATTAAATCTAAAATCAGCACCAGAAATGGGAGATAAAAGCTCACAACCTCCTAAAGGTAGTCACAGAACTTGGTTGGTGAGTAGGTGTGAAGTTGTGTGTGGCATAAGCATCATCATCATGAGACTTGTTCAGCTTGAAACTCTGAGCTGTCGTTCCTGTTGTTGGAGTATTGGGATCTGGTATAGAAAAACATTTCTCTCTGGAATATTTCTTTAACTTGAACGTGAGGCTGAGTGTTAGCAAACACACTTGATGTAACAGCTAGGTCATTTCCCATGGAGAAAAATAACGGTTTAATTTTTTTTTAAATGCTTTCCACATTTGTGTACCCTGAATAAAAAGATGGGAGGAAGAACCACTGTAAAGTATGTGAGCATCAGTGTAGTGTGGCAGTGGAATTCTCCCAGCAGTGCAGCTGTCTTTTCTCAGCTTCTTAACCAGTAAAACTGCTTCAATCTACAAGGTCAAGGAAAAAAGTCCCTTTTTTGTTTGTTTGTTTACTTTACAACAGCACATCCTGTGTCTGTTATATTATGACTCTGCTTCATGATGGGAAACAGGAAGTGAGGTCGGGAAGACGCTCCAAATATAGATCCAGTGAGAAAGACAGACGACAAAACAGGAAGTGTCTGTATGAAAGAATCTGCAAAGAATCTAATCAGAATTAATGAAGTGTTGATGAGACTCAGTCTCAGCCACACTGCACATGTTAATATTCTTGTATTTAACAGGAGAGACACATTAGGGCATTGGATATGATTTCTAAGCCAAAAACTAGTTTTTAAACGATTACATTTGTATTTACTATTTAAAGGATACCTGGATTGTTGGAACTTTCACAGTCACTGGATAAATATCAAATTTAGCTTATTTTATGCAGTTGGTCACCTTAAACTTTCACTTGGGTCTCAGAGCCCGTCATTTACCTTACGCTTCAGTCACAATTAATCTTATGAACGGCCTCGAACGAGCAATGGATGATTTCTCCTTATAAGAATCTAGTTTGTGGTTCAAGGTTTTCCACAAATGTGCCATAAAAAACATCTGCATAGAAATGCTGGTGTAATGTCTTCCAAACAACCTGCACACAGCTGCGCCATGATGGACGATTATTTACTTTTTACCTCTAAAATTGGAGAGGACTTCATGTTTAGACAATATTGATATTAGAGGGGCTTAAGCTCCCCTAAAATTGATCAAAACATCCATCCATCCGTTTTCTGAACCTGCTTCTTCCTGTTCAGGGTCGCACGGAGCTGGTGCTCCAGCGGTCACTGGGCGAGAGGCAGGGGACACCCTGGACAGGTTGCCAGTCCATCGCATTGCCACACATAGGGACAATTTAGATCTAGTGATTAACCTCTTGCTTGTTTTTGAACTGTGGGAGGAAACCGGAATCCCCGGAGAAAACCCACGTATGCACGGGTAGAACACGCATCCTAGCCCGGATACGAACCCAGGACCTTCTCGCTGCACCACCGTGCACCACCACCGTGCAGCCTGACTAAAACATGTCTGTATTAAAACAAAAGGTAGAAAAATAGAAATCCCGTTCTTTGTGTTATGTACAGTAGGTGACCCATAGATCCATCTATGGTCTCCACTCTCAACAAAATTTTGTTGCGTGCACGACTGTCAAGCTCATTTTGTTTAGTTTTTTATAGATTTCTGACATTTGGACATGAAAATGAATATTGCTCATGTTACTCCCTGAAAACCTTCTGAATGTAAAATGTGTAAGAAGAAAAACAATCCAAGCCGCATACCTGGTCCTGTTTCAGGTGAGCCGGTTCCCCGTTCACTGGAGGGACTCTTTGTTTACGAAGAGAGAAGCACCTCCGCTCCTGCTAACGACACCATCGTTGTGGAGCAATGGACCATCATCGAGGTGAGTCATCTTCACTGTGGGACGGACCTTCAACACAGTTAAAGATTTCAGTTAAATCACTTCACATCAATGTGTGGAGTTCTTTTACCACCTGTTTTTAAAGAGGTCCTTCCATTAAAAACAGTTTTTCTGATGTTTCTGTTGAATATTTTAGCTCCACAGGTGTTCTTACCTTCATAGTGGGTGTAAAAACAGGTCAACAACTTCTCTTTCAGTTTAAATCTCTCAAACTACGCAGGTGGTGATAAAACCCGAGTCCGAACGGCCTGTATCTGTTTCATCACAACTCTTTTGTTCGTTAGTATTCTTCAGCTCCCACAGTTGAAACCACGCCTAGCATGCTGCTGGCTAAAAGCTGTTAGCATAAGACGTAGCAAACAGGAAGACACGACGTTTGACGTTGCCATGTGCAGCGGGGCAGGAAACAGTATACCTTGCTCTCATAGGCTAGTTTGTTAGCCAATCTGAGTCCAGCAAATTCGAATAATGAATATAAACGAGCTGCTGCTCGAGGCCTGACGGAAGGAGCCGGAACCAGCCGAATTTTAATGCAGACAGATTGAAAGGTCTGTTAATCAGTGTTTCCGGACGTTTTTTAGAAATAAAATGTTTCATATTACTGGTTAATACTTAAGAAATAACCACCAAGTCCTGACATTTGTATGAAATGGCCTCTTTAAGGTCTTTTCAGGAGAACAACCCAGATTTTTGAAACTTTTTGATGATTTCAGGGGAGAAAAAATGTAGTATTTTTCTCATTTTAAACACAATTTGATGCTTCTCAGATCAGCTACAAACACTTTGGAGAAACTCAGTTTAACTAAATTAAATAAAATCAAAAGATTCTGCTGGAACTGATTTTATAATTTTGCAGTATTATCATTTTGGAATGTAAGCGGTGCGTCCATGTGTGATTTGATTCATCCGCAGGACTCAAATGTAAAAACAGATTACGGACCCCTCCTTCACACCTTAGCAGAGTTTGGTTGGCTGCTCACATGCGTCCTGCCCACGCCCATCATCCGACACGACAGGTGAGCTCCGTGCATGTTACTGGTGTTATCAGCCGAACTGTCTGCTGCTGGGTTTTATTGGTTCGGTTTGTCTGATCCTGCTGCTGCTGTGTGTGCAGTGACGGGAATCTGGCCACCAAGCAGGTGGTGTTTCTGCAGAGACCAGTGAAACGTTCATCAGCTGGATACCAGAGGAACCCGGTAAGATGAGAGGAGGGGTGTTCAAATTCTCAGTCACTGTCTTTGTGACCAGTTTACTTAAAACTACACAAAACTGTTCAGAACAGTTAGTAGAATTTAAACCCCAAGGCATCAGTCAGAGCCTGAAGGGAAGTGATGTGAACGTGGCTGCACTGCTCTCTAGTGGACTGAGAAAACTGCAGTCAGACTGAAGCTGTGACAAACTGTCCTATTTACAGTATATTTACAGGCCTCAGTAAAGCGTTTTAGATTTTATTTGTAATGGGATAAATGAGTAGAAATGTTATTATCATAATCATCATCAACAACATGAAACATGTTTCTGTTCACGCACACGAAGAAGCGACAACATGATCAAGAACAGGTGAAAACTGTCATCGAACCAGCTAAACGTTTCCACAATGAGTCCTGATCAGACGCAGAGATTCTTTAAAACTAAAACCAGGATAAGAACAAGAGTCACATCAAGGTACAGTACAGAAACAGCTGCCCAGTAAACTGCCTGTTGATTTTTGAATCTGAGATGATTTGAGTGTCGAAACAAGTGAATAAAGCAGTTTTATAGAATGTAGATCTAATGTATCATAAATAAATACAATCTTAAAAATAAAAAATATATGCCAAAAGGTAAGGTATAAATCCACTTGAGACACAAAAATACCATTAAAGAGGCCCTTCCGTTAAAAACGGTTTTTCTGATGTTTCTGTTGAATATTTTAGCTCCACAGGTGTTCTTACCTTCATAGTGGGTGTGAAAACAGGTCAACAAATTCTCTTTCAGTTTTAATCTCTCAAACTACGCAGGTGGTGATAAAACCCGAGTTCTCCCGAGTCCGAACGGCCTGTATCTGTTTCATCACAACTCCTTTGTTTGTTAGTATTTATCAGCTCCCGCAGTTGAAACCACACCTAGCATGCTGCTGGCTAAAAGCTGTAGCATAACGTAGCAAACAGGAAGAGAGAACGTCTGTTGTTGCCATGTGCAGCGGGGCAGGAAACAGTATCCCTTGCTCTCATAGGCTAGTTTGTTAGCCAATCAGAGTCCAGCAAATTTGAATAATGAATATTAATGACTTACAGCTGATGCCAGCTGAATCTTCATGCAGAGAGATTGAAAGGTCTGTTAATCAGTGTTTCCCGATGTTTTTTAGATATAAAATGTTTCATATTACTGGTCAATACTTAAGAAATAACCACAAAGTCATGAAATTTGTTTGAAATGTCCTCTTTAATAAAAACACACAAAGTTGCTAAAAATAGTCATGAAATTATCACAGAAAAAAAAAATCTTAACAAAGAGCATGAAGAGGAATGTAAACATCAGACACAAGGTGCAACAAAATAAAAATAACATTGAAGTGATAATCGTACAAGTCAGTATAGAAACAGTAACAGGAATGTCTCAGTACGTGACAAGGTAAAGTTATCTGACCGTACAGACATGACAGGAACTAGAACATACTTAAGAGAAACGAGTCCATGTGTGTGACTTTATGGAGCTCGATGACACGCTGATAAAACGTCATTTCAGTGGTTTGATGTTTCACATTGTTTTGTTACAATGTTTCTGTGTTGTGTCTCTAGTCGGCGTCCGGTCACACTATGAGTCGTGCCATCAGTGGCTCCACCCCTACAGACAACCTGTATGCCAGTGCAGGAGGAGTCGGTGGCTTCCCGGTGTTCGGAGGGGGTGGGTACCCCAGCACCCTGTCTCACCTGGAGGAAGGAGGCTTTGAGCAGGAGGAGGGGAAGGCAGAGGTCACCTGTATGTGAACAGAACATCATACGGATCGAGTGGAACCTTCAGCTCCTCAGAGAGACTTTAATGTAAAATACTTTTTAAATAATGACAGGAAGAAGAAGCATTTTGACCTGAATGGTCTTTGAATCCATCAGCAGCTGCTTGTGGATCGTTGTTTCAGTTCTACAGAACAGAACCGAAGACACGAGCCATAGAAACATGTTTCTCATCACTGACCTGAGCTGATGTGACTTGGGCTGCATGGAATACCACATTTTACAGAAATCAGTATTATTTGAAACATTTATCAACACTGAGGATCTTCCATGTTGCTGCTGCTGTGGATGAAGTTCTGCTTCAGTCTGAACATAACGTCAGCTCGGTGTCAGTTGTTTTTCTTTGCTGCGTGTGAGTGTCAGTGAGGAAATGCAGCTACAACACGAGGTTGAGAAATGCTTCATTACAGATCAAGGTGTTACTCGTTTTTTAGATCTTCTCTTTCTTCCTCTGTGCCATCGTTCATCCTGTACAGGTCTGAGTCCCTCCACAGATCTGCATCTCTAGACCAGCACTAACCCAATAAGCTGCTCATGCTGAACCATATTGCAGGTATCATAATAGTTTGGTCCGAAACATTCACACCAGCAGCCTGCTGGAGGTCACTTTGTAAGACTCTGGCAGTTCTCATCCTGTTCTTCATAACACAAAGGACCAGATACTGGTCCTACTGATAGGCCAAGGACATGTGTCCAACTCCAGGCCTCGAGGGCCACTATCCTGCATGTTTTAGATGTTTCCCTGCTTCAACCCACCTGATTCAAATGAACAAGTCGTTAACAGGCTTCTGCAGAACTTGTTGAAATGCAGAAGATTTGAATCAGGGAAACAACCAAAACATGCAGGATAGTGGCCCTCGAGGCCTGGAGTTGGACACCCCTCAAATCTGCAACCTCTCAGCAAGTCCTATAGAAGTCTGTTAATGACCTGTTCATCTGCAGTAGGTGTGGTGAAACAGGGGAACATCTAAAATGTACAGGATAGTGGCCCTCGAGGCCTGGAGTTGCCCACCCCTGCTGTAGACCCTCTGTAGCAGGGGTGTCCAACATGGTACTTCCAAGGACCACAATCATCACAAGTCACCAGTGCGTAGCCTCTCAAACGTAATCAGATCCTGTAACTTTTCCTCTTTAATCACATTTGAGTTTATGTAGGTTTAAAAAATAAAAATATATTTATTCTTCATGAAGTTTAGATAACATAACTCTGAGTATCAAACTGGCAGCCCTTCATATAGCTCAGTGCCTGTGAAGTAGCCTTCAGTTTTGATAAGATTGGTGGTCCTTGCTCTGGGTCCAGGTCTCACCTGTCAGATGTAAAACTACTGAAAAACACGTCTGTAACCTCCACCTGCAGAATCCTTCCTGTTTCTAGGGTCATCTCATTGTTGTTCCTTTAGTTCAGCTGTAGTTAATTTTATAAACACAGATCAGCTGATACTGATTTACCCCCCGCCCCCATATTGAACTGACCAGATCCTTATCCCAGAAGTTTATCTGACTTGATGCTCTGATAAGAACATATTCGATGTCTGAGCTGAGTGTAACAGTGATATTGGTGAAAGGAGTTTAGTTACCTGTATGTTTTAACACCAGACAAGTTGTTTAATAGTTTCACATTCACAAGAAATATTTCCAACATGTCTGTAAAACTTCTGCTTTGATTTCATGTTTTCACTGACCGTCTGCTTCCTCATGAAAAAGATTTGTGATTTTTTTCATTTAGGACGTGTTTTAGTCTTTATTTTGATTAACTGCAATTTATACACATCCAGTTTGCTATTTATTATCGTTTTTTTCTGAGATCGGGACGTTCATCCACAAGAATGAACCATGTTCAGTTTTTATCCGCGTCGTCTATGAAGGTTTTGGAAATCCAGCTCGAGGGTGAAGAAAGAGGAGCGTTTCCGTGGCGATAACGTTCAGTCATGAGCTCAAGTCAAACATGAGCATCTACCATCAGTATTAACATCCTCCGTGTTCCTTTTCATGGTCATTCCTATTGATGTTTTTATAATTCAATAAAAATGTTAGTTTTACCAGCTCAAGATCTGATTGGAATTTTTTTAATGATTACTCAGAATTCTTAAATTTTTTTACCAACATTCAAGTGAATTTGATCATGTTTTTATTTGTTTGTATGAGCTGGTTTGAAGTGGAAACATTAGCTGTATGTTCAGCAGGTAACAGACAAGTCTGTTATGATCTAGATTCAGAAACAACTGGTCACGTTCTCAGTCCCACCCTCTTCATTCCCACCGACAGCATGAGACAACTTTAAAATCTCTGATCTACTCATCAAAACAAACTGTCCAGGATTTACAAACAGGCTTTACATGTAAAGTTTCACCTCACTTTGTGGAATCACTCAAGTGATGAACACATGCACACAACTGGTCGAATAATAGTTTTTTTTATTAACAGACATCATGAAAATGTCAACAGTAACAAAATTTTTTAGTCCATTAAAAAGAAAACAGTGGGTTGGACTGACAAAGACTCCGCCCACACAATAACTTAACGAGGGAAAGGGTTAAAAGGCAGAAAGTGGGCTGTGCTCTGACACCTCATATTGCCGATACTCTCCCTTTCAGTGTGGTGCTTTAAAGCAGTTAGAAGAGGCTCGCTGCTGCTCCTGGCGGTCCCCATCAGACATGTTGACCACATGGTGCACACTGTTAGCGTGGATGCATGTCTTAAAGCAGGAGCAGAGTCTGCTAAAAGGCTCACCTGACTGCTAGTTCAATACACAGCTAAAAGTGAAGATTTATTTGTTAACTAACACAATTGTTGAAGTTCAACAGCAGGTTAATTTACTGATCCGTCTCACGGGACACACCCAAACTAGGCAGGTCAGCAAAACAAAAGAGAAGCAGACAGGAAAATGTACAGCGGGGGGGCGTTACCGTCAGCACAGGTCACCTTGATTGAAGTGGGAACACCCACAGTATCCACAGGGAGCAGCATCGTGACTCAGATCCAGCTGTTTACACATGTTCACGTTCACTTTCTCTCGTTTTATCTATTGTAGGTTAATGTGAGCAGGCAGCACCACCACCACACACATCACACATCTGTTAAGCACCTAAATATTACTAACACAAATTTTGAAATGACGGCCTTTTATAAACGGACAATATCGAAGCGTCGACGCAGATATTTTAATTACAACAAGCTTAAAGACTGAATCTCTTCTTTAACTGTTGGATCGAGGAGAACATACGAACACAGGTCCCAAAATTCACAAGAAGATTTAATGCTGAGAGGATTTCTACTGTATTGATGACATTAAAATATCTACAAATTCAACAAGCACAACAAGGCGACCTTTCAGAATACCTGATAACTAGAAAAGGTACTGTGTTCTTTTGGTGGAACGTTGCTAAAGTGGTCACTGTTCTTGATTTTTGAGGACAGTTTAATGCAGATAAAATGTGAAATCAACTGATGCTAAAACGTTCGTGATATTTAAAGGTACACAGAACTAATGAAACCGTTGTGAAAGGTTTCCACTAGGTGCAGCTGGTTCCTGTGGACACTGTGGGTCAGTAATATTGTTTCTCCTACTTGACAAGCATGAGCAGGACTGTTTACAGATTATCTGACAACCAGAACGTAAACTAAATACAACCGTGTTGTCCTGCAGGCTCGGCTAATCTCTGCTCCCGGTAGATTTACTTCCTTAAAGACAGACACAGAAGAGTGGGGAGGAAGGACGAGGACAGTGTCTCTAGACAGTAGCCTTAATACACTGTAGTGTGTGTGTATATATGTGTGTATCTCTGTAGAATGAGTGTGTCTCCTCTGTACTGTATAGATATTGTGAGTTTACATTTCTGTGTGTGTGTTAGGCCTCGCTCTCGCCAGCTGATGAGGTGTTCTGGACTTCCTCCTCCAGGATGGGCACGATCAGGTTGTCCTTGGACATCAGGTTGTACTTCATCACAAAACGTGTGAACCGGTGACACAGAAACGTCTCGTTCTGCATGAAGACACAAATCTCACCCCTTTGAGTCATTTGTTTACAGTTATCACTGTATTTTAACTGTTTGACCTTTTACACACATACATATGGCTTTTTATTTATCGGAATGCATCAGTTTTATTGTAAGAAAGAGCTTTAACAGTTATTATGATAAGAACGTGATAATGATGCAGGTTACAAGCCACAACACAACGAGTAAACTCTTTGTTTGCTTTGTTCAAGCAAATAAAAATGAACTCATGCTCAGATCTGATGTTTTTACACCTGAGAGTATGTGCATGAATTTCATCTTGGCTTGTGAAGCAAAGAGTGTCTCGGCCTCACAGTAAGACCTTTACCTCTGGGACTCCTAATCCTAATCCGTCTCCCCATCCTGCCAGACAGATTATTAATCTGAATAATCTGATCCTACTTGTAGTACAACTCTTCCTTTAATGGTAAAACGAATGTGTGGACTCATTACATTGACATTACAAAGAGCTGAAGTATATTTATGTGGTAGGAGCTGAACGTTTAAGGGTTTGAACTCACCTCATACTTGTCAAATATCTGACGATGATGGAAGTAAGCATGAGAGAATATCCTATAGATGCGACGACAGACGGAGCCCAGCTTGGCAACTGATGACTCCTTGATGCTCACCCTGTAAACACAAAGCACACAGGAGACAGAACGTGAGCAGAATAAACAACTAAACAAGAGAAACTTCTTCACACTGACAGAAGAAACTTCACACTTTTAGCATTGAGTTGAGGTGTGAGTAGAAACCTTGTGAAATGCTGCATACATTGGTAACAATTTCTTATAGCTACACTCCAAAGATGGAACCAAATCCCTTGAAATAAAAACCCAGAGTGGATGTGGATCCAAGATGGCCTCTATCTGTATGTTACTCACACTGCTTTGAAGAATTCCTGGATCCTACTGAACATGGATTACATCTTGTAGACTCTGATCCAGCACTACTTCATTAATGCCGACTATACTACGACTTCATGATACATGGAATTTCCTGTCTTAGAAATCATTTGATTTCTGCGCTTCCATCCCATAAAATCAAGGGAAGTCCTTCTGACTGTGTTTGTGTTCTTCTCAGTCGTTCAGGACGCATTAATTCAACAAGTTTTCCCAAAAACAGTGGACTGGACTTCTTTTCCTGAAACCAGTCCTGATCTGAAAACCTGAGTGACGGTGACGTCTCATCACAGATGTATAACTCATGATTTGTTGGTGGAGTTGGAAGGTATGTCAAACCAAACTGTACAAAGAAAGCTGAACTTGCCATTCAGCTGTGACCTAATTGTGACAGGCTGCCTCACTGATGTGTTTCTGAGCTGCTCCACGCTGTAAAGGCGGGGCTAACGGGAGGCAGCAGTATCTCTGGTGATGTCACTACAACATGTGACAGATGAAATAAACTAACACATTCCTCCTTTCACTTTGTCTACATCGTTTTAGAATCCAAACCCAAATATTTCAATTACATGAAACACTTCTGTTTGTGAAAGGCAGCTCACTGACCTGCTGGGGAAGTATTTGTTGCTATTGAGGAGACAGGCAGCTCCGTCCAGCGTGTGCCTGGTGTAGTCAATGGCAGGGCACTGAGGACACAACACAACCGTTAGAGCAGCTTTCACACAGTCTAACATCACAGATGGATTTGGGATTGAACTCACCTCTTTGGGTGTCTTGTGGGCAGCACATAAGAAGATCCACTGCTCCGTGGCCGTCATCTGAGTGCAGGTGTCAGGGTGACACTCGCTCTGAAAACAGGAACATCCACACATCTGTTACTCTGACTGAAGGAAGATCCTTTTCTTTCAATAAGAAACAGTAACATAAACAACCACCTGCTGGCTTGAACATTACCAACCACCTAAAGCATTCATCATCTTTTGAAAGTGTTGTCAGTGATAATTAGTGCTACTTCTGGTCTAATTGCTTCTAATAACAAGGTTTCACTCCAGAAAGTGTTACAAAGACATTACTGTGGAAATGAAGAGATGAAGAATTTTTCTTTACATCGACGAATCTCAGTCACACAACAAATGATGCTGATGCAGAAACTGTTCTGTCGAGCAGAAAATTTCCATTTACCTGCAGTTTTACAGCAAGTCCATTCAGCTCCAAACAGAACTGCCTGCAGAACAAAACAAGAACTTTCATGAAAACAAGAACATCCAGACTGTGTCTCACAGCTCTGACAGCCTGACTGACAGGTGATCAGTAATATATCATATATCATCCACGATCAAACAAGTATATTTGGAAGGACAATGAATTTAGATTAGTGTAGCACTGAGCATGTTACTTAAAGTGGATCACACAGAGTGGGCCGGCTTCCACCCAGAAACAGCTAAATCTCCACTGTTTGATTGATGCAAACATAACAAGGATGTTTCAGTCTACGCCATGAACCAAAATGTTTCCCTTCGAGTCTGGGTCATGAGCTAATGCATCGAGTGGAGGAGCGTTATTGCAGCATGTCGAACTCAGGAGCTACCTCAGTGCTACATACATGTCACATGTGCAATGAATACAAAAAGTCCAACCCTACCTGTGATTCCTGAAAACATGCATTTCCTTACAAACAATAAAAATCCCCATAATAAACTATAATTAAAAAACCTCAAAGATTTGTTTTTATAACAAAACAAACATTGTTCCTGCAAACCTTGATATATTGGGAGTGTATTCATGTTAACAATGCTACATTTTAAAGCTGACAGACACTTCGTACAACATTCAAGTCAAAGCATTATTACCTGAGATGCTCGTACTTCCACACACCCTCATCCTGACCTTCTGGAGGTTCCAGGATTTTGTCAATATTTGAGCAATCTGATCGAATGTTCTGCTGTATGTACTACAACAGAAAATAAATGAATTAGTATAAACACCAGAGAACAGGGAAATCAAGATCTTGTCCTTTGTATAAAACATCATTTATAATATATACATTAATACACATAAATACATTTACATTAATAGGATTTCTCTATTTCTCAAATATCTTAAATCTAATATTATGAAGGATTTAATCATGTGTGTTGCAGCTTTTAAAAACATTTTATAGCAGCCAGAAAAAAATAATTTCAACATTTTTAAAATTAGGAAATACAGTCAACTTTGCTTATTGTAATTCCGGTTCGGGGACAAAGTTTCTCTAAACATAGAGAAAGCAGAACATCTTCTCTTTGTTTTTTTTACTATTAACAAAGTCCATCCATCTTTTTCCATTTATCCAAAATCAAGCTGTCAAGGCAACAGGTTCAGGAGAAAACCCCAGACCTCCCTCACCCCAGCAGCACGCTCCAGCTCTTTCTGAGGATCCCAAGATGTTCCCAGGCCAGAAAGGATATACAGTGGGGCAAAAAAGTATTTAGTCAGCCACCAATTGTGTAAGTTCTCCCACTTAAAAAGATCAGAGAGGCCTGTAATTTTCATCATAGGTATACCTCAACTATGAGAGACAAAATGAGGAAAAAAAATCCAGAAAATCACATTGTCTGATTGTTAAAGAATTTATTTGCAAATTATGGTGGAAAATAAGTATTTGGTCAATAACAAAAGTTAATCTCAAAACTTTGTTATATAGCCTTTGTTGGCAATGACAGAGGTCAAATGTTTTCTGTAAGTCTTCACAAGGTTTTCACACACTGTTGCTGGTATTTTGGCCCATTCCTCCATGCAGATCTCCTCTAGAGCAGTGATGTTTTGGGGCTGACGCTGGGCAACACGGACTTTCAACTCCCTCCAGAGATTTTCTATGGGGTTGAGATCTGGAGACTGGCTAGGCCACTCCAGGACCTTGAAATGCTTCTTACGAAGCCACTCCTTCGTTGCCCGGGCGGTGTGTTTGGGATCATTGTCATGCTGAAAGACCCAGCCACGTCTCATTTTCAATGCCCTTGCTGATGGAAGGAGGTTTTCACTCAAAATCTTACGATACATGGCCCCATTCATTCTTTCCTTTACACGGATCAGTCGTCCTGGTCCCCTTGCAGAAAAACAGCCCCAAAGCATGATGTTTCCACCCCCATGCTTTACAGTAGGTATGGTGTTCTTTGGATCCAACTCAGCATTCTTTCCCCTCCAAACACGACAAGTTGAGTTTCTACCAAAAAGTTCTATTTTGGTTTCATCTGACCATATGATGTTCTCCCAATCCTCTTCTGGATCATCCAAATGCTCTCTAGCAAACCGCAGACGGGCCTGGACGTGTCCTGGCTTCAGCAGGGGGACACGTCTGGCACTGCAGGATTTGAGTCCCTGGCGGCGTAGTGTGTTACTGATGGTAGCCTTTGTTACTTTGGTCCCAGCTTTCTGCAGGTCATTCACTAGGTCCCTCCGTGTGGTTCTGGGATTTTTGCTCACTGTTCTTGTGATCATTTTGACCCCACGGGGTGAGATCTTGCGTGGAGCCCCAGATCGAGGGAGATTATCAGTGGTCTTGTATGTCTTCCATTTTCTAATAATTGCTCCCACAGTTGATTTCTTCACACCAAGCTGCTTACCTATTGCAGATTCAGTCTTCCCAGCCTGGTGAAGGTCTACAATTTTGTTTCTGGTGTCCTTTGACAGCTCTTTGGTCTTGGCCATAGTGGAGTTTGGAGCGTGACTGTTTGAGGTTGTGGACAGGTGTCTTTTATACTGATAACGAGTTCACACAGGTGCCATTAATACAGGTAACGAGTGGAGGACCGAGGAGCCTCTTAAAGAAGTTACAGGTCTGTGAAAGCCAGAAATCTTACTTGTTTGTAGGTGACCAAATACTTATTTTCCACCATAATTTGCTAATAAATTCTTTAAAAATCAGACAATGTGATTTTCTGGATTTTTTTTCCTCATTTTGTCTCTCATAGTTGAGGTATACCTATGATGAAAATTACAGGCCTCTCTGATCTTTTTAAGTGGGAGAACTTACACAATTGGTGGCTGACTAAATACTTTTTTGCCCCACTGTAAGATCCCTCCAGCAGGTTCTGGGTCTGCCCAAGGTTCTCCTCCTAGAGAGACGTACCTGGATACCCACCACAGGGAGGCAACCAGGAGGCATCCTAACCAAATGCCTGAACACCTCAGCTGACTCCTTTCAGTTTCTTTTTCCAAAGTTTTTCTTTGCATATTCCAAATTTCTAGGCTGTTCAGAGTTTTTTTTAGCTCATGTGACCACATTTAATGTGTTTTTGTAGAATCTGATGTGCAGCACTTTCTGTATGTGTGTACACGTGTTTTGTATTTAACATCTCCAAACCTGATCAGGGTGAGCTTTTAGGGAAACTGGAAACTGCCTTGAATATTTTCCATTTGGAGAATCATCTTTATTACAACAGAATGATCAGAACTCTTCTTAAATTCATTAGAAGAAACAGCTGTGTCTAAAAGATGATCTTCTTGACACTCATTGAATGCTATGAATTGATCTTTTTCTATGTCCTTACTACTTTTATAACAGTAAACGTTCTGTAATAATTGTCTCATTAAACTGGGCTTTACTCAATTCAGAAAACTGACACAAAGAATGCTTGTTTTCTAAATCAAGGCACAAAAAATCAACACGTTCTTTTTAACTAATCCCAACTCAATCACTTTATATATTTCCTATAAATGTTTCAACGAATCCATCAGTAATTAACATGAAGATTAAGAACAGAACACACTGTTCTAAACCTGTTTCATTTCCATTATGTTATTCAGTGTAGATGAAATGACAACACACCTGTTGAACAGCCAGAGTGCTGTCCATCTCTTCAAATGATTCATCCGGCCAGTTGTAGAAGTCCTGCGTGAAAATGGAAAACAACTCGGTGTTTACAACTCTGAGTCCATTATAATGTCATCAGTCTCTGACAGCTTGATTTAATCATAATGACACAACTAATGAATGTTATCTGAGGGCAGACTATCCGGTCTGGTCCGTCCAATTGGCAGTAAAAGTTTGATCAAAATCAAGTTGACTCAACTCACTAAAAGCGACGAAACAATTTAACGAGTTAGCTCGAAACCGTCAACATGAATACGACTACTTCCTGTAAAGCTAAAACGCCTGAAAAGGTGAGTCAACAGTTTGTTTAAGAATGATTTATAAACGTCCTTCGCCGCGGAACATCGGTGATTATATAAAGTAGCAACTTTAAAAAGCTAATTTCACTCAAAAGAGGCAACACTAAAACTCGATTGCTGAAACTTTGCTCCAGCAACTAGATGGTGCCGCTAGCTAACAACGAATGGCTGTATTTGTAAATTAAGTATTTCTGAATGAAGGTGTTGATGAAAATCAACGCGGCTCAGTCGGAATAACGTCGCCCTGTCGTGAGGACTTCTGACAGAAGCACTGAAGCGTTCCTGCGGTGCTAAATCGAACCTTAGCCTTGGTTCCAGGCCGATTCCTCCTGAGAACTGCTGTACCCTCCGCCATGACCATCTCGACAGAATACCCGGATGTTCGTCAACGCCGACGATGCGCTGACAGAAAAATCCCAAACCGGAAATGATCCACTCACAAACATGGCGGTCCACACTCAGTCACTGATATGAAATGGTTTGATAATGTAGATTTTATTTATGTTTATGGATCTGAAGCAAATATTTCATAAGCTTTATACATTTATGTGGATGTAGCATCCAGAATAAAACCAGCATCCACATGGTTTGAGAAGTCCTGTATATTTTTACCATGTTTTTAAATAATTGTGGAACCAAAAGAAACATTGCAATTGATATTTTCTTATATTATTCATTTTAAAAAGTCATTCGAAACATTCCTGGCTACAGATAATCAAAGTTATTTATTGGAGAGTCTGCCATTCCTCCCTCAACATTGTATTTATTCATTTATTATTAAATAATAAAAAATAAAAAAAATACTGAACCAATAAAGATACTAATCAACAAAAACAGCATCTGTTTGTGTTAACTAATTCAGACTGTGTGGCTGTGTGATGTTTCAGTTTATTGAACATCTAGTCATGGTTTTGTTACATTCTAAAAATGTTAAACTGAAACAGCATTTCAGTTTCTTCTCACCACAAGCTTCAAGCATCGAGAATGAAGCTTCTCCTTGAATGTTTGCAGGAAGAATTAATCTTATGTCCTATACGGTTTTAAAACGATTAACAGATTATCAACAAATGTGTGAGAACAACTGAACTGCTCAAAAATATTATTTCCAGAAGAAATGGAAAAGGTTTACATCTCCAGTTCAACAGTAACTAATTTCAGGAACCAAAAGCAAACATATTGGAGTAAAATTTAACTAGACACCAGTAAACTCTGATCAGACAGCATTCGCCACTGCTACGTCAAATATTCCTGAGTATAAGAAGCCAAATGGAAGGTGCTACCATCAATAAAGACACATAAACATTCAAACTAATTAATAAAAAAATTCATTACACAGTTTATTTTTGCATTTTAGAGTTTGACTTTATTATTGTAACAAATGTGAGAATTATTTACAATTTGTAAAACTTAGAAAAAGAAACACAGACACGATTAAAGTCATTTCTTCTCTG
This sequence comes from Pachypanchax playfairii, assembly GCA_006937955.1. Classification (NCBI taxonomy): domain Eukaryota; kingdom Metazoa; phylum Chordata; class Actinopteri; order Cyprinodontiformes; family Aplocheilidae; genus Pachypanchax; species Pachypanchax playfairii. The sequence goes on from SSNP01000347.1 coordinate 233,818, forward strand.
CAGTGACGAAGCTTAACATAATCTAACAAAAACAAAACCGAAGACTCATTCCACATATTTCCCAAGTATGTCTCCATCACGGAACAGGTAATAATCCTGCAGGGAAGAAGAACATGTTTAAAACAAGAACATTAAGAAATTAAACTGAGACTAAAACTGTGCTTTACCTTATCGTCCAGAACCACTTTAGTTCCTCCGTACTCTGGTAGAAGCACTTTCTCTCCAACCTTCACGCTCATCGGCAGCACGTTGCCTTTCTGTTAATAATTATAATAATAAGCACAAAATTACAGCCGACAGTTTTAATGTTCCTTTCAAGATCAGTTCCCATCGACAAGCTTAAAAAAGACCTCAGTTTAGACAAGAATGTAGAAATTCAGTAAAATATATGAAAATAAGGAGACATTAACAACATCAAAATGAAGCCTTTAAAAAAAAAAAAAAAAAAAAAAAAA
>SSNP01000347.1:234282-258140 GCA_006937955.1 Pachypanchax playfairii
CTTTAAAAAAAAAAAAAAAAAAAAAAAGATATTTTCTTGAATAGAACAATATAGTTTGTTCCATCATTTTGTAGGACAATCAAAAAAGAAATGGAGAAATTAATGAAAATTAACAGAATTTCTTGACTATGAGTCACTACTTTGAACATCTGCAGCTAATGAGCTTCATGTCGCCGAAACATTTAACCTCGTCACATCAGACCAATGAAATTACCAAACAGGTCACAGACGAACCAATGGAACGGTTTGAATTAAATCAAAACGCACGTCTTCATGCAAACTCTCATGGAAAACACATGAAGAAATGCACATGATGCAGCTTCTAAGTTGAAAATGTTCGATCTGGCTCTTGAAGGAAATAGAGATGCTGCACGTGAGCTTGACTATCATATTTTAAAATATTTTATGCTAAATTTTTAAATAAAATTAAGAAAATCTTTGTGTAAATATCTGGTTACAACATGGACACCTGTATATGTATAAATCTCTATTTACAAAGTGGTAGTCTGAAAATTTCAGTAATTGTTTTATCTTACTTTAAAGAGAATTTATGTTTTTATTCAGAGCAGAAGCTCAGAAATGTTAAGAAAACAGAACAAAACTTGGACATTTTGGAATGATCCAGAATCTTGATAGAGAAGAGTTGTGATTTGGACGTGAACAGACTTTTTTTCCAGCCTCCTATTAAATATATTTTAAAATGTAGCTTTTTTCATTTACCCATTATGGTTATATTTGGTATATTAAAACTGTACAAAGGCGGAGCTCACCGGGTTGACAGAGCCAGGTCCAACTGCCACCACCGTCGCCTGCAACACTTTGCCTTGTGACTTCTCTGGAAGCATGATGCCGCTCTTTGTGACGGTCTCGGCTGTGAAGCGCTCCACCAGCACTCGGTCAAACAGAGGGAGGAACTTCCTGAAGGCCTGAGAATCAGCAAAAACTCCAGGTAATTATCACAAACATTCACCAGGGAAAATCGAAATGTAAAAACTGCTACAGGTAAAGTCATTTCTACAAAATGATTGTTTCTTTTCTATACATCAAAAAGATATTTCTAATATTCTAAATTTTAAATGTTTTTTTGACAAAGTCTGTGTTTGTTTATTCAGACAATTTTGAGTTGTTGCAATCTCCATATTTGGCGCACCAGCGTCTTGGTTCAGAGGAAGGCAACATTTAAACATTTGGGTTTGACATACATGAACAGAGGCGACCTTCTATACAACTCGATCTTTCCCTCTGGGAGAAGAGCTGAAACCATGTGGGAGGATTTCAAACAGCAGCTGATAACAGAAGATGTGACCTTGACGAGGGGGCGGGGTCAGGAAAAGTCAGCTCACATGTAGTCAAACAGCCTCCAGATGTCACCATCATCAGATAATGTCCAAGGGGAGTTTAATCTATTTCAGATTTGCACGTTCAGTCTGCTGCACAAACTCCCAAATACAACTAACAGTCAGTGATTCATTCTTGACACACGTCTGGAAAACCCACCTTGAACTTTCACTTCTCGATTTGTTCATTCAGCATCTGAGATCATCAGTGTGCAACGATAAAATCTAAAATACACATTAAATATGTCCTTTGTGGTTTACTCAAGAGGTAAAAAGTGTTTAATGCTCTGAAATTATTACATGTTTAAGTCATTTTAACTGATAAACTTGCCATTTGTCCAAGAAAAGTAGGTGTGCAGTGCAAGACAATACAATTAAATAATCAGGAATCGGAAAAAGAAAATAGCCAGTATTAACAGTATTTATCTGTGATCCTGTGAAACTGAACGTTTGACCTCTACAAATAAAGTTCAAGGAGAAAAATTTGAAACCAGGTTGAAGCCATGCGTCCACATGTTTAACTCTTTGTCTTAAGAATCTTCATTGTATAAGTGACACTTGAATAAATACTTTTATAAAAAAAGTTAATGCAAGTTGTGCTTTTGATAAAATCCAAGTGCACCATAAAGATGCTATTCATTCATCATAACCCTCTCGAGCACAGCGTTCACTACAACCAGTAGCTTGTACATGTTTAGGAATTTTATGTCCAACAATACATAAACTGCCACATTGGATTCTACTGTCCCTCCACAGACTGCCACACACTGGGACTGTGTTTGTATTCTTATAATATTGTAAGGATAATGTCAGGATGTTAAACACATGTTGTCAACCTGAATGAATATATATAACAACCTTTTAGAAAAGTTGTGTTTAGAAAAGTGCAAACAGAATTCTAAATTGTACTTTTTAAGCCTTAAGATCACAAACATTTTTAAGAGAAATCTTAACTTAATATAATATAATTCATGCATAAAGTGTTCAATTTAAAATTACAACCCAACTTTAAACCTAAAGTCCTGCTTGACAGGTTGTAGGTTCTATTCCTAGATCTTCAAAAAAAAAAAAAAAAAACTCTTTCCTGCCGACACTTTCTTCAATTCAGGAGTAAAAAAAAAATCTTGCCTCTCTCTCTCCTCAGCAGCGTGACCTTGTGAATGGATATTAGCTTTCACAACGTTAGCTACTGACAACTTCATGGACTCACACTTTAAAGATACATAAATAATCTAAAGACTTATCGCTCTATCCAGTTTTTAGACATTGATTCTTACCATTTCTAGATGCGTGAGTGGTCTAATAGCCGGCGTGGAGCTGCACGCAGTCTACAGGAGTTGATCTAGTACTAAAAACGACGCGCTCCACGTGAGGAAAGATCCAGAATACGCATGCGCATTATCTGAACTCGACTTGATATGCCTGACAGAAAGTTCTAGTACATCTACTGCTGATTACAAAACTCATCATTGTACTTATACATTTTCTGAATCTACACGGAGACGAGTTAACCCATTCCTTAAAGAGTGTTTTTTACTGATATGAATAAAAAATAAAAACATATAAGCGCCTGCAATGTTGCACAATGTCAACTTTAACCTTTCTTTTTTTCTCCAATGGCACGCAAGAAAATTCTGGAACTATCTGCCCGGGAACGAGCATAAACACGAATACTGTTAATAAAAAATATCATATACATTTATAAAGAAAGTCAAAAACCAATCTTTTGTTTAAAAATGATATGTCTGAGAAAATAATGAAGAATGGGTAACTGGAATAATATAATATCAAGATAAATTTAGGAAGTTGTGCGTTATGCAGAGTCCCGGGCGGGCCGGTAAATAACCCGGATGTAGTAGTCCATGTGCAGTCTCTGTAGCTCCACACAGCCGTCCGCTCCTCATCATATCATTTCGTCTGACTTTTACAGGCTTGTACCTCGCAGGTAAGTTCGAGCGGTTAATTTTAAATGCTTAAACATTCCCACGTGTTTTAAGCCTATCTTTAATTTGTATTTCGTCAACTGCAGATTTGATGTAAGCTCGTGACGAGATAGCTGCTTTAATTTGAGAAAAACTACAAGGACATGTTAGTGAAAATGGCTCTTCGGGTTTAATGAAAATTTCAACTCAGGCTCGTGAGCGTGATGCCGCTTGTGTCGTGACTCCTGTAACTGAATAACGTGAATCGGGTTGATTCGGGCCACGTTGTTCTGGAGTTGAAAATCAGGAGGGTTCGGGGATGAGGAGGATCCCTGCGCGTGCTTCTTTTGACCTTGTGACGCACGAGACGAAGAGCGCACGTGGGGGGCCACCAGGAGCTGTTCTAGACTTTCTCATTGCAAAACACACGTTTCTCCATAAATAAGGCAAATTTGAAAATAATTACCTTCATGTATCCAAAAATAACTAATGAACTACAATAAACTAATTAACATTTTATCTGCAACTCGACTTTAAAGATTGGAAACAAAGTTAAACTTGTTATTTGACTTACATTATGTCAAAAGCTTTACTTGACCAGTCTATATTTGTTGCAGATTAAGTGACTGAGCACACAGACAATAGTAAATCATTTACATTGCAGAAAAGTAAATACTTTTATTATAGTTTTCTAATCATTCATGCACATCTTTAGAAACTCTTACCTGCAGGATAATGATATGTAGGATGTGTGGAATCCAGAAACCAAATTAATATAAAATGCAGTAAAAATAATTATAATGTAATAACGAGAGTCACTTTCAATGTGCCAGATGTTATGATTCATTTGGTTGGATTGGCTAATATGACAAAAGTCCCTTTTTAGGCATTTTTTTTTAAGAGAATGTTTGTCTTAAACTGCTGTTGGCTTTTGGCAGTCTGAATAATCATCCACCTTTCAGGAGGTCAATAGGTCAAGTACTTGCCTCACATGGAAAATGCACCTCTGGGTGAATTCTGCTACTTTTCTCAGAAGAGGAGGGATTTTACTCAACGAGTAAATGACATCTCTGAATAGTTCCGCCCTAATTAGTTTAATTTAAATGAGTTGGACAGATAAATATTTTGGAATATAATATATTACCCATAAAAAGGCAGAAGGAAAATGATGTTTGGAACTAAAATTCATTGGAGTAGATTTAGTTGTAATCTTCATCATGAACTCATTCATTTGCAGTAAGTGAGGTCTGTCTCAGGTTTTTACTGTTACTGTGCATTTTTAATGGATCCAAAACAATAACAGCATTTAAAAAGTTATTTGTTGAGATCACAATAGATTGAGATTTGAATTTCACCTGCAGTCATTTTGTGTTATACCATGTACTACCATTAGAGGGCGCAGTTCAGATTTTAAACGTGACAGAAGAGAATTATTATTGTAAACGCTGATTCTGTGTTTCCTTCTAGACATGTTCCGTTTACCTGCAGTCATGAAACAGGTGAGGCCTGTGAGCCGAGCACTGGCGCCTCACCTCACTCGAGCCTACGCTAAGGATGTGAAGTTTGGAGCTGACGCTCGTGCCCTCATGCTGCAGGGGGTCGACCTGCTAGCTGATGCTGTTGCTGTCACGATGGGCCCAAAGGTATGATGCATCTTTGTTTAGTACAGTCTGTGTGGCATCTCAAGCTGGATTACAGTCCAGACGACTGGTGCTGTTAGAGTTCAGAACATTAATTTAGAGTTAGTTTTATATCTAAAACAGTAAAATGTAACTACAAAACTGTAAATAAAGATATAAACTGATGGGGAAGGAAAACAAGTGTACCACAAGCCTTCATCATCACCATCATCATTTGCAGGGTCGCACTGTTATCATCGAGCAGAGCTGGGGCAGCCCCAAGGTCACTAAGGACGGCGTGACGGTGGCCAAAAGCATCGATCTGAAGGACAAATACAAGAACATCGGAGCCAAACTAGTGCAGGATGTGGCTAACAACACCAACGAAGAGGCAGGCGACGGCACGACCACAGCTACGGTGTTGGCTCGCGCTATCGCCAAGGAAGGTTTTGACAACATCAGCAAAGGTGCTAACCCCGTTGAGATCCGGCGCGGCGTCATGATGGCTGTGGAAACGGTCATCAACGAGCTAAAGAAGCTGTCCAAGCCCGTCACAACACCAGAAGAGATCGCACAGGTATAAAGAGGTTGGATGTTCTCATCTCTGCCGCTCCCGAGTGTCTGGAACGTTTTTCATTACAGGTGAAATGTCATTTCAGGTTGCTACAATCTCAGCCAATGGAGACACAGAGATTGGCAACATCATATCCAATGCCATGAAGAAAGTTGGCCGTAAAGGCGTCATCACAGTAAAGGTTTGTTAAGCTATAAAAACCCTGATTTTCTTTTTTTTTTTTTCCTGTTTTAAGAATCAGAATTTAAATGTATTAATTTTCGATGTATCTTTAAAACCAGGATGGAAAAACTCTTCAAGATGAGCTAGAGATCATCGAAGGTATGAAGTTTGATCGTGGTTACATCTCCCCTTACTTCATCAACACTGCCAAAGGTAAGACTACTCACTACATCCTAACTCTTATTTAAATCATATATTTATTTGTTTCCTTGGTAATTTGAGTTTCCTGCTCCGTCAGGTCAAAAGTGTGAATTCCAGGATGCCTACCTGCTGCTTAGTGAGAAGAAGATCTCTAGTGTCCAGAGCATCTTGCCGGCTCTAGAAATCGCCAACCAGCATCGTAAGCCACTGGTTATTGTAGCTGAAGATGTGGATGGTGAAGCCCTGAGCACCCTGGTTCTAAACAGGTAAATCATGTTGGTTCCCTGATCTCAGTAGAACCTGTTTATTATATTTATAATATTTAAATGTGTTGAATAATCGCTGATGTCATCTTCAGGCTGAAGGTTGGGCTTCAGGTCGTCGCTGTCAAAGCTCCAGGATTCGGTGACAACAGGAAGAATCAGCTGAAAGACATGGCCATCGCCACCGGCGGCACGGTTGGTCCAGTTTTAGCTCGAAGGCAACATGTTTCCAAATCTGGAGTTATCTCACTGTCGCTTGGTTTCTCTCTCCCTACAGGTGTTTGGGGATGAAGCTCTGGGCTTGGCCCTCGAAGACATCCAACTTCATGACTTTGGAAAAGTTGGCGAGGTACAGATCACTAAAGATGACACCCTGCTGCTGAAAGGTGGAGGCAGCCCCGCTGACATCGAGAAACGTGCGTCTGAGATCGCAGAGCAGCTGGAGAACACCACCAGCGACTATGAGAAGGAGAAACTCAACGAGAGGCTGGCTAAGCTGTCAGACGGCGTGGCTGTGCTAAAGGTTTGACTCGTCGCTGCTCGTTAACTGTCGATTTTCCTGCAGGAAAAACAAAGGTGTGACGCGTCTTCTGCTTTGTAGGTGGGAGGAACGAGCGATGTTGAGGTGAATGAGAAGAAGGACCGCGTGACGGACGCTCTGAATGCTACACGAGCAGCTGTAGAGGAGGGTATCGTACCAGGTGGGGGTTGTGCTTTGCTGCGCTGCATCCCCTCACTTGACGCCCTCAAAACTACCAACAGTGATCAGAAAATTGGTGAGTTGGAGAAGTGTTCAGTCTCATAGTGCTTGTGGAAACTCTGAATACTGACGTTGCAAGTGTGTCTCCATTCAGGTGTGGAAATCATCAAACGGGCACTTCGTATTCCTGCCATGACGATTGCCAAGAATGCTGGTGTGGAGGGTTCTCTGGTGGTGGAGAAAATCCTGCAAGGATCTCCTGAAACAGGATACGATGCCATGCAAGGAGAGTTCGTCAACATGGTGGAGAAGGGCATCATCGACCCCACTAAGGTACAGTCAGCCGAGTCATCGGTAACTTTTAATTTCAAGCACAAACACTACAGGAAGTAACGTTCATGTGTTCTCTGCTCCCTGCAGGTGGTGAGGACGGCGCTGTTAGACGCTGCAGGAGTCGCATCGCTGCTCTCGACTGCAGAGGCTGTCGTCACAGAGCTCCCCAAGGAGGAGAAGGACATGCCAGGAGGAGGCATGGGAGGAATGGGAGGCATGGGAGGAATGGGAGGTGGCATGGGTTTCTAAACCAGCCCTCCAAACTTCTTACAGACTGAGTTATCAGATTAAAACTGGAGCAGAGCCGTCTCCAGGGAAACCGACCATGTTTATGTTGGCGCTTCGAAGGGTTGATGGCTCAGAGGACTGAGTGCTGAGCCCAGCTGGTACATCAGTGTCCTTCAGCGCTCCACACCGGCACAAAACTAACCATGTAAAATCCTCAGAAACGCTAACACGGTTCATCTGTAAGGAGTTTCAGTTTGTTTCAGCCTAAAGAAAACTTTCCACACAACTTCAGTTTGTGTTAAACTTCCACGATTGTTCTTCGTTTCCTGGACAGAGAGAGTCGAGGTGTCGTGGACAGACAGAATCTACCAGACTGAAACAAACTGAAATCATCCTGTTACTGTTAAAGAGAACTTTCCTTAATTTTCAATGTCTTTGTGTTTGTATTGATTTGTTAATTTTTTTTTAATATACACGTCATTGATTTGAATAAAAGCAGCTTTCTACATACAGACTTTGAGTATTTTACATCAGAACTTTGTGCCCGGCCTGTTCAAATGAATGTTTACTGAGTCATTTTCAGAAGAGTAGGTGATCTGCAGGGTTTGGGTTTCTTACAGTGTGATTGTAAAACTGTTCGTCCTGTACTGATGGTGTATTTACTCGAGACAACCAGTAGGTGGCGTCTGTGTTCCATTGATCAGTTTGTTTGTTCTGTAGAAATTGAAATACATTTTTTTCTTCTTTTTAATTTAACAAGTCAGTTGTTGTGGTTCCTTTATATACACACACACTTCTTATGAAGGGTTTGGGATATTTGGCTTTTAAGAGACATTTCAGGAAGAACCTAAAATGCACCTTTACAGGTGACTTCTATAAACTTTTGAATGCTCATGTCCAGCTGTTCAATGTTTCAGGATTTTTTACACAACTTGTTCTAAAACAAGGAATCTAATGGCTAAATTCACACTGATTGATCCATGAATCAAGTAGTAAATATCCTGTTACAGTCTTGTTATCATGCTGTTCACATCATGAGATCAAGACCAACCAAACAGCTGATCAACATAATCTCACCATGAGACTTCAAACAGGATGTTCTCAGACGAAAAGGCTGCTGAGCTTCAAGTGTCATCAGCAGGTTGTAACAAAGAGACTGGAAGAGTCACAGAGAGACAGAGAAGTGGACGTCTTTTGTCCACGTCCCACACTGATGATGCTTCATTGTGAACCGAGTCCTGTGGAACTAGGTGATGAAGGTCCCTCAACTCCAGGAACATTTAAGTAGCTGAGAGGCTCCAAGTGTCACATCAGACCATTAGAAACTGTTTACATCAGTCTGGTCTGCAGGTTGGACGACCTGCAAGGTACCTGAACACAACCCCCCCGACTCATCATCCACACTTGGCTGTGCCTCATGGCATTTTTCAAACGCTGTCTGGGGGCGGGGTTATGTTTTTCATGGGGTTCAGTTACTCCTGTTTGTTTCATTGGAGGATGGAGCTGGTGTGATTCTGTTTCTTTGGTGCTTAAAGGGTTAATTAAGGGTTATTAACCATTTCCCTAATTTAAACTCTAGCTGCTAGAGTTTAGCAGAATGGAATATGCATTCCTTTAAGCATTTTCTTAAAGTTTATATGTTAAAATGTGCTAATTGTGGTATATCCTTACTTTAAAAAAAAAAAAAAAAAACTGATTATCAAGGATTTCACAAATCACAGTGTTCTGATAAATAAATACAGTAGTAACTCCTTTTAATACACTGGATACATTTTGTCACTGTGATCACAGAGGAATAAAATAAAGAAAATAATAAAGCGCAAAACCAGAGACTGAGTGTGGAGATGTGTGTGCATTCTGTATTTATGCGTGTTATACCTGTAGGAATGTACAAAACAATGCAGTATCATAGTAATTGAAGCACATATTTATCACCTGCTGTGTCAGCCCTGTGTTTGTGCATACTCTCATTAATCACAACAGCCTCATTCCTCCAGAAGGACACTTATCTCTGGAGGCAAACCATCTGTTGCACAACACCTTTTCTTTTTTTAGTGAGAGGAAACACACGGGATAAAGAACTTTAATATAATTTTACTTTAAAAGACAAAACATATCTACACTAGAACTAAATCCTGCAAGTTTAGGATAAACCTTGAAAAAAATAATTTGACAAGATTATGAAGACCACAAACTCTAAACATTTACCAGCTGTCCACAGAAAAATAAACTCTTCTAAGAGTCACTAAGTTGACAGGAAAACAAATATGTTCAGAGAAACGTCAATAAAACACAAACAGAATTATGTCAGAGGGTTAAAACAGAGCAAACTGATCAGAAGAAAAATACACAAAAATTATATAGCTGATATTTTAATGATTTCCCACAACTGCTGCTCTTTGTGGTCAAAATCCAAGTGAAGCCCCACCCCATCTTATTTTTTGTTTTAGCAATGTATTGCTGCCACCTTTTGGTGTGGGTGATTCTTATAGTATACAGCAGGGGTCATCAACTAAATTTGTTCAAGGGCCAGAGTTTTTCCCAGCAGACACTGTGAGGGCCAGATGCTCTCCTAATATCTTAATATACTAATATGGGGTATATTAATTTTTCTTTCAAATTTCTGTTTTTCTTTTTTTGCATTTGTCGGTGTTTACAGGCCCCTACTTATTTACAGATTGTTGATAACCCTGCTGTAAGTAAACGGAGCTCTAGATTTTTACAGGTGAAGCCTGACCTCTAGTGGCGGAGTGAGTGAATCACAGCTGCTCGTTCACGCGCAGAGCCGTTTGAAGAGGCTTTAAACAGCCGCTAGCGATCAACTGTTCACAACCGTTTCACTCTTCAACTTAGCTGTTTCATCAAATAATCAGGTGAGCCTATTTTCAGTTATTCAAATATCAAATATTAAGAGAATTATAATTGATGTTGGCTTAATTCTGTTGGTATTAATTTGTGAATATGTTTTTTTTTAGAGCACACACATGGAGAACCTCAGTGAAGGTGATGTCAGACGTTGGAGGGAAGTGGTTTTGGCCAACCTAAGAGGGAACAAAATTAGGATTGCAAATTTGTTTGCAATTGTCCTAGGTGAGTCATAGCTTTTTAACCTGCTAGGTAAATTTAGCTAACCCGTGTTGATAGGTAGCCTAAACATGACAACAGTTGACTAACTGTAACTAAACCGTCACTAATTTGAAAACGGTAGTTTGAAACGAGAACTTTTAGTCAATAAAAAATATAATTAGCTATTTAACTTAAGCCCGATGGGCCCGCACAGATATTCATCCGCAATAAAAAGATAATAAAACGTGACAAATGTGTTTAATTTCAACTGTTGCTTAAAGTTTATGCCCTAATGTTCACAAAACTAGACCCGTGTTGATACTAGGTAAACATGACAACGATTGACTAACTGTAACTAAACCGTCACTAATTTGAAAACGGTAGTTTAAAACGAGAACTTTTAGTCAATAAAAAAATATAATTAGCTATTTAACTTAAGCCCGATGGGCCCGCACAGACATTAATCCGCAATAAAAAGATAATAAAACGTGACAAATGTGTTTAATTTCAACTGTTGCTTAAAGTTTATGCCATAATGTTCACAAAACTAGACCATATGTATATTTTATAAATATTTTAGTCCAAACATTAATGTTTATAAACGATTCATAACGTATCAGGGCTAAATAAACAAAAGGGATTCGAAGAAGTAAATCATTCATATTATCAAAAATCCTTCCGCTGGCCGGCCATGTTTGTAGTCCATTGGAAGGGGAGAAGCTGCTGAATTGAATAATAGCAAACATGTTTAACATTATTTCCAGTGTAGACTGTAATTTTTGGAGATTTTGTTCAAATTGTAAAAACTCTAAGACAATCTATAAGTGTGATTAAATAAAATGGAGGTGGGAGAAAAATGTTTCCAACCTGTGACAAATGTAAACAGAGAAGTATTTAAAGAAATGAGAAGTGTTTTTACTTTGATCACTGGGCTAATGGTTTATCTGACTTTAACTGAACTGAAGATTTAATTGCTGTGTTTGTAAAAAGATTTCTTAAGAATAGTTGGATTAAATTATGTTTTTACTCCCTGTTTATGAGGTGTATCTAAATCTAGTACGTATCCAATCAGAGATGAGTGAAAGAGCTTTTAATCACAAAATATCAGCTCAGATTGTCATTGTGATGTGAGGTTCAACCATATTTACTATAAATACTCTTATATGTCAATAAGTGCAATTATATCACAATTAGTTACTGCCACAGCACTGGGACATTTTACAGACAATATCACTCCGCTGTACCCAGGTAGACACAGGGGAGCAGCTGAGCGTATCGCTCCGCAGTGCTTCAGCCAGTGTGAACCAGGCTTTCCGTCACCTCGCTTTCTGATTGGCTACACGCTGCACAGAGATGGCTGTATGCTCGGTTCTTCTCGCAAGACATCACACACGGACAGATATCAGGCCAACGTAATCCAACATGTTGGATTTCCCCGAATTACAATTGAATGTCCCTCCGAGTGGACCCGATCGCTCTTAACACACCACATGGCAAGATTATTGGATTATTTTAAGAGCCGTCCTGAAAATCAGGGCTTGTTGGAAGGGGAAAATCGGGGCAAAATCAGCATGAAAATCTTGTGGTGTGAACCCGGCATTTCATCAGTTAACTCTTTTAAACATAAACGTTTGTGTTGCCTGGCAACAGCCTTGTCTCCCTTTTGTGTTGGGACTATTTGTGCTGGGAGCCTGATTAGTAATTAAATAAATTAAAGCTGGAGTGCGTAACTTTTACATGTCCGTGAATGTCCGTTTCAGCCAAGCCACTATCAGAGGAGATGACACAATGCAGATTAAGCCGATCGGCTCCTCAAACATCTCACGGTATTTTTCAATATATATCATTTTTACTTTGCGTGTCGACTGCGACATTCCCGCGCTGTCGCACATGAAATTACGTCTTTTATGTCACAACAAGAAAAATAATAAGAAATAGAACGCAGTGTCTCGTAGCAGCCGGCAGAACGTGAAGGTCGACATGGCGGAGAATCCAAATAAACAGCCAAGAGACACTTATCGGGAAGTGGATCCTACCACGAAAAAAAAAAAAATTCCTGGACGTTCGGCAGAGGGACTATTGGCTAAGAAGGAAAGTGACCGAAGGAGAAGGCAAACGCGAATTTGTATCGGCGTCGCTTTTCCTCGGTGGAGAGAAGAGATCTGGCTGATGTTCAGGGGTGCATAAGTGGTCCGCAGGTCCGCACACACTGTCAAAATATAAAATGCGCACCAGATGAAACCCAGAGCGCCGAAGTTCCAGCTGATCAGCTGATTCTGTCTCTATCTGTGTCAGTTTGTGTCTGTCAGTTTGTGTCTGTCAGTTTGCCAGTGTAACGGTTTTTCAGTCAGTCAGATCAGTGTAGCTGATTGTAGGATTCTGCATCGTGTCAAAACTGAAAAAGTTCACTGAATAAGACAAATAGATCATTGTGGCCCCAACAGCTGACTAATAAATTTCAACACCAAACTGTTAAATGTAGATTAAAGTGAACAATCAAACCTGTAAACAATCCAACCTGAACTCTGAAGGTTTTTTTACCAGTATTTTTATATTTTACTGGTTTCTCTTGATTTTTTCAACAATGAAATGATATTTATTGAAACAAATATAGAGCCAGGTAAAGTAAACAGACTGAATTTGAAGCTTGATTAAGACAGATACCGGTTGGAATAACAACGGCAGAGATAAAGCGGTGGCAGCTGGGCTTACGTCATATGGAAGCGCCAGCTTTATTGTTGTAATGACGCAAAAATTCCGCTAGGGGGCGACAAAAGTTACAGAAGTTACGCACTCCAGCTTTAACAAAGAGACTCACAAATATGAAATAAAAACCTCTAATGACAAACAAAAAAACTAACGAGTCAGCAAAACAGGGTACCCACAGTTGGTTAATCTCATTATTAGTTTTGTTGTAATTCATAAAAATCCTTTTCTTCTGTAATGTTGTTTTTTTTCTGGATTGAGGTCCAGAACTTTTGAAGGAATATTAAATCTGTTACACACATCTGATTCCACAGTGTCTCAACTGTCTTTTGGTGGTTGATGGAACATCATTTATTCTGGCAGTGATCAAAAATTCAAAGGTTCCCTGTTTTTGTCTTTTCTGGATCAAAGTATCTGGAATATAAAGTATATAAGGAGTATATAAATATTTTGTATAAAAATTAATAACAGATCATTTAAAAGCACATATAATTGTGATACATTTATTAATTTTGTATAGATTGTATACGTATTGGTTTAGGTTATAAATGCACTTGTAAAATAACAATATAGATTAGTAATTGTTTTGTGTGATTAGCGACAGGACTAGATAAGCAAAAGGCTTCTTCCTGCTCCCTTTTTGAACCTTTTGTTTAGTTATTCAGATGGGATGGTTGATTGAAACTATGTTTTAACATATATTTTATTGTTTATGTATTTTTTCTTTTGTCTGGTTTATGCATTGTTTATAATTTTGTAGCAAAGTAGCAAGTTGGACAGATTCTTCCAGGATCTACAACTTTTACAGGGTTTTTAACTTTAAAACTTTATCTCCCTTCAGCAGCAGAAAAGTAGACAATAAATCACACTGTACCTGTGATTATTTCTACACAGTAAAGTCACAATTTTATGTCTGTAAGTTATCAGTAATTTTATTATGAATTGTACTGGTATTTAACATTGAATTCTTTAAAATGTTATAATCACTTGAGAAGGTTTGTCTTTTACAGAGTTTTTAAAGTAAATCAGTGCTTCAAAGTATTCAAGTATGATGATGATGATGATATTCAGGCTGTCATGAAGGTGAAGAAATGTAGTTTTTAGTCTGCAGCTTCAAGGTTCTCATCTAAAACCTGAAAAAAGAGGAAAAAAGCTGTTTTAACTATAAAATGAAATATTTGACCAAGACAAAGTGACTATTTATTTATTAAAGAATTACATTCAGGTTTCTTTAATGTTTTTTGATTTTTGTCTTACAGGTTTCTTTGTCGGCTATGTTCTCAAGCACTTTGTGACTCTGACTGAAGTTCAACAGCTCCTCATGAACTTTCCTGAAGAGCTGTTCCTGGGGCTACTGAGGGCAGTTATAATCCCTTTCATTCCAACAAGTATAATACTAGGTAAAACAAACCTTCATTTATTATGAGGATTTTACACAAAGTGACACACAGTAACTTCAGCTGGTATTTTTATAGAACCTGAACACAGAATATTTGCATTAAAATGGATAAAAATTGTTTCAACTGAACAGCACAGAAGGTAAATTTACTAACTGATAAAGAATAGTGTCTTAAATTCTTCTAGTTTAAAGAGGCCATGCCATAATAAATGGTTTTCTGTTGAACATTTTAGTTTCACAGGTGTTCTTGGCTTCATGCTGGGTGTGAAAATGGCACAATTGCTTCTCTTTCAGTTTTTATATGACGCAGCTCATGGAAACACCCGAGACTGAAAACCCTATAATTGAGACCTCACATTGATTTTGCTCATTAGTTTTCATCAGCTAAAGCAGTTGAGGCCACGGCTGCAAAGTTAGTGCAGTTGTTCACTAGCAAACATGGCCGACCATCAGAGTTGTTGTGCTACTGCTCCAGCTGGACTTCTACAGCGCACAGTGCCCAAAAATCCAGATTTGAAGGACAAATGGCTTCAGTTTATTTTGAAGGGACTCTCAGAATTTAATAAGGTATTTTAGATTGGATTTATATTTAACTCGACAGCTGGGTCTGAGTGGGGCTCTGCCGTTCTGCATGGATTGCTCGTGTTTGTCTACCTGACTACCTGGAAACAATTTCACAAAATTTCTGCTCTTTTACACTCAAATAGAGATTCTGGATCTGGACAAAGTCTGAAATGCGAGTTGTGTGGCCACCAGGGTGCTTTGTGCTTATGGAGCAGTGTTAAATGTTTACATGTTGAAGCCACAGTCACCGGGTGCACCAGATGCAACAATCCATCCCATAATAAAATCAGTGTCTATAAAACTCCTGCCAACGGTCACTCTGCGTGTCCTAAAATATTTATAAGTCTTTTGGATTCCTGTTTGTTATCCTCTGGTGCTGTGTGATGCTGGGTGGCTAAAAGCTGTTAGCATAAACATGAGCACTGTGCCTGGGCGCGGCTCAGGCTGGCTCTCCTCATAAGCTCCAGGTTGCAAATGTTAAAAAATGTCAAAGTCCAACCCTCCAGGGTGGAGAACCCAATGTCCTGGGGTCCTCAGGCCGAGGAGGAAGCTCTGTGCCTGGGCGCAGGCTCAGGCTTGCTTCACTCCTAAGCTCCATATCAAACAGGAAAAAACTTGGTGCGCTGTTGCCATGCGCAGTTGCGGAGGAAACAGGAAACCGTGCTGTCATAGGGTAGTTTGTTAGCCAATCTGAGTCCAGCGAATTAGCATAATGAATATTAATTAGTAAAGGCCTGAATCCAGACAAATTTTCAAGGAGTTTGAAAGTCTGGGTCAATACACTTTGAACACTTGAGCAATCAGCTCCGGTGCGCCTCAGGGAGGTGTCCTCTCTCCACTCCTCTTCTCTCTCCACAAATGACTGCACCTCCACAGACCTTTCTGTGAAGCTTCTGAAGTTTGCTGACTCGTCACCGTTATTGGTCTCATACAGAACGGTGACAAGTCAGCATATTGACAGCAAGTGGATCGGTTGGTGTCCTGGTGCAGTCAGAACAACCTGGAGCTGAATACTCTTAAGACCGTAGAGATGATTGTGAACTTCAGGAGACTCCCTTCTGCCCTACTTCCCCTCACAGTCCTCAGTAGTACCGTGTTCATTGTGCAGATCTTCAGATTCCTGGGCATCATCATCTCCCAGGATCTGAAGTGGGAGAAGAAGATCGGTGCAATCCTCCGTGAGGAAACACGGCCTGCCCGGCTGCTGCTGCTGCAGTTCTACACAGCTGTCCTGAGACTGTCCTGTGCTCCTCCATCACTGTGTGGTTTGGAGTCGCCACCAAGCAGGTCAAACCAGACTGCAGCGCATTGTGAGGACTGAAGGGGCATCATTGGAGACCCCACTCCCCTCTGTTCAGGACCTGTACTATGCAAGGACTCAGAAAAAGAGCAGTGAACATAGTAAAGGACTCCTCCCAAAAAATCTGAAAAATAATGTCTCTTAACATTATGTTCGATATAAAATATGTCAGATTACAGGTTAATACTTAAATAATAAGCACAAAGTCATGAAATTTGTGTGAAATTGTTTTTTAAACCTTCAGTATTAATACAACTATAGAAAACAGCATGTTTCTGACATTCTGATGAAACATCAACATCTCACTGTCCTCAGACAAACAACAAACTCTTCCACTTCTACCACCTTCACTTTTGTTGCCGTTACAGGAAGCAGAAAGTTTCAAACCTTTCTGTGATTCTTCATGTGTTATAAACTGCAGTATCTTACTGTCTGATAGAATGTGATAGCTGCCTACAGTTTGCAGCCTGTAGATTGTTCTCTGGCTTTTTTTTTTATCAGGAATAAAGAACCTAGACATGCAGCATTCCAAAAAAAAATGCACTGCGTGTCGTAATCTACGTAATCTCAACCAGTGTTTTGGCTGTGGCTGCAGGTAAGACAGATGTTACAGCATAGAGTTATGTCTGCTGGGTAGTTATTAATGTGGACCTACTACTAGAGTTTAGAGTTGATGTTGTAGGAATGATGCTGGGGCTGTTCCTCAAGCCGGGAGCTGAAACTGCTGTAACCGATGAGCCAAATTATGAGGAATCATTATCCATTGTTGAAAACTTGATGGATCTTTTGAGGTGAGAAGAAAACACTCTCTGACTTCTCTAGTTGCAATTTTTATCAGAGCAGGATTTTAGAATTTCTCATTTTCTGAGTTTCATTCATATTTATGCTATGTAATATGATAAAGTCATGATAAAAAGAAAGTCCATCCTCTTTAATTCCTGGATCCTCATTTATCAAACGTTTGTAGAAACTGTCCTATATTTTAACCTACGCATGGAATTTAGAATGTTCATACGAACAGTCAAAAGTCTGATTTATCAAATGTGCGGTGGCCACTCGTACGCTCATCATGTGTTGATAAATCTTGTGCGTACTCAGGTCCTCGTGCCCGTTCACAGTCATTTGCATACAGAAACGCCCTCAATTAGCCATACTTGGTAACAGCACTTCCTTTAAAGCCCATACAGGAAATCCCTAAAATAATGGCCAAGAGAGCAAAATAAACAATAAAAGACAAATAAAACAATTAAAGACATTTTTGTGACAGCGAGGTCGAGGTACTTGTTGCAGAAGTGGAACAGAACCAACAAGAGCTGTTTGGTTCTCTCAGCTCGGTAGAAACCAATAAAAGAAAAATTTCTGCTTTGGAGAGAGTTGTAGATGCAGTTAATGCGCTCGGAACAGATGAGAGATCCCCTTCAGAAATAAAAAAAGAAATGTTTTGATATAAAAATACACACGAAAAAACATGTAGCAGAGCACAGAAGGTTCAGAACCACTACGGGAGGTGGACAGAACACCACAGAGCTGTCCACATTTCACACGTGTTACCAGTATAATTGGAGCTGTAGCTCTGACTGGTGTTACTGTACACGGGGACAGTGAAAACATCTTCAACAGAACACGCAGGACCATCCAGTGTCCACAATGAAGATAAGTCAAACTTTTTATTATTATTATTATTATTTAAAGTGAAAAGCGTCCTTCTTAACCAGATAAAACAAGGAGCTGCTTTTTATTTTATAATCTGTGCGCTCTTTATATATAAATAAATGAAACAATTAGGCGCTTGGAGACAGGTAAATAATAGATCTATACAATTTATTTCAAAACAGAAGCTCATCCTGTCACCCTGGAGGAGCAGCAGACAGGTCAAACAGCTGATGCAAGATTCCTCGGTGCGTGAAGCGGGCGCAATAAAGGTTCTTACAGAAAAGATGGAGCAGTTGCTGCTTGTGCTTCACACATAATGAATAAATAACCTAGTTACAATTTGAACAGGCATTTTTGTGATCAATTAATGTTCTGTTTATCTGGAAAGCTCTATCTGCAGGAGCAGCGTGCGCTCACCCAGCATCTGCACGGTCATGGAAGACGTGCTCCCTCCCTCCGGGGTGCAGGCTCTGCCAAATCCTCCAATAATACAAGATCAGCCATCCTACGATCTCAAATACTTCTATCTTTATAACTTTGACCACCAATTATGTAACAAAGCTGTTTATTAACACACATCATTACTAATTGTTTCAGAGATAATTTGTGGAAGAGGAACACGCGTGGGTGACTGAGACCTTCAGAATTTCGGTTCCATGTTCTACCACTAGATGCTGTGCATACGCACGACCAGAGCTGTACTTATATTTAGAAATACAAATTGATAAATACCACACGATGTGTAGAATTGTTCCAACGCACGAAAGACACACAGATCCGTGCGTACGAACGATTGATAAATGAGGACCCTGGGTTTTACTCATCTGACCTTTACCAAGTTTCATAATTACTTAAATCTAATCTCAGCTCAGGAGGTAAAACAAGTCGTGGCACTGATTGTTGGAGTTATGTTTTTATCTAACAGAGTTAATGAAACAGCTTTTATCAGTCTTGAATGGAAAGAAGGTTGACTCTTTTTATTTGGTAAATTGTGTCCTTATTCCTGGAGTGATGTTTGGTTATGAACTCTGTACATATACAAGCTCAGTTCTAAAGTGACTTTCTTTCCACACCCACAGGAACACATGTCCAAGGAACGCATTTCAGGCTTTCTATGAGAAGGTAATGTTTTTATTAGGTCCACTACTCACTTCGCTACATCCCATGTCTCATTTGGAAGTTGAACATTTCTTTTTCCTCATAGTACAAGACTGAGAGCTGGATGGCTGGAGCAGAGGATATCCCCGATTCTAGTCTTTCAGTGGTAAAAATGTCTCATTGGTTTCTGCATTAGGGTTTGTTGTTATTTTTTTTTGTTTTAGAGATCTTACTGTGTTTGTGTTCTTGGTTTAGAAAGAGGGGCATTACATTCAAGAAGCCAACATTGTGGGCTTGATTATTTGGGCTTTTATTTTGGGTGTCTTGGTGGTACGGAATAAAGAAAACGAGAATGCTCTGATGTCGTTCTTTGGAACTACCAATGAAGTCCTAAAACATGCAATCATTTGGATCCTGTGGTAAAATAAACACTAACAACTGAAAATGTTTGATATACTTCTTAAGCCCTGTCCCAATACCCGCACTGCACCCTACGGTCCTCCATGAAGTGCTCTGAGCAGAAGTGCACATAAGGGTTCAAGTGTGTAGTACACATGTCCGCAAATAATAGCAGTATTGGGACAGCTAGGATTACATCACAGACCTGTGCCACAACGTCATATCTCCATGACAACCAAAGTGGCGGTTCCAGTTTTTGTTTGCGCTATTTTGATGCTCAAAATGATTTCAAAAATACAACAAACAATCATTTTGAGGAGGATAAAGCACAGGAACCAAAGGAGGTGGATAAGACAGAGTAAGTGATTAAACTGTTAGTATATCATGTCTGAAAATACACGTCAGTACCGTTATTAATTATATTTTTCTTCAGATATTTGATACATCTTTCCAACAGAGAAATTCGATTGTAATCACATAGCTAGACAATAATAAATATTGATTACTTGGATTCTGCAAGAGAAAACATTTTTTGTTCCAAACGGTTCAGCCATTTCTCCACCTTCTTCTTCTGCTGTTAAAATTCACACTTAGCAATGCATTGTGGGCAATACCCACATCGGTGCAGACTTCAACGAAATGCGGAATGAGGGTGCAAATGGAAAGCACAATTGAAGGGCACAAGGATGGAAATGCAAGTATTGGGACAGGGCCCTAATCATTTTTTTATTTGATGAATTTCAGCTCAAATCTTAAAGTTAAAACACTTGATCTGTTTGATTCCAGTGCAAACATAAGCTGTCTGTGTTTCCATGTCAGCCACATACCACTGTATAATATCACATGGTTTGAGATATTTTTGAAGGTAAAACTCAAAGTTAAACCCTTCATTTTTTATTTTCACGTTTTTCTTTTTTTCAGGTCTATGCCACTCACACTTTTCTTCATGGCTATAAAATATGTGGTACATCATGAGATGCAAGATTTGAAAATTATCTTTCCACTTGCCAAGTTGTCAGCGGTGGTTCTTTTTGGGTATGTTCACCTTCTCTGTCTTAGCTCTATGGCTAAATTGACACCACAAGTCCTCAAGTTGCAACATTCATCAGCTACACTTTAATTTAAACTGAATTATAAAACTGGATCACATCCAAAAAGGAGCTCATCTTTTTGCCGGCATTGGTTTTTCTGTCTGTTGTTTAGCAACATAACTTGAAATGTTGTGAACGGATTTTCAGGAAATATTCGGAATGGATCAAGGAACAATTGGTCAGATTCTTGGGGTGATCCTGATTGCTATATAGATCCAGAAATGTTTACAAATATTCTTTAACATTGGGAGATAGAGCTGTCTTCAGTGTATGTGGTTTTAACACCACAATAAATGGTCTAGTTGTGAAGCTGAGGTGCTTGGTGGAGGTGTGTGTGTGTGTGTGTGTGTGTATATACACATACTTACCTACCTGCCTACTACCAATCAATCAATAGATCAGTCGATCGATTTATTTATAAAGCGCTGTAACATCAGACACAGCTGAAACAAAGCGCTGAACACAAATGTGAAATAAAACATCCAATAAAATCACAAAACTGACACAAGAAAGACGCACAATTCAATGAAAACATCAAAACAAAGTCATAAAGCCGATAAAATTGATGCTGGTTAAAATGAAATCAAGTAAAAGTTGCATTAAAAGCCAGCAAGTAAAAATTAGTCTTTAAACGACTTTTAAAAATGGACAGTGATGGGGCTTGTAGGATGGGTACTGGCAGAGAATTCTATAACTTTGGAGCCCCGATAGAGAAGGTTCTGTCCTCTCTAAGCTTTCGCTTTGAACTAGGAACAACCAGGAGCAGCTGGTCAGCAAACCTGAGTGAGCGAGCAGGAGTGTATGGATGGAGGAGCTCAGCTAAATAAGGCGGGACAAGTCTGTTAAGAACCTTAAAAACGAACAGAAGGACCTTAAAATGAACCCTAAAATGCACAGGCAATCAATAGAGTGAGGCCAAGACGGGTGTGATGTGTTCCCTTTTGCGTGTTCCTGTTAAAAGACGTGCAGCAGCGTTTTGGACCAGCTGCAGATGTGTTAATGAGGACTGTCTCATTCCCAGATACAGTGCGATACAGTAATTCAGCCGAGATGAAATGAAGGTGTGGATTACTGTTTCCAGATGTTGCCGTGACAGGATTGACTTTATTTTAGCAGTTTTTCTTTAATGGTAAAAACTGGCCTTACAGGGGGTAAAGAGGATTCTGTAGCAAATTTAGATGTCAAATTTACTTTAAATTAATTTTATCGACTTGTAGCAGCTTTGTACTTATGGTTTCCAAAAGAAAAATTTATAATATTCATAAATCATAGACTTGAAGGATCTAAAGTTCCCCAGCACAGTGGGATCCAGACCATTTCTCTGACAGAGACATTTTACGATTTTCAGTGTGTGATCAAAGAATAATACAAACATCAAATCTACATTAAAGCATCAATCCACAGTTTTCCCCTTTTCAGTCGTTATGTACGATATTTTGAAATTCCATAAAAGTGATAGTCTGACCCGGTTCTGTGATAAGATGCTCATGCCATAGAGACGCATGCAAATTTTTCGTCAGCGCCGCTATGCATTAGCCAATAGCATTCTACGGCCACATTCGTACACGTGTCAATCAACCAAGCGTGCATATACGCCCAAAATCAAAGCGATTTTGCCATAATTCATGAACACGTGCAGAATTCTCTGGTCCAGTGTTATTCATGCTGTCTCCAAGATGACTACGGGCTCGCTTTGTACCTCTCCCTCAGATTCGGGTGGCTGCAGGCCGACCTCGTCTTCAAGTCTCAGCAGGGCGGGACTGATTTAAGGTTTTTTCTTAAAAGGAAAACTTACCCCCCCAGCATACAGTCTGAAATTCAAAAGATGCAGAAAACCATTTAGTAATGTGCAAATAGCATGTTTTCACACTAACATTGCACTAAAATGATCTCTGATAATGGTCGTATACACTTCCTGTTCAAACTGTTCATACTGACTGGAGGTGTGGCCGAGACCGAGCTGATGTTTTAACCTGAAGAGGGCGCTCCACTAATGGTTTTTGGTAGAAAATGAATATTTGTATTAAAGAGGCCCTTCCATTAAAAACAGTTTTTCTGAGGTTTCTGTTGAATATTTTAGCTCCACAGGTGTTCTTACCTTCATAGTGGGTGTGAAAACAGGTCAACAACTTCTCTTTCAGTTTTAATCTCTCAAACTACGCAGGTGGTGATAACACCCGAGTTCTCCCGAGTCCAAACGGCCTGTATCTGTTTCGTCACAACTCCTTTGTTCGTTAGTATTCATCAGTTGAAACCACGCCTAGCATGCTGCTGGCTAAAAGCTGTGGCATAAGACCAAACAGGAAGACACGACGTCTGATGTTGCCATGCGCAGTAGGGCAGGAAACAGTATACTTTGTTAGTTTGTTAGCCAATCTGAGTCCAGCACATTTGAATAATGAATGTGAACAAGCTACTGCCGAAGCTGCTGTAGGAACCAGACGAATTTTCAGACAGAGAGATTGAAATGTCTGTTAATCAGTGTTTCCTAACATTTTTTAGATATAAAATGTTTCATATTAGTGGTTAATACTTAAGAAATAACCGCAAAGTCCTGAAATCTGTATGAAATGGCCTCTTTAACATGTGCTAAAATACCAAAAATAATTGCCAGAAATGTAGGCAGGACAATTAGACACTCATTTATAGAGTTTATCAGCAAAAAAGTTGATTTGGGGGTTAGTTACACTTTAAGGTTTTTTAAGATTAGCCTGATCCATCAGTTTACATTCAGCTTTCATGACTGGTCAGTATTATCGTGAACATTGACATTCTAATCTCTAAAGCTCTATTAGAAAGACAGTAACTGTGTTTGTCATTACTGATTGTATAATTGTTACTTTCAGACATGCAATTCATGGACTCATTGTCCTCCCACTGCTCTACTTCTGGTGTGTGAGACGCAACCCGTTTGCTGTCATGAAGAAGGTCTGTCATGCCCTAATCACTGGTGCGCTCGTCTCTTCCAGGTAATATGGCATTGTGGTGCTGCTCTGTAAGTTTGTGAGTACAGTTTATCTGATTATCATTAGCAGATTTCCATTTTCCTCATGTGGATGAGGCTCAAAGGATGTTTTGTTTTGTACCAAAGCTCTGCTGCACTGCCAGTCACCCTCAGTTGCTGTGAAAGGAAGCTGCATATTGACAAGAAGCTCTCTCGTTGGTTGGTGCCCCTCATGATCAAGAACAATGTGAATGGGACAGTCCTATATGAGGTGATCGCTATAGTTTTCATCAGCCAGC
>SSNP01000348.1:0-21440 GCA_006937955.1 Pachypanchax playfairii
CGACAGGGGTGACAGCAGAACGGTGACCGGGAAGGTGTGGACCAGAGGAAGCCAGAGACAGACAGGGAGCCAGAGGGAGAGAGCTGGTCGCGTAGCACCGCAACGGAGCTCTAGTACGTTCCTGTGTTGAGCCAATCCTCACTATGAGCGGTTCGATATCCACGCTGGAGGTTACGCTGTCAGGAGAGGAGCTCCAGGACAGCAGGCTGAACATGAGGAGAAGAAGGCAGGTTAAATACTGCGAAAACACACTCTGGTAAATTGCTCACTTGCCACTCTGTACCACGTAAAGTAGCGGAACAAACTGGCGTCTGTCTCTTGTTCCTCCTCTGCTTAAATACCCAGCTCTCCTGAGCTGGGTAACGATCCACACCTGTCATCACTGATCGTCTGCTGCCACGCCCTGCAAAACAATTAGTGCCACTCACCACCACCAGCAGCAGAGATCCTCACAGGCGCGCTTAGGAGCGTTACAGTATAGCGCGGATCAACTCGCTTGAGGCGGTGGAAACATAAAGCGGACGTTAGTGGGGATATGGGCGTGCCCACCTGGCTATGAAAAGTGGCGCGCTAAAGTCTTTGTCCGCGACGCCACAGCGCGTGAAACGACAACAACAATGGCGGATATACGTGTGTTTTTGTACTTTGCGCTCTGTCTATGGTTCATTTTGGTTGGTTTGATTTTTGATTCTTGTGGAGGAAGTCGCCATTGTCCAAAGTCAATTGTATTTTAAAATAAAATATTTGTATGGTTGCTAGGAGTTTCTTTTAAAGCCTTTTGCGGGAGCGCTTCAATATCACATCACGTAGACACCACACACAGCCGGGCCAATCAGGGGCTACCACTATGTAGGTAGTCGTGTCACTAGTAGCAGTTTACTGGACCAATCAGTAGACAGGTGGGCGTGTGAGCCCGCTTTGGGCCGCTTCGGACCACCGAGGAGGTGGTCTGAAAAAAGAGGCCTGGTTGGCGCGGAATGACGCGGTTAAGACCCGAGAAAGGCGGTGGAAAAGGGTCCGCAGGGGGCTAAAGTGAACCAAGCCGCGCCGTGTTCTGTCGGTGGAAAAGCGGCAGTTAGTCAGATTTAGTCAAATCTCACACTCACCGCTGTCAGCGTGCACTTTCAAACTGTCTGCCGTTCAGTTCAAACCACAAATTGCTCTGCTGAGTCCCCTTTGCTCACCTCAAGCCAACAATTCTTGTTCGCTGACTGTGTAGTTAGTTAGTACATTTTTGATCAAACTGTTTTTACTAAAATGTTTGAGGTCATGAGACAAGAGCCAAAACATCCGTGTGTTTTTTTTAGATTTGCTGTTCAGGAACAGGTCAATGAACTCAAGTCAGGACTTGAGCTTTCTGTTTCCCTGCACAGGCATGACATTTAAACAACACCTGTGTTTGTGTCGCATGTTGTGAGTTATCAGATTATAGTGGTTTGTGGCCTTTTTCTTAACGCTCTACAGCTGCTACAGTCAGTGTTTCCACTCATTTCAGTTTGTTTGCTGCTCACTCATTGGTTGAAAGGGTCACTCTCACAATTTTAACTGTTTTTTTTTTTCCTCACTTGTTTGGTGTTTTTTTATTTTTGTGACAGGAAATATATGTTATCTGTGGTTTAAGCTGGGATGTTGTAAATCAGATATGGAAATCCAGCTGTAAATAAAAGGGTTGAAACAAAGGCTTCATGGCCACATTTCAGACAGAAAAGTTCACAAACTCAGAGTCTGTGTCAACATGAGTGTGCGATGAGCTACACAATACCAAAAGTGGCTCAAGTTGATGTTTTACAGGTGGCTCCTAGTTCATCTGAGTCGAATCTAAACTTGGCACATTCAGACACTCTTTGTTTAAAAGATTCTTGTGTATCTTGACTCATAAAGTATATTTATTGATATTCCCTCTTACGTCAGATTGCATGAAGGTCATCTGTTCTAGTACAAAGTGATAATTTTGGGAACTGTGTTTGACCTAATCACTGATTTTTTTTTCTTTTCTTTCAGAGCTGAAACACGTTCACCTTACTAATGATGTCTCTACACACTGCTGGTAGGTCTCTGTGACATCTGTATTCATCATGCAGTCATGCACTCAGAGGCAGGGAGGACTGTTGAGCAACACCAATGTTTCAGTGACAGAGCATCAATTTTTAAACATTTTTTAATGCCTCTTCATGCACATACATACAGTAATTGTGTGACCTAATTAGAAAAACTTTTAACTTGATAAACTATCAAAATGCTTCTGCTGAAAACTTTAAATATTATTTAGTCCTAAAAAGCAGATTTAAAGTAGTTCAAGGCTGATGTGATACAACCAAAAATAAGCAATTGATATGAGCTGATTGTAGCTCTTATCTAGTCAGCACCATGAAACCATCTTGAGATACGTGTCCTATTTAATACATTTTAGTGATTACGTTTAAGTCAAAGTCAACTTTATTGTAATCTCTGCTATATACTGTACAGGTACATAGAGAGACGAGATGACATGGCTCCAGTTATAACAAATATTACAAATTTTACAAACAGGTATATAAAATCAATTCAATTCAATCAATTTAATCAAAGGAAAGTGTATTTGTCTTTGTTTTTTGGTAGCAGTTGGCATGGTTACTTGCAGTTTTGCATTAATTGAACAGTAGGATGCACACTTATGCAGCACTGACTGTCCTCTCTTTTATTTTAACATTTAATTTTTTTTATATGTCAAATATAATTTGTATTTGTTTTAGAATTTCTTTCAAATGTATAAATCTTTGCAAAGACATGCAAAAGATATACGTACTGCAAAAATCATGCAATAGACCATCACCATTTAACCACCAGCAGCAGTTATTATTACTTCTTCACACACTTCATGACAGTGATGACATGTTTATCTGTGTTATCAGTGTTTCATCAAGTCAGCCAGTAAGTGTTGAAACAGTAGATACTCAAGCTGCCGTCGCTTTGGTCGGAACAATGAAGACTTTAGTGTGTCTGTGTCAAGGAACGACTTCCTGTATGTGTTGAAAAATCAGTGCGTTCTGCCTGATAGTCTGAAGCTTTGAAATAAGAGAATGTCTGAGCCTCGAAGCGTCATTTTGTTTACTGACAACCATTTGTGTTTTTCTTTGATCTGCCAGCATGACACAACTGATAATGTTGAAGCCAAAACCAAAATAGAAGCTCCAAACATCTTGGAAAAAAATTGAAACTTTTTTCTGAAGTAAACAGAACAAAGTCAGTTATTCTAGCATTAACACTTACAATGCATTCTGGTCATAGTTTTTAAATATGCTAAAACATATTATCTATTTTTACAACATTTCATTCAGATCTAGTGAATAACAGACTAATGAATGTGATTTTAATGCAAGATGTTTGAATGCAGATACATTTTTTGATTTTTCATAAAAAGCCAAAAAAAGCTAAACATAACAGTCTGTGTTGCTTAAACTTCCTCT
Source organism: Pachypanchax playfairii (assembly GCA_006937955.1). Taxonomy (NCBI): domain Eukaryota; kingdom Metazoa; phylum Chordata; class Actinopteri; order Cyprinodontiformes; family Aplocheilidae; genus Pachypanchax; species Pachypanchax playfairii. The sequence goes on from SSNP01000348.1 coordinate 3,447, forward strand.
TAAATAAATGCAACTAAAAATTAACCTAGCTAAAAAAATCATTTAGTATAAACAAGCACACAGTTGATATACAGGTCATTATTCATGTAAAGAAACAAATTTACATCGTAGAAAATCCCAGAGGTGGTAAAACTCAGATTATCAGAGCAATAATGTTGATCATCTTGGTTGCTGATAGATTTCATTTAATCTTAAAATGTATAAAAAGGTGAGAGTTTATGATCAGTTTGGAGATTTTTCTTCTCCTGCAGCCTATTTGATATTTCACATGACAACATTATTGAAACAATTCATACTCTAAACACTAATGAATTTAGAAAATATACTAGAGAGATGTACACACAGATTTAAATGAAAAATTCTGTATGTAGTATATGTAATATTTTGTGGTTAATTTTCTCTCTGATGTGCAAACAGTGAAGACTCATCTTGTTTCTTGGATGAGATAGAACACATCATATATCTTAACTCCTCCTAGCTCCTCAACCATTTCATAAAATACTTTAGTTATAAGACAGTGTTGCTAAAAGCAAAGATTAGCTGCTATTAAATGAGGTTTAAAAGGGAGAAATTAACTTTATTTATGAGACTTTAAACACACAAGCTTTAACAACAAACAGGATACAGATGCTCCACTTGACACAAACATCTGTGCGTGTGTGTTTTCTGCCCAGGAGAGTCAACTAAAGTGTACCTTCTTAGTTTTTGTTATCTGTATTTATCTAACCCATCTAAAACAGTTAAAAACAGCTTAATTGGTGTAGAGAGCTGCAAATGCATTCAGTCAAACACATCCCTGTGTTTTAAATAGCCAATCAAAGAGTTGTGAAAAGCTTTTTTATTTTTTTGTTTTTTGCTTTAACTGAAGTCACTCTTCTTTTCCTGGATGCAATTTGTTTGTGCTACTTTAGTAAGTTGAAAATGAACTACTGGTAATTGCATTACTGCAGTTTAACTGGAGTTCAACACATCGTGCTTTCCATATAATCTTTAGCATTAGCTGTAGGAAATGCATAGCGTGTGTGGCAGGGTGTCTCCAGTTTCAGTTTGTTCTAATCTGTAATTGAATCCTTTAGTGAAGTTCCAGGCGGGTACTGATGGGCGAAGATATTGTCCATCAAAGCAACATTGCTGAGCAACTCCTGATGTGATCCTCTTTTTGTCTCTCTTCAGGCACAAACATCCCCATCGTTTTATTTCCCATGTTCCTCCTGTTCAGTCAGAAGGAGTGCCTGGGTGAATCAGGCTGGTTTCCTGTGAAAGACTCGTTCAACCAGCTATTCCATCACGCCTCTCTCTTTCTGTCTGGCTGACAAGGACGATGGAAATGTGGTTTAACCAAAGCAATGGATTAATCACAGGATTTGGATTGTGAGCTGTTATTTTATTACAACCATTTTCAGATTTACAAGCTTTTTTCACCTTTACCACAAATCTATAAATCTTTATTGGATCACTTCCTCTTTTGACCCTTCACTTCCATTCCGCATGTTTTTTGGCAAACTTTTTCACTTAGGATTTGTCTCGCTCCCTTTGCCTTTTTTTGGAGAAATACAGAATCATTTTGCTATGGGAGACTTTTCTTAGACTAAAGCTGATGGATTGATGATTGTGACGAGCGACTGTCTCTGTCCTGCTGGAAACTCAAGGAGAACACACACAAAATAACACCAAACAGCCGTGATCGCATATGTGCATGAGTGATCACAACCACGGAGCCCACACAAGTAGAGAATAAGGTTTTCTAGTTAAAAATTGTATTTGCAAAATTGGTTTTATTTATCTCGCTGCCTGTGCAGGTTGGGCAGAGTTTCCCTGTTAGGGGATACGTCAGGTGCTGCAGAGCGTTTTAAAGTGAATTATTAGATGTTTCGTTTTTGGGTGATCACTCAGTACCTCAGATTGTTTGGTGTGCACCAGTGTTAAGAAGGTTACAGACTCCTTTTCTGAGTCCACACCACCAGAAACATTTAGATTTTTTAAAGAGTTTTATTGGTTTGTTTATGTTTTGCATTGAGGTCACTACAAAATATATCAGCATATCACTACCCTTTTCTGTTCCATTGAACTTTTTCTTTTATTTTAACAATAAACAAGACAACGTCATTTCTAAAATAAAACTACCCATGAAGGAAAATCTTAGACTTTTATTTTGTAGAGAACATCCTCTTTAAATCATCAATTGAACATGTTACATAGCAAATAACCAGAGATGATTGTGAATTCTTTTTGTTTTTCTGTTGTATTCAATCAGAAATGATCCAATAGTTTATTTTCCACTTGTTTAGACATTTAAACAGGTGATACACTCATCACAGTTAATTAGATCCATTAACAGAGACTAACGTAGTCAGATGTTCCAAATGATTCTGAATGAAGGTTATGTGCTTCTCTGGTGACGGTTAGGAAAGTGCTGTTCATCTGCATTGCTGCAGTTTGTGTTTTTCATCAAAGCTTCAACTCCTAACACTTTTCTGAACTTTCCTGAGGGGTGGAACCAAAAGGACAACAAATACTGAAAGTGTCATTTTTATCCCGATGAAATAAAATGCCCCAAGATAAAATTGATAATATTTATTGCCACCTGACTTCCTCTCTTATCTCTGTGCTTTACTTTTATCAGCCTGTTTTTAAAGTTAAGGATCCTCCCTTCTGTTTGAATCATCCTGTCGTTGCGTCTGAGAACAGACAGGGGGGAGGAGTTAAGGATGACAGAGACAAGACTGAGCTTGCATGGCCACCATAGTCGGGTTAAGGAGAAAAAGACAAAAATAAACTAAATAAGCAGGAAAACATTAGTGTGGAATCACATTCTTTGAAATTTAGAGGGAAAGACTTGATGAGCTGCTCACAATTAGAAAGAAGTTTTTGACTAAATTCTGATTTTTTTTTAAGTGAATTGGATAGTTTTTTTTCTTCATTCTTGTGTTTGTAAAAATACTTTTTTAGCCTTTTGTCCATTAACTTCAGGTGATTCTTTATTTCTTTGTGTGGTGAGTGGTTGTGTGTGATCTCAGACGTCAATATGCACTGGTACAGAAAAGTATTTATTTTGTAATCTTACAATGACTGGAGATGAAGATCGTATAACTTGTCAGCAGGTCACACATCCAGAAATTAGGCTTTGTGTTTGATTTTTTTTTTTTATTTGACTTTTTTTGTTTGTGTGTTTGAGTGTTTCCATCTAGAAACTCAAACTGGATCATGAAAAGTTTAAAATATATTTATGTCTCTAGTTTTTGATAAAACCAAATATGGAATGTATTAATAACAACTTGTAAATATGACTTTTTTTTTTGCCATAAACCAGATATGTTTATATATTTTAAACAACATGAGACACATTGCCCATATTGTAAATAGTAAAGTTAATGTACTACATTGTAAACATTTATTGTAACATTTTGGTTTATACATATGGGGTTTAATTTCTTGTTTTGAATTAATGCTTTAAGAGACATTTTGTTTTGTTTATGTTTACAGAAACTGTTTCGCCTCATTAAAAAACTTCTGTACAAACAAACCCTAAAATTTCAAATCTACTAGGTGAAAATCATGTGTGTTTAACAGTCTTGTAAAAGTTATAAAAGTCTTTGACATATTTTCCTAATTTTGACTCTTCTGTTGAAATTAAACTGTGTTACACTGAGGTTCAGTTTGCAATGATTTAAATGCAAGAAAAGGACCAATTAGTCTCTGTATGCGTTTTCAAACCATCCAATCACAGCGTTTGCCTGTATGAGCGTGTCCGGGTGACCTAATGCTGAAGGAGTGCCTGCCACGCCCGAGTTTTGACACATTTGAACACTCTCAGATGAAACAACCTTAACAATGTTCTTGTTCTTGCTTCATTTTGAGCCGGAAACTTTTTAATGACAAATTGCAAAGAACAGATCGAGCTCACTGCTGTGAAACCCATTTTTTGCTTATTTTTATCTTAAATGATTTAAAGATTATTGTTGCAAACTACAATGATCATATCTTCCACGTGTTTTGTTTCATCTGGTTGTTATTGAAAGTTCTAATATGCAAAGTATCTGGTGTTACATTATATAATTTAAAGGGCACCTACTCACTGTTATGACCAGCCAAACTCTTAGTTTCCTAGTTTCTCCTTATCTCATTACAAAGCTTTACAACTGCACAACTCAAAGTGGTTGTAAGGGTGAAGGTTCTAGACCCTATTAGCTGCAACCTCCATGAAACAACAGGAAATTAATGTAAACGAGTAAAAAGGCCAGAATCCAGAAACAGATAGTGTTTTCAGGCCCAGCAATTAGAATGTTCTGAGGAGAATGCAAGAAAGATGTGGTAGCAATGTATAAAAAAAAAAGAACTTGAAATGTTTGAACAAACCATTTTGAAAATGTTTTATTTTGTTTAACACAGAGACTGGAATAAACAAACTTTTGATTGAAATCAGAACTTTTGTCTCCAATTCTTTTTCATCGTATCAGTGGTCACATTATTTTTTTTTTCAGAATTTATTCTCCCAGTATCAAAGATCTACCGAAAAGTAACCCTAACCCTACTTTGTTTAGAAATTCTATTTAGGTCATATTCCTCATCCTATTTTAATGTGTAACTGAAATTGATGCTGCCATCTTGTGTTCATGGCATTTGCAAGTTGCACTATATTTATTAAACTATCAGGATCTGTCATTTTGCAATCCATTTGCTTTTCATTGTTTAACTGATGCCACTCTGTGTGATCATGATAGACAGTTGTGACTGACAGCTGTCCCAATGAGTTGCTCAGCTTGTGTTCAAAATAAATGAGATGGAGCTGCAGGCTATTTAACGTTAAACAAGTGTGTGATCGTATGTTGACAAGAACCTGATTGACATATCTCCATCCTGCTGTTTTTTTTTAATCTAAATGAACTAATTAACATAACAATGAAGCCCCTGCAGTTAAGATACCCTTGCTTCTCTTTGTTATAGTGACAAGTGGCCATTTTGATTTGGTTCCTGGAAACAGTGTTTTTTGTTTTGCTCCTAATACACAATATGAAATTATCTGTTTTACTGGAAACATGTTTAACCTATTAAAACATCTGCTGGGAAGACAGAGCACCCAAATGGGAGTTTGTGTCTTTTCTTGACTAAATACTGTTTGTTTGTATACAAGACTGTAATTTTTTAAGGTGTTTAAAGATGAAAAGTATTATGCTTATTAAAAATATTTTCTTGTGTCTATTAGCACTCCCAGATCAAATTAGTTCATGTAGAAATGTCAGCTTGCACTGATTAACTTGTCCCAGATGCTAAATCTTTAGCGACTCATTTCTTCTTAGCTAGTACAGAATAAAAATTGTAGCCACAACAAATGATGTTGCATGTTGTAGATGGAATTTGCAATTCTATCATCTTTTTCATTTGGTGTTGCAGTGAAAGCAACTTCTGTTTATGAGGGAATTGTGTCTGCGGTTTCCTTATTCACACAGTAAATTTACATTACATTATTCAGTCAAACAAAAACACAAAAGAGGCAAACGGTTTACAGAACGAGTGACAAAAGAGTTTTTTTTTTCTTTGATGGCTTTGGGTTTATACAGGGGTGTATTTGAAGGGGCACGGCCCACCCTTCCAGTTTGACAAGATGACGTCTTAATGGTGAAGCTCAGATGTCCGAGCGTAAGTGAAAGCAACACCTGATGCTCTACTAGCACATTTAACCTCCAACTCTACTTTTAAGATCAATATTGAAAACCTATTATACTAACCAATCAGATGTTAAAATTGACATAGTGGACATATTTGGATATCTACACAAATAAAAATATATATCTATCTCCAGATGTTGCTTATATATATACAGTATATATATAACTGAACTGTGGAAATTATTCTGCTGGTAATCTGCTGAAACCACATGTCCCATCCAAATGAAGGGGAGGTTTCTCTAGAGACTCCATCCTCCCTCCATTCATCTGATGACTGTTCACTCTGTCTGGAACAAGATGGATGTACATTAAGTACCTCTTTGATTTCTCTGATAAAAACCTGCTTTATGGAACTACAACACAGTCTGTACACCAGATGAAAAGAAGACCCAGTCTCTACCTCACTCACACCAGCTAGATGTCTCAGCTCCTGTAAGAATGGTTTGGTTTGCATCCTAACTAATGCTCATGTACTCTTACAGACTCCTGGTAGATGATTCAGTTACTTTGACTACAGACAGAAAAGTTGATCAGTTTCACTTTCTAAGAATTTCAACTTTTAAAAACGAATCTCAGATGCTCAAAACTTATTTCATGAGCTTTAATAAAACAAGTGAGAAGATTCGGATGATGAGAAGTGATTCCTGGTGAACTGAGTGATTTCTCTCCACCTGTATTGTGCACAGAGACAGTTTACGTTTGTATCCTTGTATGTTCAAGCTGTTACAATGGACAAGACTGAACATGCCAACGGATTTTACTCAGGAATGTCCCACAATGAAAAGTGCAGGAAATGTAGAAGAAGAGCGGGAAACTTGACCAGAAACATTCCTTCCTCAGCCACACCCCTTCATCTTGACTTGCCTCAGTACATCTGCTATAAGGCCACACATTTAATTATATGGCACATTTAAAAGCACTCAAACAGAACAAAGTTTCCAGATTAGAAGATTTAAAAATAATTGGAAGGGATAAAAAGAAACTGTAAAAATGTAGATAAAATGTCAGTACAAGTGTTTCCTGCAGTGGTCTGTGTGGAAAAAGGGACTTTTTTATCATATTTAATCACCATCAGTTGCAAGATGTCAAAATCTGTATTCTGAGTCCATTATATAGCTAAAAATTTTAATTAATTTGCTTATTTATGTTAAAGTTTAAGATCCGTCATGTTTCAGAAAAAAAATGCAAAAGCATTACCGGAGATAGATTCAACTTTTTTTTTTTTCTTCGTTTTTCACCTTTTTCACTGAGAAATAACAGACTGTGAGCTTCCAGATCTGTTAACATTTTTTGAGCTGGGATCTTCCATCAGCTGACAGATATGCATTGTTGGAGTACAAACAGCTTGCACACACATTTAGACTTAATGTAAATGCATGTACTTCACAGTAAACATAATGAGTTTGACACATTTACACAAGAAAAAGATCCATGTGTAAGTTGAAGAGCAGCTCGTGGGCCTGCACCAACAGGTCACACTGTACCTGAGATTATAGAGTAGAATAATGACGGCTTGTTTGGGGAAGCTCCCAACTGAATCGCTCAACTTTTTCTTCCCAACTGTTTCACATAAATAACCTGGCAGTAGTTTGAACTAAATGAAATTCAGCAGTTTAATTAGCAGCAAAGTTCCCTCTTATTACAAAGAACAAGAGTTTGGATTTTGGTCTTAGTTTGATGGGCTTTATAATCTCTTCTTTTAATCTTCTGACAAAGCAAAATGTCTTTTATAAAAAGGATGTCATCAGTATGAGTTTTTCAGCCCAGCAGACATTAGATGTAGCTTCCTGTTTAATGGACTAAGTGAAGAAAGTGATATTGATTTTCTGATCTAACTTCCAGGAAGAAGGTGATGAAGCACATCAGAGTTATTGAACTTTCTTCCTGAGTTGTTTTGATTGATGCGTGACTCAGATCAATAGTTATTTGTTTGGTTTTATCTGTATCAGTATGACTCTCATTACTGTCTATGTGTATGTTTCTGTATTTTATGTAGTAAAGTGTGTCTGTGTATCTGCATATAAGCAAATTAAATATATCATATTATGTCACAGAGAGTTTGTCAGCTTCCTATTATCCTCTTTGTACCGTATCTTTTTTTTTTTTTATCTTCTCTTTTCTTGTGTGTGGCGCTTCAGGGCCACCGTACTTCTCTCCACCTGGGTCAGATTTTCTTCAGTTTTCTCACCTGTCATGCATCAGCTTATCAAGACATTATCCCTTCCAGATTTCCAGTCTGTTCTCAGATTGTCAAGCTTCACCTCCTTGTAAAGAAAAAATTCCTGAGAATCTTGCATTGCTTCTTTAAAAAACAAACCTCTAATCGCTCCACACAAAAAGATAAAACTAAACTAAACAAACAGGATGCCTCAGGCACCAGCATATCAAGACACTTAAATATATCTCTTTAAATTCTGTTCTTAGATTATCAAGCTTCACTTCCATGCTAGATAAATATTCTTGAGGATTTAGAGGCCACACTAGACAGAACCCAAGATACAGTCTGCTCCAAAATAGTTCACCACATATTAGGAGGATATAAAATGCAGGCAGACAAGGGAGGGTATTACTGAGTGGGTGGCAGGCAAAGCGTACCGGAACATCTGTGCTGAGTACATGCTGGTTGTTTTACATTGAAAGTGGGAGGCTCTATCAAGAATAGAGCAGAATGACATGCCTATGATACTGTGGGACTTCCAGACCCAGTCAAACATACATAAGGTAATACAACAGAACATAGTGGCAGTTGGCAAAAAACACAGAACCCTAAGGCTCCAGAGCCTCTGGTAGAGGACTCGAGTTTGAAAAGAGGAAGTACAAACCCCCATGCAAGAAAAGGGGTGAGCTTACAAATGTAAACTCAAAAAACAGAACACAAACTTTTCTGTTAAAGACGCCATATACAAATTTCAGGACTTTGTGGTTATTTCTTAAGTATTAACCAGTAATATGAAACATTTTATATCTAAAAAACATCAGGAAACACTGATTAACAGACCTTTCAATCTGTCTGCATTAAAATTCGGGTGGTTCCGTCAGACTTTGGCAGCATATTCATTATTCAAATTTGCTGGACTCAGATTGGCTAAAAAACTAGCCTATGAGAGCAAGGTATACTGTTTCCTGCCCTCTGTCACATGGGAACACCAGACGTTCTCTCTTCCTGTTTGATAGTGTTTATGCTACAGCTTTTAGCCAGCAGCATGCTAGGTGTGGTTTCAACTGCGGGAGCTGATGAATACTAACAAACAAAGGAGTTGTGATGAAACAGATACAGGCCGTTCAAACTCGGGAGAACTCGGGTGTTATCGTCACCTCCGTAGTTTGAGAGATTAAAACTGAAAGTTGTTGACCTGTTTTCACACCCACTATGAAGGTAAGAACACCTGTGGAGCTAAAATATTCAACAGAAACCTCAGAAAAACTGTTTTTAATGGAAGGGCCTCTTTAAATAAAGATAATTGTGAAATAAGGGCGTGTGCTGATTTTTGAGGGAAAAAAAACTGAGGAAATTCAAACACTTTGATCATGGCAGAAATATTCCAGCCCATATAAATGTACCCATCAAACGAATGTCCCAACATCCTAAAACACTCCCTGATTTTAAGTCTTATTGCTGTAAAAAATTTGCAATCAAAAGATAGTTTGTGTGCCATGGATTCAGTAATGGGAGGATTTATCTTTTGACCTGTGTCAGCATGCTGATAGATTTCACAGTGTGATCTTATACGTATTCTTTAAATTCCTTTGATGAATAGTGCAGAATACAACCTAAAGGGAGGTTTTTCATGCAGCTCCATGTAAATGAGTCATTTTCCCCCCATCAGATTTCGAAATAATGCTACAGTATCTTTTTCTTGCTTACTTAGTTTTTTTATTTTTTCCCCCATTCAGTCATTTTCTTGAACATGTAATCTCTTATTGTGACATTATATCCCATGTTTTTCTGCAAATTCTGTTTTTACAGAATGAAGTTTCCACAGAATCAAGTCAGTCACAACATTTGTCTAACTTAGATAAACAGACATACTGGAATATTGTCACACATTTTATTTACAGAGATGCCGTCATGTTGAAGGATATGACCTCAAATGTGATGTTTTCTTTCTTCCACTAAAACCATCATTTACTTCCTTAACACACTGACGTGTTGCTGAATGTGGCACACACTTTTGCTCCGTTCTGCTTTCTCAGCATTCAGCTTAAGTGTGATTCAGAAAATTCTAACTAAATGACAAACGGGTTATTTTTTGCTCTGTAAAACATTTTCATATGCTGAACGTGCAGCTTGTTATCTTAAACTTGAAAAAGAAAGCTTGCCCTTCTGTGGCTCTCAGCAATTATTAAAGTGTGGGTGGCAAATTTGAAGCATCAAACATAAGAAGATAAACAGGCTCCATGGGTCAACTTAACTTATAATTATAAAAACAGCCATTTTAAAAAACAATGTTACTTCTCTGCAAGACCAGCTATTTAAAATGAACTGAAAGTCAAAATAAGGAGTTTCGTCTGTGTGATCCTACACCTGAGATTACAATCTTTACAGTATCTTTCCAATGTTTGCATGACTGCGTAATGTTTGCAGTCTGACAGAGATAAATTAAGGTCAAATAAACCAGATTACAAGGCACATAACAGACAAATTGGTCACCGATCATTGAAAAAAAGAAACATCTTAATGCTCATTCTACTTGATGACCTGTATAATTAATATTATTTTGCTGTAAGCAGCTTAAAAAAGCTTCCATGTTGTTCTGCAGATCTATTTGTACTATTTTTTAACATGGAGGTTCATTTAAGCACAATAAGCTTATTTTCAGGAGGAATAACTTTTTTGTCTGAAAATAGGAAACTAGTATTTTAAGTTGAACCCGAGAACCAGTTAAAGCTGATTTGAAGTGTGTTTGAGTTAAAACTGAGATAGAGATTTAATGTTTGATTGGTCTACTCATTTGACTCACACACTAGAATGGATAAAACAGAAAAAAGAAAGCCAAAAAAAAAATAATATCCAGGTAAACTGGATACTTTACAGAACACAAGAAACATTGAGGAACTGAGGCTCAAGAGGAATAATTGACCACAAGAACAAAAAAAACAAGAGGTATTTAAAGTGGGACTAGGTGATTACTGAATTGGAACAGCTGAGAGAAGAGACAAAGGAACTAATCAGGATGATGGACATAAGGTGTGCCAAACTGAGCCGACACAAATAACAAATCTAATAAAATCTCACAGGAAAAAGAGGATATGAATAAAGATAAATAAGGGAAAACATGACAAAAATAATGACACAAGAAGTAAATGAATAAACCAGAAATAGCAATAGAAATAGACAGGAGTGAACCAAAAAACTGATAGAAAAGAGCAGAAAAGTTAATAAGAAGTAAAAAACAAAGTAACTGAGCTTTAGCTGCAAAAAATGAAGCCTAACAATTCTAGAAATATTCATGTCTGATTATTGAAAATTCAGGTATAAGTTTTTAAAAATGTGGATGATATGCAACATAAAGTCCACAATATAGTTCAATGTTTTTACTTGGTTAAACAAACAGCTGATATTTTGACACTTAAAAAATGTCTTCATATAGATGAATCGCAGGTAAAGGAATGTTTTGGTGTGTTAACATGATTCATAACATCAACATCAACAATCTGTCTATTTTTCTATCAAACTTACAATTATTTTACTCCCTATTTATTTGCTTGATATGATCCTAAATCTAGAAAATCTCTAGTGCTCAGACCCCCACCAACACCTCAGTCCCTCCACATTGTGTATTGATAATGTTGTATTGACATTATCAGATTGTCCATAAAATACCTTTAATAATTGGACTTACTGAATTTGATTTCATTATTAGTTCAGTAGTTATTCATGATAATCTCTTTTGGTGATTTTTATCTGGATGGATCTCCAGAACTTTTGAAGGAACGTCAAATCTATTACACGTTTGATTCCACAGAGTCTCGAGCCGACTATCTTTAGGTGTTTGTTACAAGTTTATACCATCATTTGTTCTTGCAGTGATAGGATTACTGTATCTGGAATTATATAATAATCCACATCATGATCCAGATCAGTCCTGGGTATCATGTAAAACCTGTCTGGAACTCACACTGTTTTTTTTTTTGTTTGTTTTTTTAAGCATTCATTGTGGATTAACATGCAGATATATTAAAAACTGCTCTATCTCACAATTCTGACCAATCTTTAATAAAAAGTCCTGGATCCAGACGGTGATCCAGCTCACCCCTAAAATCTAATCACTTCTTTCTTGGGTCATTTCTTGAAAAAAAATAATCAAAATCCATTCAGAACTTTTTACGTCATCTTGCTAACAGACAGACAACGACTCACTTTTTTCGCTCGCATTTTATTCTCAGTCCTATTGTTGTTGTCGCAACTTTCTATTTATACATTTAACTATATTTATTTAATTTTCTTTCATCTACTTATGTTCTGATAACTGTTCAACACATTGTGGAACCTCCTTGTTGTGTTTGAAAGTACTATACAAATAAAGTTGTATGGGACAAACAAACAGATTAACTAACTGGTGAAAACAAAACTTTCTGTGTAGAGTTAATAAACAGAAATACATGTGAAGTTATATGTGTCATACAACCAATTCATCATAATATTATGCAACAGCTTGATGATACATCCCTATTCACTTCCAGTATCTGCTGTAAATGTAACTACACATAGGAAACTGATATTAATCAGAATTCTGGAACTAGATGACGAGAGTTAAACAAGTTTCCAAAGTAGTTTAACTTACGTAACATAAATCCAGTGATTGTCAGTAATAAGGAGGTCTAGTTTGTTTTCTTTTTTTAATTTTATCTCACACTGATGTGACCTTCAGCCAGCAGTTTTTTTGTGACAGTTTTGTCACAGTGGGAATTAAATAACTAGCCACTGTGTGTGTTTTATAGATTGATCAGTTCCAAACAGCTACGCTGTTAAAACTCATTGCTGTGTTGAAACAATTTTATTTGTGTTGATGGTGAAACATTTTTTGGATGTTTAAGAAACATTTACAACACTGTCATCAGAGTCATGGTGCTACGGTAGAGCCTGGACATGAAGGCCAGCAGGCAGGTGAAAATCCCAAAATTAACAAACACTATGATCAGAACATAAAAAGACACTGAACAGAGAATAAAAACATCCTGAGACTGTGATTAATTAATGATTGGAGCTGTGTGATGACCAATGTTAATGTTGAACAGGTGAATGTGGGTGTGGCCGGACCAATCAGGGAAACAGAGGAAAAGACAACAAGGAATTAGGGGATGACTAAAAGATCTAGACAAAAACAAAAGGTCCAAGTGACTGGAAGCAAACTGGGATGTGAGAAACCTAAACAAAAGCACAAAGCAACTAATCATAAACATAATAATGAACTGTAAACTAGAACAGAAATGAAAAACATAAAAAAATAATAAATAAATAAACACCAGAACTTAAAAAAAGACATTCAAATAAACTAAATCAAATTCTCGACCAAGTTTCATCTTGGACTGACAACAGTGATGACAAACAGAAGGAATGCATGATATAAAATGATTAAATGTTGCTAAAAACATGAAGTAAACATCCAGATAAATAAAACCAATTAAAGGCTTCAAGTCAAATAATATTTTGATCTAGGAATGTCTGAAAATGTGAGTATTTTTACAATGACAGAAGTCCTTTTCATCTGGGAATCATGCAGTAGTGATTTTTCCATTGAGCTACACCGCCCTCTGCTGGCAGAAACATGCTAATACAAAAGATTAAAAAGTCTTAAGAGGAGAAAAACACAACTGTTATTTCTTTTGATCTTTCGTAAAGTCTTACTAAATAATGTCACCTTTAAATGAAAAAAAAAAAAAAAACACATTAGAGAAAAATTAATCTAATGAAAATGTAAAAAATGGAAATTACCAATTGTCTAATCCAGGGGTGTCCAACTCCAGGCCTCAAGGGCCAATATCCAGCATGTTTTAGATGTTCCTCTGCTTCAACACACCTGATGCAGATGAATGGGTCGTTAACAGGCTTCTGCTGCACTTGCTGAGATGTTGCAGATTGGAATCAGGTGTGTTGAAGCAGGAAAACATCTAAAACATGCAGGATAGTGGCCCTTGAGGCCTGACTTTGGCCACTCCTGGTCTAATCATTGCGTTGCAGTCTTTTTAGAAAGCTAATAAATAAATGGAAGCATTCATTTTTTTGCATTAGAATTGGTTTTTAAGTTAAATGTATAAGATAGGATTAATTAAAAATTTCCATCCATCCATTTTCTGAACCTGCTTCTTCTTTTTCAGGGTCGCAGGGAGCTGGTGTCTATCTCCAGTGGCTTTTAGGGTAAGGGCACCCTGGACAGGTCACCAGTCCATCACAGGGCCACACAGAGACAAACAACCACTCATACCTTGGGACAATTTAGATTTGCCATGTTTTTATACTGTGGGAGGTATTTAATATTTGTGTTACTAAATGATGCTCAAAGGCAGTCCTCTAAAACAATTTTTTTTTTATTAATATTTACAGAATTCATCAGGCTTGATTACACGTTCTCCAAACTTTTGAGGTTTTTGACTTCCAAACTTACCTCAGTTTCAGAGCTGCTGCACGCTGAATTCCAATGTTTTTTAATTTTTATTTTTTGGAAGGAAATGTCTGAACATAGCCTGGGGCTTTTTAGTTCTTGTTTCACCCTTTAAGTTTTTTAACTTCACTTTACCAAAAGATACGTCAGTGTAGGATTTGATATTTAAACTATTTTTTACTGAAACTGGCGATATTAATTGAGCTCACCTTCTTGGGTAACATCTAACATCCTGTGAGCAGAATTTATAACAAGACAACTCTGGAACAGTCCTGGTTCAAAAGGCAACTTCCACAGTGAGAAAACTGGGATGCGAAATGTAAAAGCAAAGTAAAAATGTTTTTCATTTTTATTGGTTCAAACAATGTCAAACAAAAGAAGAAAAAAACAAAAAACAGAAGAAAATGAAACAAAATAGGAGTAAGAAGATTAAGCTCTCACTATCAGGGTGTCAAACGCTGAATATTATCTAAGTATCTTTATAGTTTAGTTATTTATTTATTTTTTAGATTGACTACTACAGGGGTGTCCAACTCCAGGCCTCAAGGGCCAATATCCAGCATGTTTTAGATGTTCCTCTGCTTCAACACACCTGATGCAGATGAATGGGTCGTTAACAGGCTTCTGCTGCACTTGCTGAGATGTTGCAGATTGGAATCAGGTGTGTTGAAGCAGGAAAACATCTAAAACATGCAGGATAGTGGCCCTTGAGGCCTGACTTTGGCCACTCCTGCACTACTATATTAAAATTAATACTAAAGATGAATAACATGTGTTTAAATGCATGACTTCAACTAAAGAAACAGGAAACAGGCACATACTTCAAGATGGCTTGAAATGACCCTTGCAAGTATTTACTCTATTCCTTTTCACATTGGCATGCCTCATTTAAACTAAAGAGACATGATGGACCTGTAGACACATTCAAGTGTGTTATCACTCAATTGCAGGTTTTGGAGCATGAGAAAAGAGAGAAACATTTATGTAAAAATCAAAACTTTACAGCAGTATTTTTTGGTACAATGACTTTTAATTTTTTTATTCCAAATATGTTTCTATATATTGAACATCAGAGGGAGGCGCCCCTTCTACAGTCACCCCACATGTCAATATCAATAATAATAACAATAGAATCATTAGAGTGATATCCTGTTGTCACTGTCCTGTTAGACCGCTGAGCACTGCTGGTACAAATCTGAAGAAGGAGAAGGAAAACAAAAAAATCAAAAGCCAAACATGATGAAATGTGCAACAGAACACACACATACACACACACACATATACACACATATATCTGTGTGTATATTTGAGAGCGCAGTGGAGAACCCTGTACAGCTAACCTCATCTGAATTCTTCCACAACCAAACAAATTGACTTTAGTTCTCACAAAAACTGGCACAGAAATACACACTCTCACACACACAAGAGCAGAATTTACATGTATCCACAGAAATGTATACATCAGATGTGCTGCTGCATTAACGTAAACATTTACTATGCAAAGAAAAAAGTCAAATAAAACACAAAATAGATCCTACAAGTTCTGCTCTTCAAAACAAATTTCCATTTGCTCCATTTACAGTTACACACCTGTAAAGCATGAAGAACTGACATTCGTTATCAGCTGTTTTTTTGAGTCATTGTGATTTATTTTTAGTGGATTCTGAAAAGCAGCAGCAGTTAATAGTTGAATGTTGAACTGCAACAACCTGGAGTGACTACTGAATCATCATGACATCACTTTTATAGGACACGAGTTTTCTTTAAAACACATGGTGGGAAAATACAGTTCTCAGATTGGACAAGCTGAAAATACAATCGCAAATTTAGTTTCCCTCCCAGATGATAGCTGAGTGTGTATGTATGTGTGTGTGTGTGTGCAATACAATGTATCTGAGCTCAAATCACCCACAAAAACAGGCTAAAAACAGCATGAAAACTGACCTCAAATAGATGTAACTGCACTGAGGTAGTTCTTCACTTTAACAACTGAAAGATGATCTTATTGGTTCAGTTTGATTTATTGTTTTTGTTTCATGTTATAGTTTCCAAGAAGTCTTTTTTATATATAATTACCAAGCATGATGCAATGATAATAAAGTCAATGTTGCTTCTAGTTCTGGAGACTCCCTATTCATGCTTGAAGAATGGCTGTCAGGAATTACAGCTTTTAAAAAAGAAAATATCTTCTTTCTCAGAAATAAGGAGAGAGAGAATAAATTGGTGTTCAAGCTATTTCATGAACAGATGTGTTATAAACCTTTTGTTATTTCTTTATCCAGTAAGCAGATAAAATGTCTGGGGTTGATTCCAAAAGTGGCATTAGCTTTTGGAAGCTGCTGCTGTACAGTCTCAACGTGAGGTCAAAGGAGTGACAGTATCAGCACAGCAGAAACGGGTCATCGTCAGGCTGCAAAACCAAAATAAATCCATCAGAGAGATGGCTGGAGCAGGAACGGACACACTGAATCTATGATATATTGTAAAGAATGAACTTGATAACACAGAAAGTCAGAACGAAGAAAAATCAAGAAAAAGAAAGAAATAATCAATTTTACATGGGTTAGTAGAAACCTAGAAAAACATCAGAGTTCAGCAAGTGTGTAAAACTTTTAAATTCTGTTTAATAATTCACTGTAATACTGTATAATGAATATACAGCATATTGACTTATAGCTGAAATGGCATAAACTATGTTGGTGTCCAGTTGCTTTGAAATGATGGTTCAATATTCTGATGAGTCAGCTAGTCTCTACGGTGCCATTTAGATAAAATGTAATTTATTTATGCAAAAACAAAATAAAGATTCAATTTAGCTGCCAGGTTTGGCCCATTTCCAGCTCACAGAAGTGAATCAGAACTAATTTCTTTATTTTTCAACGTTAGATGTCACTTTGACCACACGTGACCTTGAAAATCCAAGCAGATGTACATTTCTCATTTTGCAACTTAATACAATGAGAAATTGGTTGAAAACTAGAAATTTTGCAAACTGCTTTTTCATTCCTGTTATCTTATTCCAGTTTGCTTATTGTCTGAAGAGCGACTGACGTTAAAATGACTTTGATGAATCTACCTGCTCATCTGCTTTTGCGTGACATCAAAGAGATACATTTTTTTTTTTTAATTCTTCATTTAATTTGGTCCAAATGCATTTTCCACCTGAATGAAACGAGAGTTTAACCACTCCTTTCCACCGGATGCGTAAGTGGTGCATTCTGTTCGCAAAATCAGCTGCGTGTCCCTTCCCGTATTACACTTCACTGACATTACGCGCTGCTTATGCATTCAGTGGAAAGGAGCGATTAGGTCTCACAAGTTTCTCCAGTTGAAGTAAGTTTACATATAGATCCAGAGTTTGTCAAACCTGCATTCTGTAACAGGAGTCCGTTTCAGGCCTACTAGCAATCATTTAAAGCAGAACTAAGTAAGTTTTTTCACCTCAATAAATGTTTTCTAGAGTCCCTGTGGGGGTAAACAAGGACTTGGCGGGGTGATTCGTGGGTCCCTCCCCTCCCTCCGGGGTCTGTGTCCTGAAAGCAGCACTTGCAACTTTCAGTGGATCGGACCCGACTAATCTCGCGAGAACAAACCTGCTTTACGGCACTCACACTCACGTACATAAATACAAGCATGAAGCCCTTGCCGTTGTTAGCAACGCCACCATAGGAGCGCAAAGATGACAATAATACTCACCTGTCGAGACATTTTCTTGGTTTTGTTTT
>SSNP01000348.1:21450-196981 GCA_006937955.1 Pachypanchax playfairii
ACAGGGGACCAGTAGGGGGAGAGCGAGAGCAAAACGTACTTAGTTCTGCTTTAAACAAGTATGAAAAACAGAAAAATAAAAAAAAATGCAAAACCAAAAAAAAAAAGTTTTAATCCTATCATGTTGATCTTCGAAAAGTTTTCGATGCTTCAAGAAAAATATAGTTATCATTTGATCATTTTGATTTTAGATTACAACATTTGTTTGCTGTTATAACTGTATGAAAAGCCTTTAACTGTTGTAGAATATAAACTAAAAAAAAAAGCTTGCGTTCTCCTGCTTTCCTGTCTGTGACTTATTCCTTAAAGAACAGAAGCTTAAATTGATTTAAGCCATCATAACAGACATAATCTGTAAATGTTTTATAGACACTTTAAACAAATATTCTAGACTTTTCTTTTTACAAAAATAACATCTTGATAATTCTTTTCAATTATCAGCCCTTCTCTTTATTATTTTCAGACGCCATTGTTCATTATTCTTGCTCCGTAAATCCTTAGATGTAAAAGAAGAACTACCCCAGCACAGTGTTGCACACTTCAAGTGAGTAATAATGTGTTTGTTTCTTTGATTTTTAGATCACAGCACCAGTCAGCAGGAGTCTGTACAAACAGCAACAGTGTTGAAAAGAGCTACATCCTCCACAGACGTCCAAAAGAGCGACAGAAGACCAAAATAGCTGTACAGCTGCTCTGCTACCACACGTCTGCATGTAGGTCTTCTCTTATAGAAACTCCTGGTTTGGTATTTAAACTGATTTTTAAAAAAGACATCAGAGTGCTGGTAAACTCTGTTTTTCTTTTTGAGTCTTCGTCTCTGAAAGTCTGATGATTAGTCGAGGTAAGAGGTGGAAATCTGAATCTGACAGCGACTTCCTGTTTCTTTCCTGTAGGGCTGCAACTCAAAGACCCCAAACACTTCAGATGGTCGAATCCAGAGTATATTGTCCGGTTATTACTCTATGCTACCAGGTTCGGGTGTTTCAATCCACCCACTCCTGTGTTGAAGTTATTAGTTTGATCAACTGAGCCAAAGCGGCCGCATTATAGTAATCAACCCTGCAAATGGGTCAAAATGGTTTCTTCCATCCACCTCAGCAGATAGGCCAGTTTGGACTGATAGAGCTGAGTTGTTAGGGCCAAAAGAAATGTTCAGAAAGTTTAAATATATCACTTTTAGCCCCCTCTTTGTGTCTTTAAACTCAGTCATGCCCCCCTAGTAAGTCCGTTGGGTATGTTGAAGTCTTTCCAGGAGGCAGCGGCCTGGGTGGAGGTACTGGTTTGTTTTTGGCCAGCAGTGGGCTCGCTGTCCCCCCATCACTGTCAGCTCTGTCTGTTGGGATTGGGGGAGGAGGTGGGGGTAGGCGTGGCAATGACATGGAGCCATGGTGGTAGTGGAGATGATGGTGGGGATTGTGACGGTGATGGTAACCCGGTGTCGCCAATGAAGGGGGTGCACGGGAGCAAGAGGAGGCAGAGGAGGATGAGGAAGGGGGAGGAGGTGGGGGAGGCGTAAGGGTGGCTGGCCTTAGGCTTTGGATTCGCCGACACTCCTGGCAGATACGGACGTGGCTGCAGTTCTGCAGGAAACTGCGTGGTGGGGCAGGTGGAGCCTCTAAGGCTGAAGCAAGAGGAAGTGGAGGAGGGGTACTGCTGGTGGCGTTAGCACCTAATGGGTCCTCCAAGAGCCTCTGTGGCCCCGGGCCTAAATCAGGTCCTGCACCAATACCTCCTCCAAGCCCTGCCAGACCTCCTGTGAGTGGACCAGCACCACTGTAGAGTTTCCCATTGCTGAGTCGCATCTCTCGAACAAGGCGAATAGGGCGAGGACCAGCCAAAGCCAGCCGGGACGGATGACGGAGGACTCCACCCCCACTGCTACTCAGGGGCCGTCGCCGACGAGAGCGGGAATTTTTCTTACAAGAAACAGCGTTTCGAAACTCTGTCAGCATCTCTTGACAAACAGAGACCTGAAAGACATCAGAGAGAGAAACATGTTGAAACAGTGTGAAAATAAACTCAGAAGAATGTCTCAGAGCTGCAGTACAGACAGAACCACTGTCACTCAAAACATTTCTGCTGCCTTGAAACAGTTTTTGTTGCACATCAATATTAAACATGTTTGACTAATAAACATTCAAATCTGTATATTAATCTATTCTTCTGTAATTGCTCTTTTGAATAGAAATGGATGTCTGAAGGATTTTAAGAGAAACTGAGTGAACTCTAATGTGGAAAGGTGAAAGAGGTGGTTTTATCACTGTGTGGTAATGCTCTGCAGCTTTCCACGCCAAACCCAATTTTATCTGGCTATAGTTTGTTTGTACTTGTGTGTGAGTGTGTTCCACAATCTGTCCAATAAAAGTAGCCCAAGCAGAAAGTCAAATCAGTAACAGATAAATGGAAGTGAATGGAAGTAAAAGTCTGTAGAGGACAAACAAAAGAACAACATAAAATACCACTGGCATATAAATGTGAGGAGAGAAAAGGCTTGCTGTATAATTTATGGTGAATTCCGCTGACAAATTTGTGTGCAATGTTTTCTAAACTGAGGGATTGGATTGTAAATCTATAGAGACTCATTTCAAATAAATGCATGTGATAATCTAAACTTGGGGAAAGTATATCAAAAACCTCTACCCTTCTTACTTATTGACAGTCCACATGTAATTAAACTTTACTGTTTGCACGAGAAAGTACTAAAAACTATGATTTTTCTAAAGTTTGAATACTTTGCAAAAAAACGGTCTGAATCCAGACCACCGAAGTCAAACACCCTATATGTAACACATCAGATGGCATGTCAAAACTCTGTCTACAGGCGTTTGTTTGGAGTCATCACAGAGATTTGAAGACAACTCAGTCTTCAGGGGCAGAGCAGGAAGAGAAGGATAAAGGTTTACCTCGCCCGTCTCAGCGGTGCGGCGTGTTGACCACACAAACTCCATAATGGCCACAAACACAGCTACGATGAGACCGCAAATCAAGACCACAAATATTCCTCCAATATTCTCCATGCCAAGGCCTGAAAAACACAGACGTGAAGTACAAAGCACTCATTAGAATATTCAATTAAATTCTTTTGACAAAAATTGTCGATCGATAAAAATTGTGACTTTAAATTATATGAGATATGCATCGATTCCTTATTCCTTATTCTACCCCAAACAAATGCAACAAATATCTCTAATGAATATGAACAATTAATGGTGTATATAGTTTTTAATATAAAAAAATTGCATTATGTTTGGTATTTTAATCTACATTAAGACAAAGTGCCATATTTCATCCAGCACATTAAGATGAGAAATGTCAAAACATTAATTAATAGAACCGAAAATTAAAAGCAAATGAACCAAAACAGCAAAGTGTTTAACAACTTTTAACATTTTTCTTGAAGAAAACATCAACTCAAATGTAAACGTTCACTCCTACTGACATTTCAACAAGTTGAATGTTTTATTCTTTAATCAAACGATGCCACGTGTCCAGCGTCTCGTCAGCTAGAGATGTTTACTGGATGTTCTAGCTGTTTACTCCCTGCTGCACAGCATTAAATGGAAAACATTTCCTTCTATAGGGAGTTAACTGAATAATGATTTCTTTGTGGGCTGAGGTCAGTGAAACCGCCTCATGATGAATCCAAGTAAAATCAGAGAGCTGGTGGTGTTTTTTTTCCTGCAGACACTCACCTCTGACACTAGCGAACATGCAAGTACATTTAACACCAAGACAGTGTCCTCCCACATGTAACTGAGTGTTAAATGTAAAACACAGACTTGACTGGACCTGCTGGGAACCCTCAGATCTTTTGGAGTACAGTGAATACATATATATTTCCTTAAGTCTTTCTTTAGGAAGTGGTTTTGCTATCAGATCAGAAACATAATTTCTGTCCTGGAATGTTTTCCGCAATCCAGTATGTGGCAGGAGACAAGAGGATGCCAAGCTATCATTACTGTCTCTTAACCCATGTGTGACACTGTGACTGAGCTGAGAAGCTTCTGCAGTGCCAGGCTGTTGCACAAGAAGCGTGTGAAGGAGTGATAGTGCAGATCCTCAGTCCTGGTTGCTCTGACACACAAAGGTCTTGACTGCTTATATGGATCTGTAGTATATGGAGTTGTTCTGCATGTCTGCAAATACAGACTGTGCAGAGGAAAAAAAAACTAAACAGCTTTCTCTAAAATATCCTTTATGTGAAGATGCAAATTTCAGCCAAGATACCAGCACTATTTATAATAAAAAATTACAAAAAGATGTTTCCTGACAGCAGTTTCCTGTGATTGTAAACACAGAGGAGCTGAAACACTTGCACAAACAAAACACACTTGATAAGTGCTGATGGGTCCTTAATGGCTTGAATTTGTACAACTTCACGCATATAAAAGATAAAGTTTCCATCACTTTAGAAAGCAATTCATCTATTTAACGTGATTTCTCACAGACATAGTCAAACCAAAAATTAATGTGACTCAAAACAGGTTTGTATTTCTACGTTTCCTGGTTTATGCCTTAGTGAATTGGCTTGTGTTTACAATATGACTTAAAATCATTAGTGCTTCCACATGATATGAATGTCGAAGGTAAAAACATACATTTTCTGAATCACATTATTTCTATTGTTTGGGGAATGAAGACAGCTATGCAAACAGCTGACATAAAGCAGCTGATCAATATACAGGCTGGACAAATGTTTCCATTATGATCGGCTGCTGAATACCAAATCAAAGTGAACAAAGTCAATGAAGATAAACCGTCCTGTTACACTGCGATGCATCAGAATTAAAGTGAAACGTGTAGAATACTGATGGGATATTTCAGTCTGTATCATTGGTCAAAAGACAGAAACTGGGACACCTTGTAATAAAAATAATGCAGGTTTGAGAAAAAGACAAATTCTATAATAAAAATCCATTATTACACAATCTCCTTTTAAATGAAGTAACTTTGCTACCAAATTTAATCATTAATGTCCTTTTAATAACTCTCATTCCCACCTAATTAGCTCCATCTGTGTTCTCAAGCTTAATCATATTAAACCTTTCTGATTGTTATTGAAAACCTGAATATCTTCCAAAAACACAGTGTTGCCTCAGAAAATCTTTATATGAGAGTAGAACCACATTTCTCCAGCGAACATCTGGCAGCATCCATCTTCCTGTAAAGTGTTGACTCTAGTGTAACTGGGCTACATTTGACCAGTTAAACTCTAATCGTGCCACATTTTTAATGACTGCACCATCTGTCACAGCAGTTAGTCTCAGATTTTATTCAGGTTGACTGCGCACCTCAAATGAGCTTCCCTGAATGGTGCCGGGTGAATTAAAGAAAAAATAAAAGGTCTGTCAATCAATGACACTTTTGATCATACAGTCTGCTGCAGTGTTTGGATTTTAATTCTAGCACAACTTGTTAATTAACAGAAAACAAAATCAACAATAATTCGGAGAGCTGAAGTCATTTTGAGGGAATAAATGTCACATGAAATAAAGACATGATTGACATTTGAAGAAATGAATTTGGGTGCTATGATGGCCGTGGTTTGGAATATTTTACGTACATTATATTATATACAATATATTGCGTACAGTTTGATTGTTTAGGTCAATAGAAGACAATTTAAACCCTCAGAATCAAAAAATGATATTTGTGATGATAAAAATAATGTATTTTATTAAATAAGAAATAAAGTTTTATATTGTAAGAGTTTTATATTATCAAAAATGGCAACAGTCTCCAACATATTTGTCATAAGTTATCAGTAGAAAACCATATAGTTTATCTTTTCTTCCATAAATATACATATATGTAATAAAAAGGTGATTATTATGAATTAACTGTATGTGAAACCTTTTCTCTGCATGTAAAAAGTTGAAGAGCCCACCTTTGGCTCGGTGATCCTCCTCTTTGGGACACTGTCCTCCCTCCCACCAACGTCTCTTCAGGATTTCCAGCCTGTTGCTTTCCTGCATCTGTAAAATCCCCAGAGTGATTTCATCTCTGAATGGAGAGCCTGAGGGGGAAAAAGATCTGTATTTATTACCATTTCACTCTGAAATCAAATCCAATCCAATGTTACTTTCAGCTCTGCTGACAGCTGTCAGGTGGATGCCAGTAAACTGAACCTTATGCATTAAGTTAAAAAAGAAGCTGGAGGTGTTTTAAACAATTACACATTTTTTCCTCATTACAGGTAGAAGAAAACCTTTAATAACTTGAAACAGGATTCACATTTTCTGCTAAAAGCAAAGTTTACTACTCTGTAATAATGGATTTTGTCTCTAAAATCAGAATTTCCAATATAATTTATAATCTAACAATGATCTACAATTGATGTAAGTCTAATTTTGCCTTGGACAACAACCATAATGGATAATGGTTTTATATAGTTCTAAAAACATCTGTTCCTATGACATTTTTAAAAATAATTTGCTGCTTTATACAGAATGTTCACCTCAGTCTTTCCTTTCAGAGCACTTATCTACAGATTTTTTTACAGATATTTTCATTTCAGAGACATCATGTTCTGAGAAACTGAAAAAAACATACAAATCTGCAGCTGCATCCTTAAAACAAATCAAACACATTTGCTGCAGTCTGAATCTCATTTTATGCAAAAGGTTTGTGTTTATGTGAAGTGAACTGTTAACTGTCAGACTAAATATAGATCTTAGTAAAAAAAAAAAAACACCCGTTTTGATGACAGGTTATTATGCAGAATCACTTTGCTGCAGTAGCAGCAGCAGCCTTCACTACTGTCTACGTGAACTTTTACTTCAACAATATCTGCAAAAGTAAAAGTCTAATGTGAAGCAGGGTTCCACCTTGGATTTTAAATGTGTAAAACATATTTGCACATGTGCAAATTTGCATTGGAAGTTTACAAAATTTGTTCACAAAACATTTTACACACAGACACTTTTAAACTCTATCCCTATTTTATTCAGTGTGCATGTAAAATGTTAGGAGGGAAACGAAAGAAAAAACTCTGACCCCAAAATATTAAATAATTATGTTTAAAATGACAACTGCTATTAAACAAAAGAAGAAGAGATCAGAAATCAGAGCTCCTATTCATGAAGCAAAATGAGGTTTCTTGAACTTTCAGACTTCTTCCCCCTTTCCAGTTGAATCCTTTATCATTCTGACATAAAAGAGGAAAAAGGGACAAAAAGAATTACAAAGCGTATATTGTCTTAAAACTGTAACAAGCAGCACTCAGGACATTAACCTCTGCCTCCAAAACCTCCGTTTTGTGGAAGAATATTCTCCTGGGTGACGACCTCAGCAGCTGTTATCTCTCAACATACCAGGAAACACACACACACAACACACATATTCACACTGGTGAGTAGTAATGAGGTTTGGGACGATACTGATAGTGTTGAGTTTGCATGAGAATAAAACAACATTGTCGATGACATGACTCAGACAAGAAGGTCTGGATTTGGTTCAGTAATAGTTTGAGTCTAGTCCAGATTATTAGACTTTCATCTGTTATTTTGTCCTCAGCATCTGTAAACTATGCAACTTTTATACTCGCTTCTCTGTGTCCTTTCATCTTCTTTTTAGTTTCATTAAAATGAGACTCAACGGATAGTGCACAGCATATATTTAAAGCCATTAGAAAACAAAATACTTTTGATTCATCATGTTAGAAAAAAGAAAAAAAATCTCTTCCGACACTATTTGCTATTGTTCATGAACACAGTTGTATGTGCCTTTCATATTAACACCAAATATCTAATGTGGCAATTGCTAAGAAAATAAGATATTTTTGGGTACATTACATCCTCCTCATATAAATGGAACCTAAAGAAAACTGTTATTCTCTTTGTGTGTGTTTAAATGAAACTTCTTGGCCAAATCAGAAACATCTTTGTCATCACATATGTTGTTTTTTTTTCTATAATAAACACTTTAAATCCTGGTTTTACTTCATTCACATTAAATTTTGTTTTGTCGGCTCTCTTGGGAGCTGAATTACCAGCTAAAAAGATCTTTGGTGCTTTTTATTACTGATATGTTATTATTTTATTATGATTGTTACTACTTATATTTATATTAAATTAATTCTTGTCTCATATTTAGGGACCTTGAGTGTCCTGAGAGTCATCTATAAATAAAATGCGTCATTAATATTATATATATTTTTTATAATAAATATAATATATTAATATATAATAACAACAACAACAGCAACAACAACAACAACAACAACAACAACAATAATAATAATAATAATAATTTTAATATATTAATAATATTAATACATTTTTTAAATCTAAAATCCCCTGAATAGAATCTAACACCTTATTTTTTTCCTTCTATAATCTTACTTGCAGCTCTCCAGCTGTTTTCTTCTTGATTCACCAATGTTATACTGTAGGCTCATTAATAAACTACTGAGACAGCTTTGTTGTCATAGTTACATTGATGGTAATAGTGAAGGAACATTTAAGGCTTGAGTTTGAAAACCAAAAGGAGCCAGTGATAATTGCTTGATGTCAGTCAGAGCAGCAGGGACAGAAAAGGATTTCTATCGGGGGTGGGGGGTGGGGGGGCATTCAGGTGATAGATTCATAAAACGTTTTTTTTTCTTTGATATAATCTTGTTGTTCCACATACAATTTACATTATCGTTTTCTTTCATTACCTATACAAATTTATGCACTAATACTTATCATGTGATACAAGACGGATGATGAGGCCAAGCCAAACACTGGCACAACAGACCAAAGTCTAATTGGAATCAGTGTGGATTTAATATGCGAGAACAGCAGCTGCACAAATAATTTCTCCTGAATAACAACAAAACAGATGTGACACTCAAGGCCTTCATACATTAAAACAACACGTGGCAGCAGAATAAGAATTATACCATTTTACGTGACTTTTAATTCCACTGCCATTAGAGTTGACATTTCCCAAAAGGTGGATGATGCTAATATGATGCTACTAGCTAAACAGGCCAACTTTTCAATTTTTTATGATACCAAGATTTGTTCTTATTTATTTCTGCACTATTTGATCACTGACTAAAATACTTCCAGATCTGGATGTTTTGGAATGAGTGTGAAAGAATTGCTGATTTCTGAATTTGGATATCTTGAGTAATGGGTATTTCTGACTGCTCACCCAAAGGCATGCCAATGCCATATCCTTTTGTGTCAAGCAGTCCTCCAATCTGCGTCAGGTTGCAGTTGAGACTTCGGTAGTACTCGTTCATGGTGCTTTCCATTAGGAAGGCATATTTGGAGTTAAGGACACGGGCAATGCCTTCTTCAGTGCTTTTTACAAAAACACTGGGCTGTTTGGACTTCATGTAGTTCCACATTCGCTGGTACGTCTGGTACCTCGAGTTCTGGCAAAGGAAGAATAAGAAATGGTGCTGAAAGTCATTTTGATGAAGTCTAGCTCTTGATATAAGCTGAATGAAATGTAACCCCTCATTTACACTGGACGCGTCAGCCGTGCTCACAAAATCAGCTGCACGTCCCTTCCAACCGGGAGAGTATCACTCGCGTAAAGCGTTCCATCCAGCTGGTCCCATAAAATGTGATTTCATCAATACACATAACAACAAAGCAGGGCGAAGGATGACAGTATGTATCTAGAAGGTATGTGGCTTATTTTCACACCACCTACGGACTTCAAACCCATCACAGGTGCTGTATTTTTTCGTAGTTTTGCAAAGAAAAATTTGCACTTGTCCTTTTATTTTGAAATTTCTGGGTATTTTATGTATTTTATGTTTCACAACTAAACTAAACTAAACGGCTGAGCTTTAGAAGCGTATTGCGTAAAAAATAGAACTGCCGTGTAAAGGCCGCAACACTACGCTTCTGAGACGCTTCTGAGACACGTTGCTTCGTGCCCAGTGGAAACTGTCTCATTGACTTTAATGGTGGCTATCAGCCACATATTACGCGTCACTAACATTAGGTGTCTAGTGGAAATGAGGGATTAGACTATATAAATATTTTTTTTATTTTATTTTTTTTTTACATTTTGCAGACTGAAATGTTTTCAGGGAAGACAAACAAATAAATACATGTTTTCATCTATTGTTTCTTAGTAATTCATTTGCTGTTGAAACGGAGGGTCAACAGGATACAATTATTGATGGAGCTGCACTCTTAATATAATGCCTTTACAAAAAGATAGTTTAAAAACAGCTGATTCATGTATGTATTAAAAAATAAACAACAAAAAACAAACAAAAAAAAAAAAAATTCTGTTTTCATCACCGCTGCACCAAATTACAAATGTGCTGCAAATTCCTTCCTTTCTCAACTAAATTCAATCAGTTAAAATTGCTCTCGCCTCACCATGAAGAAGGTCATGGTAGATCCTCCATGAATGGTGCCATACTGTATGTTGGTTTGGTCAGCCAGATCATCAGCAGACTCGATGGGCACCTCCATTCTCTGGACCGTCAGAAACGCTGCCAGGTTGGCCGTGTAAGACGAGATAATGATGAGCGTGAACGCCCACCTAAAGCACACAGGAAAAAAAAGTTTTAACCTTTATTTACCTCACAGTATTTACAAATGATACCTTGACACGTGTTTCTAAACATCCCTCTGCTTTCACTGGGAAGTGAGAAGAAATGAGGAGGGAGGCAGATGGAGGGCACTGCACGAAACATCTGGAGTTTTAGGTAAAACATTATCAATCTAAACATGAACTGGAGCTGCAGCAAAGATGAGCAGGATGTCTCCACTGCACAAGAAAATGAAATCTGAATGAAACTTGAGCAACAATTTTCTGAAGGGAGGCAAGTTTTGAGATGATGAAGGAGAAAGAAGATAGAACGCAACACGGGAGAGACAGAAAAGATACAGAAAAAAACAATATGTAGGATACAAGGATTACACCTAACTATAGGAATTGTGTAAAATTACCAATTGATTGATAGGAAGAAGGAATTTACTTTTGTGTGATGGATGCAGCTGTAAGCTGCATCCGACTAGACAGAAACTGCAAGCAACTCAGAGCCTGAAGGAAGAATGAGTCCGATATTCATGTGAAATTCAGATTAAAAGTAAAAAGAACTTTTGAATTAATGAAGCTGGAAAAAAACGACAATTTTTCCAGCATATAACTTTCTGTTTTTCTGTTTTAGTTTGTGGTTGCCATCTTGAATTTGAAAAACCTTAATGAGTGACATGTGCCTAAACCATGTCCTGATGTAGCAGATGGACGTGAGAGTATAAAAATGTCCCTGTTTCTCTGAGGAAGAAAAATGGTGGAATAACTTGTGCTGCCAGTTTAAGTGACATTAACAAATTCTATAACTTCCTCATGAAAACTTGCAAAATATCTTTTTAAAGTGTCCCACCTTACAATTCGAAGAAGGATGCTTTTGAATGCAATATGATCATTTATTGTTCTATTGAGGACACAGTTGGCAAGTGGCCACATACAGAAGTACAATAAATGCCAAAAATGTATTCCTGATGAAAATCAGGTTTTTATGGCTTTTAGTTCAAGTTACATAAAAACAGCTGAGGTATAAATTAACAGAAAAAACTCCCTTGTGCCTCAAGATGCAACAATATTACCAGATTTTAGTAAAAAAAAAAAAAAAAAAAAAAAATGGAACTGACCTCTGGCTGCTGACTCTGAAGCAGTTTCTGAGTGTGGTGATTCATTCATAAATGGATTAATATGTGCATGTTTCCATTTTAACTCGCTGTAATAAAAGCTGAAATTGTGATGCACTTTAACACAACTGAAGAAAACAGTTCAGAAAACAGGGTCGGTTCCTTGTGGAGAAAGTGGTTTTGCAGTGCTGGATAATAGATGCATGTGGATATTTTCTTCTCCTGTGAATATCAATAATTTAACAAATTGTTGGCACACTAATCATGTTAGCTGCAAAAAGTGAGGATTTATATTATTTTATGTATTTGTGATGTTAAATTACAACCTCTTAAAATTTAATAAATGTGTTTTATGGTCACTGGGAGTTTCAGTATCTACAGTATACAGGTTTATATTGGAGATACAATATTATGAGATTAGTTAACCCTGAATTCTTAGAAATAGGTTTAAAAAGCAACTTCAGAACCTTTTGAGCAAAATATGGCGATATTAAAATAATTCTGACATGAATAAGGTTCTGCAAACTAAAATCAGATGAAAAGGGTGATTTTTACCACAAAGAAGGTGCAAACTCGTAACAAAAATCTGCTCTGTTAGAGAGAGTGAACAGAACTAGTTCAAGGTCTAGCTCACAGGTTTATGCTTACAAAGCACACCCTTCCAGTAAAACTCATAAAACACTCACATCATGTTTATTGTCAAACTGAAATTGCAGGCCTGATCTGACTAATGCACCTTTTTCCAATAAACCTTTTTTATAGAAAGATTTTTAAGAGGGGAGATTTATACATGCCATTTCAGGCTTTTTTTAAAACTTAGATGTAAATTAATTTCTCCTTTTTTCCTTTGTCTTTGACTTATTATGTAACTATGTGACATACCAGGCAACAAGTCACTCAGACAGACAGATAAAGGCAGAGACAGACATGAGACTGCTGCAGCTTGTGCCATAGCTATCATGAGTTTTTATGAGGCTAAGAGCCAGCAGAGTCAGAGGGCTGCCAGGGAAAAGATGCTGATAGGCCCCTCCAGTCGTTCCAGTATCGCTCTACCATCTGTCTGACAGCAGCTACTGGGACTGGGAGAGCTAAAATATGAAAGTCAGTGATTCTCATTCCAAAAGTATTAATTACAAGCATAAATCTTCATTCAAATAAGTAAATATACAGAGTCCTTTATATAGTGTGGGTAAATGCTTTTTGCAGAAGATTGGCCTCGCTGTTCAAAATGATTCAAAAATATACAGCAGAATGTTTTCAGTAGTACACATTTATTAAATGTATGTTTAATATTCATATAGATAAAATAATTATTACTTCCCTCTTGTGAAATTTAATACTTCTGGAGGAAATGTCTGCATTTCTAATGGTGTAGTAATGAAGAGATAATTAAAAGTTACTAAAAACACCAAACATTGTTCAATTAGTGCAAAACAAAGTGAATGTCTGTAGTTCATCAGAAAGCAATAAGAGCAGAGCCTAGCAAAAAGTTAGGAACATAAAACTGGTTGGAATAAGAGAAAAGACAGAGAAGCAAAGGAAAGGAAATGAAACCTGAAGAGAAACTGACATCATCATTTTCACATTAGAGCTGATACCATCTGTTCACCTTCAGCTAATGTTCCTGAAGAGGGAGGAATGGACAGATGGGAGGAGAGAAAAGGTAGAAGGACAGGGAAGGGGAGATCAAGGCTGTCTTCCCTGGAATTAGTCTTTCCCATTTACCCGACTTTGCATATTCCCTAAAGCGACTTTGTGACTTTAATTCATCCTCTTGCCAATTACATCAACCACCGGAGGATTCTGTTTATTCTCAACATGTTGTTTTGGGGTATCTGACCATAGAATATAAAACTGTGAATTAAAACAAACTACAATGAGCAGAATTCAGGTTTCTTAAAAATCTTGTTAGAGTGCCAAAATCTTTTATTACTATCACGTCTTGTAACTGTTTCAAGGTGACTGCTATGAATCTGTTGCAGATTGGAAATGGCATTTTTGAGGGAGTTTCCAAAATGTCTCCAAGGTTCTCAGGTGAGTCTCAAGGCCTCACTTTTATTGTCTCTCAAAATAGTCACAAGGCTGTTTAGTGACCTCCGAAACTAAGTTGTGACCAATTGAGATAAAAAATCTGACATTCTGAGTGTGAATAAAAAAACAGGATAACTGGGGACAAATTAAGACAAAAATCAGACAATTCATGACTAAATTGCATAAAAAAATGTACCTAAACTTTGTTCAAAGTTTGCATTTTTTATCTTTTTTTTTTTTAAACAAGTGTGTCCTGAATACCAGTTCATTTTGATTTCAACTGAATTTTTTACATTTTCTCACAGTTTTATGTTTCTAACTAGTCACTAACAACTGCAGCCCAGTAAGATGCTGCTTTGAGTGATTCATAAAACAAACACGACAAGTGTATTATGTGTGAAAAAGAAGCTGATGATTTGTACTTTTAACTTTTAGGCCTGCAGCGCAGCACATGTCTCATTAACAATTTCAATACACTCAAAGTGTTTTGAATGGATTTTTGGCCTATAGGATGCTGTTAATTCCATGTTTCATCAGAGTCTGGAAATGAACTATTTTATTTGAAATCATTAGTTTTTTTTTTAAAGCCTAAGGTGATAATTGTTTTTCTTTTTTCATCTTTGATGGATAGTCCACAGGTTTACCTCAAAAGCTTTTGAATGTACTTTTTTTTGTTATTTTTATGGTTAAATTGCTTTGATTTTTGCTCATCTCACTGTCAGACTTGATAGTTTTTCTCTTTTGTAATTAAGTCAGCGCTCAGAGGTGTTTTGACGGCTCACACAAGCTAATCCACTTTTTAAAGCAACGTTTCTTTGGGCAGATACATATAAACTTATGTTTTAAAGAAAAACATTTTAAATTTTTATCACTTTACTGGATGTCATGCACACTCATCACCAACAAAAGTGTTTTTCTTCATAGAACAAACCAGACTCCGCTGACGCAGCGGGTGGACAGCGCCCGGGGCATGATCTCTGAGCCTTGCTGCATGAAGCCACCGACTGGGAACCACAGACTGTTCCCAAGTGTGTACTGGTTCTCCAGGATGTCCCGCCTCTCCCGTAAACATGGGTGAGGGTTATACCATTCATAAGGACTGAGCCTAGAGAAGAGACAGAAAATATAATGTACAAAGAAATTGTTTTATAATTGTATGTGTAGAGAAAAATGTAACCTCTCCTTTCCACTGGACGCCTAACAGACGCGTAATGTTAGTGAAGCATAATACATGGCTGATAGCCGCCATTAAAGTCAATGGACCTGTTTCCACTGGGTGCGAATCGGACACATCTCAGAAGTGTAGTGTCGCTGCCTTTACGCAGCAGTTCTATTTTTTAAGCACGCTTCTAAAACACGTCAAGCTCCGCAGTTCTGTTTGGACCAGACAGGAAATCAGGCCTTCGTGAAATGTAAACTATCCCGTAGTTTCAAAATAAAGGGAAACATGCAGATTTTTTTGCGAGACTACGAAAAAATCTATGACCCGTGACGGGTTTGAGGTCCGTAAGTGGTGTGAAAATAAGTCACATACATTCTGGATACATGCTTTCACCTGTCTCCCTGCTTGTTGTTGTGTGTACCGATGAAATCACATCTCCTGGGACCAGCTGGATGGAATGTTTTACGCGAGTGATACGCATCTGAAACGCTCCTGGTGGGAAGGGACGCGCGGCTGATTTCGTGAGCAAAATGCTACACACTGCTGACACGTCCAGTGTAAATGAAGGGTAAGGCCCCTTCACTCTGGATGACACTCCACTTCTCTTTCCATGACCTACATTGATTAGAATTTGGCTATTCATATCAATCTCATATCATATCTCCTTCAGTATGAAAGCATGCACCAAGCCAATTATCAGATTTCTCTTGAGTAATGAGGTACATGTGCTTTAGAACAAACATTTTCATATTTGATTAGTTTTATAATTGAGATTGCAAGTTTGATTTTGACATTTCTGATCAGCTTTTAATCTTTGTCCAAGTTGGCCCGAGAGTTTAAAGCAAAACACAGAAACCTGCTCAGTGTGGTTGTTCTGAACTAAATTTAGAAGGCAGGTGTCTTACCTGGCGGCGAGAAAGAGAACACAGCTGACAGCGAGGTAAGCCAACAGCATGAAAAGCCAGACAGCCGGAGAGAATGGGTCGAGGAAGGAGAAGTAACCTGGTTTTCGAGCCTGAAACAGACACACAGAACACAAAACTGCTTTTAATTGAAGATCTTTTTTTGTTTTTAATGATTTTCCAATTAACTTTTCTTCAGAGTTGGTTGTGTCGTTGCTGTGCAATTGCTGAAGATGAGTCTAATTTATCAGATGAAGTATTACACTTCAAATGGCTCAAAAACAGAAATCACCTTTACAAGTTTTAATAAAATATTTTCATTGAGTTAAATATTTTTAAAAAATGTGCTTTGGTTTATGGATTTTGACTTCTTATACTTTAAAAACACTTTTTATCTTGTACAAACACAATCTGCTGACTTTTTAAAGTTTTTTTTAAAAAAACTAAACTAACAGTCCTAGAGCCTCAAAGTCTAATTTGATAACATTTTTGATGCTTCTTGGTTAAAATGTGTAAACTCTTTCAATCAACTAGCACTAGCAACTAGCCATGACTTGTCATTTTTACACACGTTCTATCCCTTAACCACTTGATTTCTTTTTGTGATGATGACATAAGAACTTAAATGCATTTTATTAAATTTTCCATCTCTGATTTAATCAATAACAGATTGACAATATAGTAAGTTCTGATCAACTGAGATAATCAGTAGACATAAATTCGTCATACTGTTCAGCTCCAGGGGGCAAGAGCACTGATAAACACGGAGATGTCTTCACTAATGTGAGTGTGTAAGTCAACAGCTCAAGCAATTAAATAGATTACAATCTTTTAATGTGCTCGTAAGCTTTGTAGACACATTCAGCATGTCTGTGTGTGTTTATAATGTGTATAAAACTGATTACAGACATGATTGTATTACTGGAGTCACAATGTTAGTCTGAGATTAAATAACTGATGTTATCATGAGTCCTTATGATGTACATTAACAGTGTAAATAGACTTGATATACCTTGTTGTGGGGATGATTGGGACATAGATTTAAAAGAACAACAAAAAAGACGTGAAATATATATATATATATATATATATATATATATATATATATATATATTTTTTTTTTTTTTGTCTGAATAAAAAGGAGACATGTGAGTTTCAAATAAGATCTATTTAACCCTGTAAGACCCAACTTATTAAAAAATAGCCAGACAATTCTAATTATTTGGAACTGAGATGTTTAGGAAGCCTGAGAACAAAATTCACAAAAGTTTTTTGCTGTATCATATTATTTATAATAGATTTTTTGTATCACATTTATTATATTGGCCATTTTTACAGTTTAATTATAATATAACAAATGAGTTAATAATAATGCTTTCATCCATATAATAATGATGATTTAACCTGAAAAAAAAGACAAGTGGATCATTTACTGAGAGCAACCATGTTAGAAATGATCAAAACTATGTAGCAAATATGATACAAGGGGCATTATAGGGTTAAAGTTAATAGGTAATGTTCATTTTCAAGTTTTGCATCTTAAAAATCCACATAAATTTTGAATTTAAATTTAAATACAACAAATGATAATATTTTTTTTTCTTCACTGCTTAAAATAACTCAATTTTACAAAGCTACTGCTGGCTATAATATACCTGTAACAGGATGACCACTGATAAACAGTGTAACAACTCATATTCTCTGATATATATTTCTGTTTTGAATATTATCCTGACATTCACACAGATTTCTGTGTTAGTAGCGCCACAGCAGCTCTCCGCCCAGCAGGGGGCCACAAAAAACCCTTTGAAATCTGTAGGAATATGACAAGCAAACCCAACTGACAAACACTGCCAACATTACTTTTTTAAACTTTCTATATATGTTGACAGTATGTATATTTACATATAAATGACCACAATCAACTGGTTTTCTCTCATGAGTAACAGAAATCTCAAAACAGAAATGTGCTTCAGATTTTATTCTTACAGGATTCACGTAAAAGGAGCAAGTGAGTAGATTGACACAGTTTTGAGATCAGGGTTGTGCATCTGTTACCAACTTCTTGTAGACAGAGCAGAGAAAGGTCATAAGACATTAAACAACTGTGCAATAAGTTTGAAATATGAAACTAAATAAAACTCTGCTGTAAGTCTGGATTTAACTTAATGAGAAACGCTAATGATTTTCCACCTCAGGTGCAGATTGTTATTGCTTATGTGTGAGTTGTAATATAAAACCCTCCGTGTTTCCACTGGGATCTGAACTGTGTGAAGTCTAATAAATGGTATAAACCAGTGTGAAAGGAAAGGAAAGTTATATGTGTTTCACACTTTAACCTCTCACTGGGTAACTGCATAAGTTTCATGGAGGGTAATGTGGACATTAGGTTTTAACAAGCAATAAGAATGCTAAGAATACAGCCACTGTTTACAATTTTACAAACAGAGTTTGAAAAGATTTCTTTCCAGTCAGTACATTAGACTTTAGCCCATTATCACACAAACAAAACCATGAGATTCTTTTCTGTCAGATACTAATCCATTGTTTAGATCTAGTGCTTTTATAACTGCATTTTCAGATGAGAAAAAGGTTACTGTTTCAAGTTATAGTTGACCTTGCCAGCTGCCTTGAAGTAAACCTGCTTTAAAATCATTAAACATGCAATAAAACACCCACTGAAAAAATAATCTCCCTTATTCTTCAAGTTGTTCGCTACAAATATTTGAGCAATATGTATTTTTTATGTAAAGATGTTATATAAAGACAATATACTAGACAATCTTTCAGTTATCTGGTAAGTTGTCACACATTAGAGTAGATTAGGTCAAGGATGAAAAGTTTTGATGAAGCTGATCAAGAATAGGTATTGATAAAATCAAAGGCTCATTGGTTCTATCAGTTAGTGCACAGCAGCAGGGAATCCTAATTGGGCTACTGCTTTGTGACCAAGTTTATGTGTTAAAGTTTAAATCACACAGACTAATAGACTGAATTCAATTTAAATGAAACACTTTCTAAATATATTTATTGTTAGAACAGTTAAAAACTGCAAAAGAAAGACAGGGGTCCACCAGGGACTTTAGGATCATATTTGTCTTGGGGCTCCTTTGCAGATAAATTCTGCCTGTGTGTGTGTGTGTGTGTGTGTGTGTGTGTGTGTGTGTGTGTGTGTGTGTGTGTGAGTGTGTGTTTGGGTGTGTGTGTGTGTGTGCCTGTGCCATCGTCAACACAGTCTGTTAGCCCATTCATCAGAGGTGCTGCACTCAATAGGAGCAGCCTGGTGTTTAACAGAGTAAATTTATGGTTCAAATCCTCCAATTTAAACTCAACCAGGAGGCTGAAGTTGTAGCTCTGATTGAGACGATAGATTTCTCACAGCTCGTCAGCTAACAGCATGAGAGCATAAATTGCCACCGCGTGCCATTTACTGTGAGTAAAAATGTGCTCTCGGTCAACTTAATCCCTAAATAAACACTTAAGAAAATGCAGCTGGGACACTGCTGTGTGAGAACGGGTTGCTGTACACACATTAAGCAGCTGACTGATCACTGAGTCAATAAACTGATGCTGTCACAGTGGACTGGATCAAACATGGAGGACAGATGGTGGCGGTGCATACTAATGAGCTGCAGATGTACAATATGTGCAGGCAGGGAGGATGCAGACATTCCAGTCTTGACTTCAAGGAGATACATGTGAATTTTTTGATAATAATTAGAATAAAAATGCTTTATAGACTTTAACTGTTGCTGGAAAGAAGATGTACATGTATGCATTTATGTTTTTTTCTCTTTATTTTAGGAATCAAAGCTCCAGTAATTATTAATCTAATACACACTGTTTCTTACAGTCTCTGAAGAGATTTTTCTCTAACTTGACACTGAGGTGATGTCAAATGCATCAAGGATTTCTTATAAAATTGTTTCCAAGGAATATCCCAGTTGTTTTTGTTTTTTCATAAAGACAAATCAAATAATATTTTTGATTTAAAGCTGGTTATGTTTCTTTATATTAAGGTATTTGGTGTTCTTCTGACTTGGGTAATCTTACTTAACTTGTGATTTGGATTCTCCAGAAACATCATGCCTTTCTGCTTTCATGTTAAAAGCTCCAAGAAATAAGAAAACTGCAGTAACTCTGCAAAGCTTCTTGCAGAGTTATTGTTTTGCATTGCATCAGGTTTTTAAGTTTAGTCACTTCAGACAGACCCTTTTCATTTTTTGCACATTATTTTGAAGCTTAAGTCTAACTGGATTCATCATGCTTTTTTTTTTAATAATTGCTTTATGGGGAGGGGAGGGAGGTTCCAAAAATAGCAAGATGACACCATATATTTTCTCTTAAAATTCAAAACTAAAATTTATTTTCCAGAAAAAATATTTTAACTTTCTGTTGGTCCTGTTGCATTTCTTTAGAAACATGCAGATAAAAATGAAAACATTTTGAAGCGCTCAAAAAGCAGAAAAACATGGATGTTTTCACAGTTTTTGAATTAAAACCCTTGATGCACGGCCTCCCTTTGTTTAAGCATTGACTGCAGAATTTTCATCAACAATTGATTCTTTGGTTTAAGGGATCTTGCGCACAATAAGGGCTTTAGAGATGTAAGGAAGTGCAGACAAGAACGAAGTCGAAACAGACCATGTAATGATTTAAAAGTAATCAATACAATGTTTAATCAAATTCAGTAAAGACGAGGAGCCGGTGTAATTCAGCCCGGACCGGTGTGATATATACCCTAAGTGGAGTTAATGAAAGTGCTGATGCTGCATTTTGCATCACCTGTAAATGGGAAGCTGCTGCATTGTTTAGGTAAATATATGCAGTGTTCTTTGTGCATGAGCATTAGGGTGTGGATATGTCATAGATTTATAGAAGAGCTGAATCGTTTTTATTGTTCTTCAAAAGAGACATTTTCTGTTTTAGGTTAAAATTGAGATATTGATCAAAAACATGTAGGCTATTTGTGCTGATTATTAGAAGTATGTAGTGACAAATTGATGATTAAAAGCAATAACAAGGACTTATCAACCATATCAACATTCTGGTACAGGAAATTAAAAGCTGTCCAGTACATAAAAGTGTCAAGTTATGTGGGTTTGAGGGCTACTACTGTAGATGCATATTAAGAGGGTGTTTCTTCTCCACTTATAAACTTATAAAGCCTACCCAAAAAGTCGCATGTGAAAGCAACATAAATGGATCTATCTGAATTATGGTTTTCCCTATAAAACAGTTTAAACAATAACTGAATTTTTTTTAATTTGCCAAAATCACCATAACTCAAAGTGTTTAGATTTTAGTGTGCAGCGCAATGACAGCAGGAACTGAAAAACAAATATTTAGACGCTGTAGAAACTGTAGTTCCTCCGCCATGACCCCCCTACCCCAACCCCCCAAAAACAAACAAACAGAAAACATCCTCTCTTTGTGTTTCTGGTACGCTTTTATCTCTCTCAAACCATTCGCTTCCTCCTTGTCTTTGTTTGCAGTTATTCTTTCTGGAGCATCATTGAAACTCAGTTTGACTGAGTGACCCGAGCAGCAGAGGAACTGTCGATGCCACCGGCAGCAGAGCTCCTGCTGAGGCGGTCGCTTCTGCTGCTGCTGCAGTCTTTTCTGTAAGAATTCAATCAATCTGCAGCCACAGCGAGTACTGTGTGTGTGTGTGTGTGTGGATATTAACAGGTGCAAATACTCTGTTGTTTAGTTTGAAACTGTTTGTGTGACTGTGGGTAAGAAGGAAATAAAATCAGTTTTTTACATCTTTTCCACAAAACAAACAAGCTTCTTCACCAAAACTACAAAGTGATTTTTCTCTTCATTCAACTGCAGACACATTCAAGAGCAGGTTTCTTTTTTGTGTAAAGGAGGATAAATCTTCCTCTATCATTTAACTTTTAAGAGATTTATTACAACTATATTTGTGAAATAGATTGGATGCTTTTTTTTTTTTGTCTGCTTTATAATTGGTTTTCTTGCACCTTATAATGCTTTTGTTCAATTCATTTTTTAATTTGTAAATGCTGCTTTTCTCTTTTAATATGAGTATCTGGTTTAACCTTTAAAAGAGCTTTGTGTGTATTTATCTGTTCTTGCAGCCTATTTTCTGTAAGTTTGATTTTGAACATCAACAAACGAAGACTCACTTTAGAGCAGAAATGACTGAATAACTAAGCCTGACTTGGAAGACTTGGTCATTGGAAGAGCAGGGAACCTTTAGTTTACCTGCTTTGTTTTATTTATAGACATACAGGATATTTTTGAATCAAGTAAACAAACAAAGAGAACATAAGCAAAAAATGTGAAGGTGAGTTTACCAGATGTACTTGGTACAGGATGCTGATCCCCAGAGTCATGAAGGGTTTGGAGAAATCAATCACCTTCTCCCGTTCAGAGGTGATAGTGAATCCAGCGACTGCCAGGTCTGCTTTCTACAGTAATAACCAGATAGAGACACAAAAAAAACAGTGAATATTTTTCAGTAACTGTATCTACCTTGGACCCACACAGCTCAGAGGAAGATGCTAGAATAAATTGTCACTTACAAACATAATGTTGGAACTGAAATAAACAATCAAAGAAGAGAGGAAGCAAGAGGAGAGGATGGGATTCAGGATTGTGGAGAAAGTCAGTGAAGGTCTGAGAAAAAATATGATACAAAAAAGCAACAAAGGGAGACAGAGGAGTCAAATGGGTCAAGGGTTTTTAAAACATACTGACATGTTGAGTGAAAAACCAAAATAGTCTGAAATAAAATAAGACACTTTGAAATGAGGCCATGAACCATTTTTTTATTAAATGATTTTAGGTACATAAATATTTTAGACACTTAAGCAAACAAGGATGACAAAGACACGAAAATATAACTACTACTACTACTACTACTACTACTACTGTCATTTAGCAGACGCTTTTATCCAAAGCGACTTACATATAACTTGAAAAGTGTTTAGAAAAGCTTTCACAACTTCCTCCTGACTGTTAATATAATCAGCAATGAGCCAAAGAACCCTCATTCAATTACATTCATGTTCAACTTTTTTTCTAAATGGAAAACACTTTGGGAGAAAGTTTATGCTGTCAAGAAAAAACGTTTTTTTTTTTATTCCTGTAGTGTTATTCCCTCTGATTCTGTCTTCAGATGCCAACATTTCCTCCCACCTCGGTGTTGATGCTGAACCAGTGTTTCATCATCAAATCTTCAAAGAATAACCTTCAAACAGTGATTTTCATTCATCCCCTGTTGACGCTTGTATCAGAGGGGGAGGAGGATCATTTATATGGCTAACATAGTTGTGATGATTAATACCTAAGTTATGTTAAAGACATATTTAGTATTCCTAGAAGAACAGTATATATCAACAGTCTCAACATTTATTAATTGTGACTCATAAACTTATTTTTATTCCAATTTTTTATTCTGATGCATTTTACCTTTAAAAAAAAAAATTACTATAAGAAAATCTACTCTAATTACTGTTACTTTCTATTGATACATCAGACACTTGGGTTAATATGATGATACCTCTAGTTTAAAACCAGAACTTGATACCATTGGACCAATTATTAAAAGCAGTACCTTACTTCCAAATGTTTAAACCACTTTTGCAGAGATTCTGGCGCTTTAATGAAATATTGATTTTTATTGTAGAGAAGTCAATGTTGAGTGTGTAGCTGCCACTGAATGGATTACAAGTTAACG
This sequence comes from Pachypanchax playfairii, assembly GCA_006937955.1. NCBI lineage: Eukaryota > Metazoa > Chordata > Actinopteri > Cyprinodontiformes > Aplocheilidae > Pachypanchax > Pachypanchax playfairii. The sequence goes on from SSNP01000348.1 coordinate 44,865, forward strand.
GTGAATTGTTACTGTGCAGGTCTCAGAGGATAGCGTAGTACTGACTGCCTTAATAAAAGCGTTTCGTCTTGTTTAAGTCTTGAAGATGAATCGCGGGACCTTAGGGTGAGACGCATTTAAATGTAGACTGTGTTTGTTGCATACAAATAATTCATAGCTTTGATCATCTTTGTAAAAATAAATCACTTTAAATCACCGTACTTTGAGTAGAGAGGAACGGTGTTTGTGTAACTAGACAAGAAACAATTGATGAGTTTCCTCAGTGACATCTACAATGAAGGGAAATAAACTTTACACCTGAGCAGTTTGATTATTTAGTTGACAAGGTTAAAACCTTTAAGGGCCTGATTTCTCAATATTCCAAGTAAAAAATTGCGTGCGCAGCAAAAATTTTGCACCAAGGGCATATTCCTGATTTGCGGGTGATCTACTAAGATTGCTTGTTCAATTAATAACTGGCACAAACAGCAATATTTAAAGGAGGAGTTTGCTGACACTATTCTCTTGTGGGCGCAAGAAATGCGCAAACGAAAAATGAAATTTGTGCCATTGGAGCTCCAAATATGAGCGGAAGAGGCAAAAAAATATTGTTGAGCTGCAGCAAAGACATTTTCAGGCTCAGTTTGGTGGTGTTGTGGAATCTTGTGCAACACACAGCAAACAGCCATGATCTGGGCAGCCTGGTAGTCGCACACTTGAACTTTTAAAGAATGTGTCTTCTCCTTGCAACAATCACTGCAATCATTTTTGCACCAAGTTAAGACATGCTTTTCAAAGTAGGTAAATATAGTCGCAAAATTAGACGCTGCAAAAAGTTTCAGGTTTGCTGATTCACACTGCGCCTGGAACACCCACTTATTTACATGTTCTCCTCCCAGTTTTTTGCGCCTTCTGACAGAAATGCCCACATTGCTTGTTCATCAAGGGCAAAAGCGATAAAAGGATTTTGTGCATCTAGCGGCAGGTTTAACAGACGCAGTTTTACGTGCTCGTCGTTAGTAAATCATCTGCTTGTTTTTGCAGCCACAGAAAGGTTTTAACAACCGCAAAACTTTGATAAATCAGGCCCTACGTGTACAAAAATGATTATTACTGTCTCTAAAACAAGGTCATCATGAGACTACATCCTTGTTTTGATCCTCAGATAAATATTTCACTTTAGACATCAGTGAAATAAAATAAAATAAATAAATAAATAAATACCAACCTGTAAGTGAGAAGATGTTCATTTGGTCTAAAACTTATTAGAAAACCCTTCACTGATTTATAAGAACAAGAATAACTCCAGATGTTTTTAAAGCATCAGTATGAGAGTACTACATCAGCTCATTTATCAACTGCAGTAACAATTTCACAAGTATTTTCACAAGTAAAATGATCTATATTAGAGATAAAACCGAGGAAGCTCTCTGCTGTTAATATTGTGTCACTGAATGCAGAAGCTTTGGAAAGGGAGTCAACATTACCATAAGAAATGAGTTAACTGCTGAGCTCATTGAGGAAACTTCAGCCTGATAAAACTTACTGCAATCATATTTAAAGCACGCCCACATATTTATCGTCACATAATAAGCTAGAGTGAGCTCTTCCATCTTGCTGCTTCGAGTGCTGCTGGCAATGGATTTTTTATTTGGCATGTTTTAAAATGTGCTTTTTATTACACAGTTTAAAGTTCTGAAACGGTATTTTATAACTGCTCCGGTTATAACAGTCTCCTCAACAAAACTTCCTTCCTTTCATCTATATGGGCAATAAAAGTGGGATGACCATTTAAGAGTGTTGGTGGAATTCAATTAGATCCTTTATAAAAAAAAAAAGAAAAAAAAAAACAACACCACAAAATAAGAACAACATTGAAAGAGACAAAACGATAATTCCATGTAAGGTTTTTTTTTAAGTTTTAGTAAAACATAAGTACATTTCAATACTAATAAGAGGTATTAAAAAAAAATATGTAAGAATTATGAAAAATCCTTGAGAAATACAGCACTCCGCAAAAGTTTTAGACAATGGAAAAAATCTAAATGGAATCAATATTTGTTGTGAGCAGCTGTTAAAAAACAGCTTTAAAACAGTATCTGTTCTTTGCATACAGCCAGTGTGTGAAGGAACTCAGTCACTACTACATACTGTATCTACAAATCTTTGGTCTCTTCATGCTCTCCTCAATATAATCAGTTATGTTGAGTTAAGGTCTGCATGAAGCCTAAATCTCCAAAATTGTTTTACTCTACAGTTTTTCAGTCAACTAACATCATCCTGCTAAAACAGAACTACAGTGATATTTACATGCTTGTTTCATCAGAACAGCTGGACCCAGACAATCCCTGACTTTGTGCTAGAGTGACAAACTCTTTATATTTGTGAAACCATTCTTATTATGCAGTATTTTGTCATACATTCCTAAAACTTTTGCACAGTACTACATTATACAATATACATAATTATATATAAAAAAAAATATATATATATCTGGCCACTTAGAAGCAAAAAATGTAAAATATGTGTATTTACCTTTTCACAAACTTTGTGACAAATTTTATAAAATGTTTTTGATAAACTTTCCATTTAATACAATATGCTACAAAAGTTTAAATAAACAGCCTTTTTAGTTTTAGCTTTTTTTAATGTCCAAGTTTCATCAAAGTTCCCATAGTTATTCTATCGGAGTTCTTTTGTAACTTCTACGTTTTCCTGAAATTAAAATGGGAGGACAAGTCTTTATCCATCAGTCTCTTCTCCTGTGCAGAGTAAGAGTTCAAGAGGCAGACACCGCTTAAACTTCCCTTTTGATGAAGATTAGAGAAACTGCTGGCTTGGGTGGCCCTGAGGCATCCCTTTAAACCAAGTTCAGAGAACAAGATTTTCTCTGGTGTCAGAAACTTGGATTGTTCTCGCTGCAGAACGAGCTTCCTTTGTGTTTGTGAGACGTCCTAGTGGGTTCACACAACATGAGTAATCCTCACACTGGGATCACTCTCTGCATGGGATTTAACCCCCGACTCTTCAAACTGAACTGTATCAAGCAGCTGTCATGCTAACAGATTTCTCTCATCATTTAGTTTCAAGTGACAAATCAGTCTGTTTTGCTAACGGTGTTGATGAATAAAATCTTATGGTATAATTATGGTCTAATTTTTCTAATTTCTCAAAACATTTTAGAACATATTTTTCTTGTCTTTGTTTTGGAGAACGTTTTCTCATATTTGATATTACTTTATTTTAATTTTCTCACTCAAGCTGATAGTGTTAAGCTACCAAAAGTATACACAGTAACCACTGAGGCAAAATACAAGTTTAAGCTGATATAATTTGTTATTTTGTCTTTAATTCAAATTCGTTCTAAGAATTATTTTGTGAACTAAACAACAAACAAATATTAAAGCATTGGTGTGTTTTTAAATGTGTTTCTCTGCCAGTAACACTCAAAATCTGAAGTATCATGTCTGTTTGTATTTAACCTTGATGGGCAAACACATTGAAATGAAATTGAATATGAAAAATAATCTCATTAAGGTTTGAGTCAACAGAGACTCAGAGTGGGGCCATGGCGGATTATTTATCTGGACCCCAGACACCTCTCTGCTCCTTAATGAACACTTAATTGATTAACAAGCACACACTTCTTAAACGAATTTCACCCAGTTTCATCAGACTCTCAAGCTTCATGGACAAAGTTTGAGTGTGTGTGTGTGTGTGTGTGTGTGAGAACATGGGGTGTACAAAAAAGACAAGATGAAAAAAAGTATCAGCATTTTAAGTTATTCATTCATTGGCATGACATAAATGTACCTGAAAAAGCTACTGGAAAGAGATAAAAAATAAAGGCATACCTGTGAGTGTGTGTGTATATGTGTGTGTAAGTGTCTGAGTTCATGCTGAGAAATCCCACAGAGTAATTGGAACAGCTCTGTATAATTAGCTAGAAAAAAGGCAGTTGATTAGCCTCTTAATGGCGTGCCTGTGTTCCCCATTTTCTCTTTTTGACACGTAGACACACACACATACAATCATCAGCCACAATCAACATTATAATCACCATTATCTGTTAGCGTTGTGTTTGTGTGCCTATATATACACAACCACACACACACACAAACACACAGGGGAACAATTGATGGGAATAATAACCTGGAGTCTATTTGTTAGGCTTTTTGATGGTTCTTACAAATTACCAAAACACAAGATGAAGAATAGAAATCTATTGTCAGGGATTGAGTTAGAAATTTGTGAGAATTAGTCTTTGAGGGTGCATGATGCTTTGTCTCTCATCAAAGAATCAAATAAAAGACTTCCATCTATCTTTATATCTGATTAATCATGTGCAGAGTTGAGAAAAAAAAATTCTCACAAAAGGTAAATGTCCTCTATTATACATCTGCTGCCTTAAAAAGTAATTACCCCCCAAAGTCATTCCATATAACACAGATTTTTTTAATTCCGTGTTCACTTCATAAAGTTCTCCTAAATCTTTCCCAGTTTTCCTACTCAGAAAAAAAGAATTGAATTACAAAAGTTTTTGTACATTTAAAAAATCTAACTTATTAAGGTTCCTCCAGTGTTTAAAACACAAGAGAGAAAACAAAAGTTCAGACGCCCCAAGCAAGTAATTTCTAATTTACCATAAATGTCCTCATATCACAAGAATGTCCCTGCATTGCTGGTTTAATACTTAAAAAAGGTCCTGTAAACACACATAAACACAAATACACATACACACTTGCTGACACTTCTTCTTATCATCCTTACTTCCTCTCACAGCTTTCATTACAGGCAATTCTCTGCACAGCTTTAATTAGACTCAACTTAAGATGAGCCACTTTTGCTGAGAAAACAACTAACTGGGGAAATTGAGCCTCAGCTGAGCCACTTAATACGTCCTGAGCATCGCAGTGTCTCTGCTGATCAGAGCCCAGCAGCTTTCTAACACTCCACTGCTTGTATAATTGGCTGACGCTTCTGTTGCAGTTAAGGGTGCCATCACTGTCAGTGACTCAAAGCCCACGTCTTGCACCCCTCACCCCTGCCTGTTGCCATAACAACTAATGCAAAGCAGTGTTGGAGAAATCAATGAGGGATGCTTGTGTTTGTGTGTATGTGTCAGCTCAGCCAGATTCAATTTGTTGCTTTTGAATGTGATTTTTTTTTTTTCTGTTGCTGTGAGGCAGTAAACAAATTTCAATTCATCTTTTGCCTTTCCATGTTGTGCGCATGTTGGATGCATGTATTATTTGGTCATGATCTCTTGAGGTTATAAAACAAATAATACATGTTAAACTAAAGCTTAGAAGCTTGAAAAGGCTGCAGCTATTCACAAAGGTCTGACATTTGTATTCCAACTGTCATTAAGTAAGAAGTGTTTTTTGTTGCTTTGTTTCTAAGTGACTCTAACATATCTAGGTGGTAAAAATGAAAGATACAAGAAGTCATTGAACAACAGATGTGGAGCCCAGGGGGATTTAATAAAAGAAAGTCTCATAGAGGAGCTGAGAGAACAGCTGCCTGAGAAAATATGCAGTTGCAGAAGTGCCACATAGTAGGAAGAGCAGATAGGAAACTCTTCCAAGGGAATGAGGGGGGAGGCTCTAGAGAGAAGGTGGCCGAGGACAAACTAAACACAGACATGAATCTGGAAAGACCTTGTCATTGAGTCCAGCAGCAGCAGAGATGACGTCAGCAGGTCAACTATCTGATATTGAACTGGAAGAAGTACAAAGGCAGCATGATTGTGCAGGTGGTTAGTACTGTCAACTCTTGGCAAGAGTTGCAAGTTTGAGTCTTGGCTGGCTTCTTTCTGTGTAGAGTTTTAGTGTTTTCCTTGTGCATTCACAGGTTTTCTCCTGATGCTCTGGTTTCCTTCTACAATCCAAAAACATGCAGGCTAGTCTAATTAAATATTCTCAATTGCCTTTAGATGTAATGGTGCCCAGTTGTCTGTTGTTTGCGTCATTGTTGGCACTGCAGTAGATTAATGACCTGTTCAGGGTGTACCCTGCTTCTTGTCTCTTGATTAAGATTGCTGGGATTTGCTCCAGCCCCACAAGGACTCTGATGGCATTAAGTGGGTACAGGAAATGAGTGAGTGATTGAGAACTAAAGGTAAACTTGTGGTGCTGTTCTTTATCTATTGGACTTTCCAGCTATAGTAACCTTTTTATTTTGGTTTGTCTAGACTTTTATTTGATTTTCCACTATAATATGTTTGTTTTCAGCAAAATATTAATTTTATTTGATCTCCCTTTTAAACAAAATATTATTTGAGAAAATAAAACCAAGGAGGAAAAAAAATGTTTTCTGAAAAAGATTGATCAAAATACATTTTTCAAGCCAGAATCAAAAGACATTATTTGTATGCTGAAAACAAGTTGAGGGATGATCTAAACACAGCCTGATGTAATACCCACCCTGTTGATCAGTTCTCCGACCATGCCTGTCCAGCTGCCATTTGGTTCCGGTGCGCCATATAACCCGTCATCGACCAGCTTGATCTTAAAGGAGAACTTCAGGAAATCGGCCAACTCTCGAAGCATGTCCACACAGAAGCCTTCATACTGATCATTACCCTTGTAGTCCTGGTAATTGGACTTGCGCATTACATAAGGATTTTCCTGTCAGGAAAACATTAGGTAGCTGTTTCAACCATATTTAACTAAAGATGAGCACAAACCTGACATGTTTTATTTTTAGATTATTTACTTATTTGACACTTCTGTTGTTACCAGTATTGTTGTGACGATTAAGGATTTGTTAGCCAATGTCTCTGAGGCGTTGAGGTCCAGGGAAGTGGAGTTCATGACTAAAGTGTTGTTGGAGTACCAAGTACCAATCTTTGAAGAAAGGAAAAAATAACATAAATAAAGGAAAAAGAGAAAACACACATTTCATCAGTAGTTTTTTTCAAACCCAGATTTTTCAAACTCAGCAGTTGCCACCAAAAACAAACAGATTTTAACAGAAATATTATAAACAAAATGTAAGTACAAGCAGGTAAAAATTTCTGATCTTTGATCCCTCATGCATCAAAGGTCAATTTTGGCTGATATGAAGAAAAGAGATTACTTTATAAAAAAAATTATCAAGCCATAGAATTATCACTAACACAGTAACTCTTATTGTCGCCTCAGTGTTGATCTGGTCATGACTTGGTAAAAAAGCAAACAAGAGGAAAAGAGAAGGGTTTATTGTCTATGCATTATTAAAGGGGCCACAAAATTTTATTGCAATTACTTGCTTAGGTTTTGGTATCTCTTGGTTTCAGGAAAACATTTACCCTAAGGGTGTAAAAGAAAACAGTCAGAATGATGAATCAAATAGGGTTGAAAAAACTAAAATCCTGACTGAAGATCCACAGAAGTTAATACAAGTGTTCAAAGCACTGCCTGGATAAAATGTGAGTTATGGGCAACGCTAAAAATTTTACCACCCACTTAAACTCAGACCGATAAACCCATTTGACCCCGTGTTAACTACTGATGATGTCTGCCTTTTTAATGTTATTCTGGGACCCAAGAAATGGACCTTAAAAATAATTTCTGACTAACAGAGCTACGTACCGTTAAGACACAATGATTTACTGGATTCTTCTTTTAACTATTTGAGTATTTTAAAAATAATCTTGCCCACTTATTAATTTTTTCCTGTCAGTCACCTGAAACGTACCTGGCATTTAGTGTAACAGAGTGTTAATTATTAGCAAATTGACTTTATTACTTAAGACATAATCTTTGACCTTTCAGCCAACAGCTTAACTATGTTTGATCTCTGACCTCTTTATGTCCTGCAGGGTGTTTCTCCAGGATCTTCAGGGTGTAATTGGTCCTCTGTCCTTTGCTGTTGAACTCAATGTGACCTGTCAGACCATCATATTCCACCTAATAAAAAGAAAATAAATGAAAAAGCCTTATCCACTAATAGCCTGTGACTGAGAGGGGCAGTCAGTTGAAATCCTTTTACCTGAGCTAAAGAGAAATGTTGATGCTTATCCAATATAACAATCTTTATAATCTAGTACTTTCAATTATCAAATATTCAAAATTTTCACCATTAAGTACAAACTCTTAGACATTCAGTAGATAAAACAATCATCAAAAAATTAAGAAACATGAAGCATTTTTTAATAATAAAAGAACAGTTGATGACAGACAGACGAAAGATTAGACAGTCTCCCCCCCCCCCTTAATTTGGTTACATGGTTTATTAGATTCCTTTAAAATATGCCATTTTAAAACAAAGCTAAGCTGTGCACGCTGGTATGTCGATGTGACTGTGGCAGCTCCAAATGATGCTGTGTTTAAAGAGATGCAGATCAGCAGGTATGGCAAAGAACAGTTTGAACCCCTTATAATTCAAAGGTTTTCCATATTAACACACATTAAAAAGTATAATAAACAATAAAAAGATAAATGAAAAAATATGACACATAAAAATGATACAAACCATTACTGCACTGACAAGAAAAAAGAACAAAACAAAACATGCTCAACCTTAGAGCTGCCTTTGGGCGTAGTCGAGGGTACCCCCCCCCTCCCCCCCCACACACACACACATACACACAACCACACCTAAATAATGTAAATTATTTCATTTTGTTAACAAAAATATATTTTTAACTATAATATTGAGGAAAAATAATTGTGATTTGAAAATCTGATATTGTGAATTCTGTAGTATGATACCGCATTAAATAGCAAGTTTGAAAATATCCATTATTTTGTGTAAAATGTTTGACCAGGACACAAACACATTTCAGGATACAACATTTTTACAAAAAAAAAACTAAATTGACCATATGTTTTTAGATTTAAAATCCACCCATTTTGTTCTCTGTTTTACACTTTTGGAAAAGGGTTAAGGTAAGTTAATATAAAACAAATAAACTGGATTTTAAGTCAATTAAATTGTATTAATTGCCTGAATACAGTTCCAGAAGACTTGAATTAGTTTCAGTTGATTGTGACACACACTGGTATTGATTCTGATGTTGAGTCAGAAACAAAATAACAAAAACATGAACATGCACATACACATAAACACACAGGAAACAGAATGGGAGAAAACAGACAGTTCATCAGATCAGTGACAGAACTGCTGGAACATGTGTGCTTGCAGGAATGTGCAAATAAGTGTGAGACTTGTGCAATACATGTGCATCCAAGCATGCATTTTGTTTCTGAGCTTATGTGACTTTTGTGTAATAGAGTATACATACAGTCTGTGTGTGTGTGTGTGTGTGTGTGTAACTCAAGATGAATTACATCCCAAAAAGAGTGGAGCTAGAGAGACAGCGAGGGGGAGAGAGGTCCCCGGTTGCTGCCAAAACCCAGAGATGATGAAGTGATGCACTGTGAGCCACAAAAACAATATGGAAGGAGAGTCATCATCACTGAATGGAAAATAAAAAAAAACTCAAGAAGTAGTAATAATATACAAACAGGGAAATATGTGGATACGAATAACTTAAATGAATATGAAAAGGATGAGGACAAAAAACGAAGATGCCTGAGAAATGAAAGTGTGAAAATATAAAATCTCCCCCACTAAGATGAAACCAAGAAACCATTCAAAGTTTGACTAAACTGCAGATACTAAATGAGCCTGATGGAAAGAGACCAAAGTCCTGCAATTAAATACGTTAATCTGTCCAATCAGAAAAGCAAAACAACAACAAAGATATATAAAACAAATATGGACAACAATCCAAAAATGAAACGGACTTCTGAATGAAGAGTTTCTTGCAGCTAATGGACAAGTGATTAAAACTAAATATAGCCTGTTGACTTGGATAAAACATTACTTATCATGCTGAGTGATTTGGATCCAGTGTAAAAATCTTTCTCCGTATTACAGCTGACATTGTCCTATATTTAATTTGTGGTTGAGTTTCTTCATATTCTCTCAATGTAATTTACATCCTGCCCAAAGACATATTCTTGTATCCTTTGTTGTATGTTGACATTCAGTTACTGTAAAAATACTACTACTATTACTACTACTACTACTACTACTACTAATCATAATAATAATAATAATTGTCTGTAATTTTATAGATAATTAAGCAGTTTTTAGCAAAAGCTTTGAGGGAATTGCAATCTGTGATTGTGATATTTTGTTGCCAATGTTTCTTGTTTATCCAACTGTTTAAATGACTAGACTCAAACCTTTAGCAGGAGGTCCATAGCAAACATCTGTTATAAGGTTTCAACAAACTGTCACTGCCAAAAACTTGAGTATCATTTTCATCCTCATTATTGGCCATGCTGGAAGTTGTGTCAAGTCAGGAATTGACCTGGTAAATCAGTTTGATTACACTAATGACAAATTACAGAAGCCTTAATGTAGCTTCATTAAGTGCAACTGTATCCTAAATATACAGTATATCTTAAATGTTGTTCATTGTGCTAATACAATTATTTGCAGCTTTGGATTTTATTTTAATATGTTGCTATTTCTGATGAATTATTCAATAAGGGTCAGAAATTGATCCAATGTGAAATGGTAATTGTTTGACTTAACTGTTTCTGTTTATTTACAGTGTTTGCAAATAGTAACAGTAAATATGAAATACATGGATACTGTTTCTGTAGTAAAACACTGTGTTTTATTTCTGAGTGACAGTACATGTGAAATATGTGCAGGGGTGTGAATTTACCATACGCAGGTAGTTCATAAGGCTGGTTCCATGCTGCCAGATGAGTGGGGAGGTGCAACTCAGTGGCTTCACTCCGATCTCCTGACTGCGATTCAGTTCACGCACTGCGCTCACCACAACATGAACTGCATCAAACATCAGGGCTGATGACAGCTAGGTTTTAAAAAAGTTAAAAAAAAAAGGAAGTGTGAATTTTTTGTTGTTGAAATCAATAATTGTTGAACGGTACACTGATACAACTGGACTTGTGAGCTGATGAGAGTCAGACTTTCATCAAATTCTAACCTTACTATCAGCTTCAGCACTGGTGGCACAGATATATTCATCAGTGGCCACAGTTAAATCTTAGAGAGTGTCACATGAACAATTCATCCATCTGTCCTTTTTCTATACCTGGTTAATCCTGTTCAGGATAGTGGGTCATTTGGCAAGAAGCGGGGTAACGGGTCGCCAGTCGATGACAGAACCATAGAAACAAACAACCATGCAAACAAATATTCAAAACAACAGCCTATTTAGAATTTCCTAATAAGCCAATGAGATTTTTTTTTAGCATGTGGGAAGAAGAATAAGCATCTACACATATGCATGGAAAGAACCAGTCAACTCCAAACAGAAAGACCTTGCCAGGAAGTGAATCTTCTTGCAGTAGCCAGCTGTGTCACCATGCACTCTCTGAGCAATAAACAACAGAGACAACTTAACACGGAGTTGTTTAACTGGTCCAAAACAATCGATCCACCCATCCATTTTCTATGCCCATTTGTTCCTGTGCAGGATCAGAGAGTAGTTGGTGTCAAACCTCTGCATTAATTAGCCAAGAGGAACACCATTCACTGGTCCATCACAGCAACTGCTGGACATTAACATTACATTTATATAAATCTCCTACTTAAGAGAAAAATGTGTCCAGCAGTAAAATTATTTATGTCTTTATTGAGAAAAAGGGATTTCCAGGAATATTTCAGTTGCAACAAAAGACACTGATAACAATTACTTCTAAAAAAAAATCTGATCTGGGTTTAAAAGACTTCTAACATCAGCTGAAAACTGGACTGATGATGGGAATAAATTACAATACAGAACAATACCTCCCAGAGTGTACTGAATAGTAACAGCCAGGACTGACGCATTAGAATCAGAATAGGTTCTTTGCCAAGTATTATTCATACAATAAAAGGAAAATGTCAAATTACAGGGTTAGGGTTAGGGGTTAACAGCAAAAGTACAAATAACATAAACGTAAGAAACCAGCAATATTTACATAACCCAACCAAACTGTTCATGAAATACACAACTATAAAGTAGACGCATGCAAACAACTCACACTGGAAATCAATTGCCACTAACAAAATATGCAAAAAAACTCAAAACGTCAGAGGCTGAAACTTCATCAAGGCTAAAACGAGGGAAAGAGACAACCTCCTAGAAGTAGGGTTGCAACAGCATTCAAGATGAAAAAATATTGCCAGTCAGAAAGCATCAAAAAGAAATGAATATCCATCAATCCCAACCTGAAGGAAGGAGGAAAAACACCAAAAGGAAGTAGAAAAAAACTCCTACTCTAACAAAATTCTAGGAGTTATCCTAGTTTGGTCAGAAAAAGGAAAAATCTGCACTTTGACTGCACTTATTTACAATACAACAAAGAAATGCTTTGTCACCAAAAGAAGGAAGATTTTCAATATAAAAGGGAAACTGAAAAAATATGGGACAAAAACCCAAAAGAATAAAATAGGACATGACTAAAAATGAAGCTTTGATGTGCTTTTATTTTGTTGTATTTGCTTTTGTAGTGTAGCAGTCTTTAGAAAAAGTTATGATCAGAAAAAAAGCCCTATTGTTAGACAGAGATTCTAAGTCATTTAAAACCACGAATGAATGTTGACTTGGATTGTTCCAATTTCAGGATGGCTAAAAGGTTTTTATTTTTTTTGAGCAATTGTTGAACTGATGTATGTTATTATCAGGTAAAAATATAAAGAAAGCATACACAAGAAATGTATATTTTTTAATATATATATTATTACTTTTTGTGCTTTTCCAAAAGAATAATAACACACAAAAAAGGGGAAGTGAAGCACACCTGATATCAGTGGCTTTCAGCTCGTGCAATTGACTGATTCTATCAGAGTGTGTTTGGTCAGTTGTCATTCAAACTGACTCTCTTGGGGAATCAGATAAGTTGTATGAAGGCAGGGCTGTGTAGTCTGTTTAAGGCTGATAAACAAACAGATGAACAAATGGATTGGAATTTTTAAAAAGCCACTAGATTCAGAGCTTAATGATCATAACTTAGTGTGGTTTGTCTGGTAAAACAGCTGTTCCCATAAACATACACGTGTCACACATGTTTCACTTTTCATACATCCACAGACAAAAATGACTTTCTGTATGACCATATAAAAATTAGCTCCTTACAAACTACACATGAACCTTTAGAACTCCAAACAATATTAATTCACATAATTTGACTATTTTTGAGCTAATAAAAGTACCTCTACTCCAGTTAAGATCTGATTTATGCTCAATATTTCCTACCAGCTTTGCCAACAATCAATCTTAATAACTCGTTAATAACCGCACAAATAAAACACATGACTATAATAAAGAATAACTATGTTTTATTTCACAGTTGGACAAAATGCCTATATATCTAAGATGTGTTGTGCATGACTGTTATTACAAAAGCCTGTATTCTTAGAAATCTTGTTGACTATTTATGGTTAGTTAATATTCAGTTTTATACATCGGTGGACTTGGCAACAAACAGTGTGCAAGGCTATACAAAAGCAATAGTCTTTGAATTGTATCTATGACCCACTTAAAGTGTGTAATGGTATTTTTCCCTGCATAAACAACATGTTTTGTTTGTATCTCTTCCATCTCATTTCTTATTCTTCTGTGTTCAGGACAAGCAATCAGCTCGAATCACTGTCTTATCCCTCCTCTCTGTCATCTGTTTGTGCCATCTCAACCCATGACAGCTCCAGCGATGCAAGACCCAGCACATGATGAAATCAGAAGAGATCAATGACTTTTATTTGGAAGGAATTTGAGGTTTGATTTTTCTTTTCTTTTTTGGACAGAATGTTTTTCTTTGTTTTTATTTGCCATCCGTATTTTCTATACACAAATCTTTCTGTCAATTAACATAAAACTAGATGAGCTTTATACAAAAGAGAAACTTTATTATGTTGAAATTATAAAATATATGTTATAACATCTTTTTTGTCATCAAGGTGACACTCATTATGTTCTAAAAATAAACACTTATCTGACATCTACATTTTTTTATTTTCAACTAATTCTAGTATCTAAAGTGGGTAATTATATGTAATAAATTTCCCTAGAAGGTACTAATGTTGTTTTCAGGGATTGAGATAAATTTGGCATTGTTTTATTTTTTCTTATGGTAGCCAGTGACCTCAGTATTCACTCTGATGAGCCTTTAAACTTGAGAAGATGAAAGACAAAAAGTTTAAATTTGCAGAAATGCACACTTGTATATTAAATATAGATGTATGATGGATATATCTAATGGTTAAATCTTCCAGCTACACTGAGGGATAAAATATATTATTTCTTCATCACAGGGTATTTGTATCAAGATCTCAAGCAGTGGTTCTCAGTGTAAAAGGCTCACATCACTGAACAAGGAAAAAGAGAAATATTTTTTGACAGCTGGATGTATTTAACATCTGGAAATAATTCTTGTAAAACTATTTTTAAAAATACAATATATTCACTTGACGTCTTAATGAAGCCTTTTCAAAAGCCACAGCAATTCAAAGAGGACTCACATGATGCAACTTAATTTGCTACAAAATCAAAACCATTAACTTCTTTCAAGCATTTTTTTATTATATAACTGAAATATTATAATTTATAATTATGTTGAGGATCTAAAGATTCATCTAGATGTGGCTTTGAGATTCATATGTCAGAAGATTTTGACTGTTGCTGCTCCAACTTGGATGTTTTTGCCTTTCGTTGACCATAACACAAAATCCGAGTTAAACATAAACAATTCCAAATCCACAGCTGCACACAGGTTTATGTTTCAGTATCATTGTCTCACCGCTGGTCCTGGATATGGACTGATGTTGCACCCTTCTCTCCAGGAAAGGTTCAGGCTCCGTATGAACTCCAGGTAGAAAGGATGGCTCCTATTGAGCATAGAGAAGCCCACAATGTTGGATTGATCACCCCCCACGTCATCCAGCTGAAGCAGAGGGAAATCCTTAGAACAGGAGAAATCAGAAAAAAAAAGTTTGTTAGCACTTTGTTTAAATCATGTGCACAGTGACGTGCAGAAATATTGACTGTTCAATGCAACACCATGCAGAAAATCAGAGATCAGAGACGAGGAAAAGCACGATGAAGATTGAAACAAACGAAAGACCTGATTGGGATTTTCTTTTGGAGGCTACACAACATCAATTTTGATTTTAAAATTCAGAGCATGGGAAGTTAAAAAAAAAAAAAGAAAAAAAAAAAAGATGGACATCAAAAGCTTGAAATTTTCAAAGAACTTCAAATAATCCTTGAAGACGAGTTGATGTCATGCTGAGCTTTACTGCTGAAACAAACTAAACTCAAACTGTTTGCTCTGCCCTCACTGGGTCGGAGTTATGCAACAGATGCTGACAATGAAATATTTAACTCAAGTTGTGAGCTATTGAGAATGCAGACAGGTGAGCCAAACACTTCACCTTCTGATTTATCTCTAAAGTTCAGGAGACACGGGGTGTCAACAGCACCGCGTTGTACTGAAATTAACATAACTAGAATAGCATTACCCGTAAATTGGGTCCTGAGTTCTCACTTTAAAATCCGCAGGACACAAGAGTTCATATTGCTAATGTCCTGATATTCCCACCCCTGATGGCTTGGAGTTGCTTTTTCAGTTTTAGAAGGACATATTTAAGATTTGCAGTTATAACATAGTTTTTACGTTATGACTAAGCATTTCATTTTTGAGTTTACACAATTATCGTATTTATTTTAACAAAAACGTATGCTTTTGCAAGTCAATCCTGATTTTTGTTGAATTTGTTTCTATGCAAAATGTGTTCAGGTGCAGATTTACAGCTGCAGTTACAATGTTAAAGTGGAGAAAATAGACTTGAACTCAGGTTTATTAGCCAATATCTTGGGAACACTGTGAGCCTGAGTAGATAGCTGGACCTCTGATTACAGGAGCAAATCTATTCCGTTTGTGAGATGAGGGTCTGTAAAAGCAGCTGACCTGCGGTCCCGTAGACACGTCTGTTCTCAGAAATCTCATTACCCAGCATGCCATTTGGACTGAGAAAGGCTTTTTTTTTTAAGATCATGATAAAAAATCATTTTTACAAGCTAGCTGCCTGCATTTTTGTCTGTAAGTTTACTGTGACACAGCCCATAGCAGGAAAGCATTTTGGACTTGCTGTCCAGATTAAACATGATTAGCAACTCATACACAAACTTAAGAGAGAGAATGAGCGGCAGTGACTCAAAGGCTACGTTCACACTGCAGGTCTTCATGCTCAATTCCAATTTTTTTGTGAGATCCGATCTTTTTGCAAGGTCGTTCGTATTGCCAGTCACATGTGACCTTAATGTGACTTGTTGACTGAATGGAATGCGTCTTGAATGTGTCACGCATGCGCAGTAGAGGGAACAGAGACGCCACACACATATTTAGCTCGAAGACTTTGTATTTTTCTTTGGCGTTGGAGCCAGTTTCGTTAAAACCCGCACTCTGACATTTCTTTGGAAATGTTTTAAAAAACCGTACGGTTCCGATAACACCCCTCGAGTTTGGCCTGAACAGAGCTGTCTCCCCAAATATTAATTAACTCAGACACCTCTGTTTCTCACCTCTGCATTGTGCTTTTCTTTTCGCTTCCTCCTCCTCGACTTAGAATAGTCACTTATATGTCGCATATTGATGACGTACAGGTCGGATGGAAGTGACCTGGAGGTTGCATGCCAAAAGATCGGATACGTATCAGATTTAGGACAACATGCTGAAGTGGCCTGGGTCGCATTTGAAAAAAATCAGATTGGTTTCATTCATAAAAAAATCTGATACAGGTCACATAAGGGCAAAAAAATCTGATTTTGGCCACTTCAGCCTGCAGTCTGAATGTAGCCAATGTATTTGTTTTTGTTCAAAGTCTGCTTTGTTATCTTATGCTTAAAGCAATTACATTGTCTGCATTTAGAATAAACCCCATCTGGTCAGTCAGACTTAATACTAAAACACTGGCTGGAACCATCATTTGACTTTTAAAAAATTCAGGCAACAGATAAAATCAGAAGACTTTAAAGGATTGAAAAGATGGGTGGCTTCTTTTTGTATATTAAGAAAAATAAAACTATTTTTAGTCCAACATGTTATGAATACATTGAGTTTGAACCGTCTTTGCGCAGCAGTTAAGTGCTAACTTATGTGTGATGCTAATACCACTCTCCCACCCATGAACACGCACACTCAAAAATAAAATCTCTCTGTGATCCTTCTTTCCTTCACATTGTCCCAGCCTGTTGAGAAACTGTTGCTGTCATTGTTGCTGTTGCTCTTGCCGGATGCCAAATCAATTTCAGCAGCAGCCAGGCCGGCTGTCAGGCTGTCGGCCTGCCAGCACTGACAAAAAGCAGTTGGCTGGCCAGGTTGCGGGGAGCAGACAAATACTGCCGAGGGAGGAAACACTGCGACAGCATTCCAGAAGGACACCAGTGATGCAATGACTGCAGCACGCATTACACAGGATGTTCATTGACAAAGAAGCAGCTTTTTAGGCAAGTTCAATATGGTCAACAAGATGAAAAAAAAAGATGAAAGATGTTAGTTGTGTTTTTTTCCACAATGATTAATATTCAATATTCACTTTTTCCCTTCCTTTTCCAAACAAATGGAACCATCACGTACATCTTTCAGGGTTTGATTAGGAAAACTCAATACAGCAACTGTTATGTTTTGATTAGGTCACACTGAGTTTTGGAGTTGTAGCTATTGAACCTGACTTTGAGAAATTATTGTATATTGATCTACATGCTCAGATTAGCCTCTTGTTTAGAGCCTCTATAGACCCTGTTATGTGCAGCCTTTTATCATTTTAATATGGATGGAAATTATTAAAAAGTTATTCCAAAGTTTACTGCAAAAATGGCAACAATTTTGAGAATATTGTCTAACAAACTATTCAGAGCTGGCTTATAAATAGAAGCCTAAATGTTAAAATGAGTGAGGTGCAACCCATAAACAGCTGCTGAGTAAATAACACATACAAAATGGTAAAGAAAACCTCTGATCTTGTTCTGCACCCTACATTTCTAGCAGTTAGCACTTGTGTGACCACAGGTTTCCCATAACTATATACATTTACATAATTCAAAATTTAAGGAAATTTTAGATTTTCAGGTCTTTGTAATAAAAAATAGAAATTAATATAATAATTTGTGAAAAAAGGTAAGTAGTAGTTTGAACCAGTCAACTCTTTACCATAAATGTTACAACACTGATTATTCAGTAACAAAATAACCTGCACCCAGCTTTGAGTTTAACCTTCATTAGAACTCCTCTAAGAATAAATAAAATGACTTTAATTAGGAAATCGGGGTCGAAAGAAAACCTATGCAAAAAAAAAAAAAAACGTCCTCAAAATGACCATTTGATGTTCAAATCTAGATCCAACATCTGATCTAAATAAATGACATAATCCAAAATGCAAGCAGGATCAAAAATGCATTTGTGCAATGACAAAAACTAATAAACTCTGATTCAAAAAAGGATCTAATCAACACTAGAACGCACCAAAGACATACAGCTGGGGTATTTTTTTCCCCAGCATCATAGAAGTGACATTCATTTGCTCTTATACTGAATGTTAAAATGTTCCATTTTTCTGCCTGACAGGTTTCATGTTATGGCTCGTTTTTGTTCATCCATTCTCTCCAAACTCACATTTCTATTAAGCAGTTTAAAGTCCTCTTGTTTTTTTACAGCCAGCAGAGCATGTTCAATACAAAGTTAAAGGTAGGTCACATACTCTTCTGCAGGTGAATGAGTATATGAGAAAGTGGTGGTGGCGAGGCGAGGGCAATTTTGTCCTTGGTTTGTTAGTGTCGTGTGAACGATCTCGTTAAAGTCTGTTACAAGCAATATTTAGAGTCAAGGTGGAGATTGAGACAAGTTATTATCCACGCAGCCTATTTGTACAAGGGCACAACAGCAAACAGGGAAATTATGATGATGACAAATAGTGGCGGACCAGCATGCATCTCTGATGAGGAGAGTGGACTTGAGGAAAAGAGTTGATACATAAAAGCTTTGATTTAGACAGTGACATAGAACCAATCAGAAAGTGTACAGCAAATATTAGAGAATTAAAATACAGATTGGAGCAGAAGAGACAATGAACAGGAGGAAGAGTGAAGCTGGTATAGTATATAAGTGTTATTAAAATGTTATTATGAAATTACTTGAGAGAACGATATAGACACATATAATGATCCAAAGAAAAGGAAATTATTTGGTTGAATGATAAGACAAGGACTGGTCAAGACTGAAGAGAAGATCTAGTTAAAAGATGGTCACAAGAAAAATGAGAAAATGAAAATACAATTAGGGAAAAAAGAAAAAAAAACAAAAGCAGGATGAAATCAAAAGTAATCAATAAAGATGAAAGGGCAGGAATTGAGAGTAGAAAGCAAATTAAGGCAACATGAAAAATATGCCATTGGATAGAAGGTAATGAAAAACAAAGATAACTAAAATTTAAAAGACAAAAAGCAGCAAGAATGTTGGAAGTTACACTTCATGTGAGGCACAAAAAAGGTAAATATTAATGTTTATGAACCACCTTCAACAATATAGGAAAAAGCAAAAGAAGTGAAAAAAGCAGATACACGTGTTTACAAAAAATGTGGTTAGATAAAAAAAAAATAGATTTACAACTTGAGATTGTTCTTGAATATTTTATGATGGATATGGAGGTGCCTATAGCTCTTACCATAGTGGTGAGGATGTACTTATAGAAGGCTGACATCATCCCCAGCTCGTTTGCCTGGAGGTCACAAGGGGAAAGAAAGAAAAAAAATAAGAGAAAAGATGCCCAAATACTCACATTTACAAACATCATCTCCCATTAAATTCAAAGAACAACTCATTCAACATTTTTTTACATTCATGATCTGATAGAAGAGTTCTTCCTGTACAAATATTTGCTTTATTGTGATTGAAAAATGTAGTTTCACGCTCAAACCCTGGAGACTGTTTTCATTATTAATCCATTAACCTTTCACACGCTGCACATCTATGTTTCCTTCAGTCTACCTGTAGAAACCAGACCTCACAATGAAAGTCATTACATATTCTGTGCAATGTTGTTATATTTTAAATGGTTTCGGATCCAGAAAATACATTCTGTTAAAACCTGGTAGATTCGGTTTTTAATGTTGTGAACTCTATTTGCCAGTCAACAGGAAACCAGGTTGTTTGTATAAACAGGAAAAAATATATAATAAAACCAAATGAAATGCAACATAAACAGATATTGCAGACAGTTGATCAGGCTCCCTGCAGAGAAGTTACCAATCACAAATATAATCTAAAGGATGCAAATCAGACTGTAGTCATACTTCACTGTCATTTCACCTTTGAAATGAAATTAAAACCCTTTTCCCCCCTTTGATGTTGGCATTTACACCTTTTATGATCACTGCCTGTTCGACAATTTTGTGTCCACACATGATGGCATATCTTTTATGAGACACAGATTAATCTGCATGTATATGAGTGAATATCCTCACCTTCCTGAGAATGTGGTAAGAGATTGAGGCATTGGCGTCAATGATGATGGTAGCCACTTTATCATCACGGATCTCCTTTAGCAAGGGAGTGGGATCCAGACTGTCGTCCAACATCCGCACTGACAATGTCTCCCTGGAGATGAGGAAGTGGCGGACAAGCTCCTCCAATCGGAGCAGGCCTAAAGGGATAGAAGGTTAGTGTGAGTAACAAAATAACTTGACCACCAAAGTAAAAATAGCAGCTAATCTCAGGTATGGCTGAGAACAAAACTGACTCAGGTTTGTTTCACCATCCAGCTGTGCAGCAGTTAAAAAAAAAAAAAATCAACAAACGTGGTTGAGTCAGATACTGCAGAGCTGAAAAAAAGAAATTCTTCCCATCTGAGTAATATGCTTGTTTGCTTATAAATTATTACTTTGATTGAAAAAGCAAAAAAAAAAAAAAAAAACATTCACAGATTGATGAGACTCTGAGTCATTACAGTGACAAATAACTGTTGCAGCTTCAGTCTTAAAGGAGGCAATAAGCAGGCTGGGATAAAGGTGATTATACTGAAAGGCCATTAATTTGTTTCCTCAGAGAATGCATTCTGTCCCATGTGACCAAACAGATGTGAATGGATTTACTTATTGGAGACTTTTGCATTAAAATAATACAAGTAATGGAATGCTTTATTTATTTCAATTCAGTACTTATTCCCAAATGAAAAAACACACACAGGAAGTGCAAATAAAACCGAACACAGCTCCTGCACATCTTTCATAAAGTAAAAAATGTAATAGATTGCCATCATTTGGTTTTTTTTGTTTATTTATAAACACTTGAGCAATTTGTTCTGCTGAGGTGAAAACTAGTGAGCGGATTTTTCCCAATTTTTCATTATTTATTATATAAGTTTGCTGAAACATTCTATTGTATTGAAACAGCAAACATGTTTTCAATTTGAAGAATTATTTGTCCTACTGCTTAACTTTTCTGTGTTTTCAGATCATGGGAAACTCAACAAACCTCTAAAAATTTTAAGTCACTCCTACATTGAGAAAAATATATAACAGCAAGTAGATAAGATATCACTACCAAACTCATTACAGACATTGGACACCACACTTTCATTGTGAAACATACAACAGCACACTCAAAAGTTCACTGGCAGAAGGAGTGCAGAGATCACAAGCTGTGCTAATGATGTGAAATACTATTGACTTTTTATTTCCCAGAAGGCAAAAGGTTAAGCACCGTGAGCAGAGCTGGATGGATGGAAGTTAACTTAAATGTGCCTGATGTGATTTTAGCAGGAGAAACAAATAAGCTAATGAGTAAACATCAAAACATGGATTATCTGTTGCATCCAATGTTAATATTTCCCTTTGCTACAGGCTACCTGTGCTGCTGAAATACAGATGGGCCTGAAGATGTTGTGACACGAGACGATTTACGCAGGATTTAACTGTTCAAAGCAGCTCACTCACACTCAAATCAGCATTTTAATACTTACAGTATATGATATATATATATATACATCATATATATATATATGATTTTAGAGTCTATCCAGAAAGCTTGAAAAATAGTCTGAGTCTATTCTCTTTTCCAAAGTAACACTGCACACAAAGAATTAAATAATTAAACATATATACACTATTTTGAATCTTACACAGATTCAGTCAACTCTTATTTATAGGTTTTAGACACTTCCTCCCATTCCTTTTTCTTTGGTTGTTTTCTTGCCTCTTCCCCTTTAAGGTAACTGGTCCGGTTCTGTTTCCTTATCCTTGAGTCTCTTGCAGTGGCTGCCGTCTCACATCTTTTCTCTAACAGCTCATAAACACATCAACAAGGCAATTTCCAGAACTCAATGCCAGACTGTTAAAGACACAATGATGAAAGTCCTGGCCAGTGATCTCCATGTTGTTTAAATAGTTCTACAAGATCAGAAATTAACCTACCTGTGTCCTTTGGAGATTCCCTGGTGCCATCAGATACAAATCTTCCCTTACCTCTGACACCCTCTGTGAAGAAAACCTGTGTGTTGCTCTTCTGCTGGAAAACAAACAATTCTCCTTTGGAAAAAAAATCACTTCCTCTAACACTCTGCACCATACTCACCACCCTCAACTTACTTGCATTCCTTCATCCCCTCCTTATTCCTCTGGACAACTCATTCCATCCTCAACCTCCTCCATTTCCTACAACAGACAATTTATACATCATCTAATCCCAAACTCATCTGTATTCCTTTCTAATTTAAAATTTTTACCTCTGCTGAAGTTTTCTCCTCATCATTCTCAGTAAACCTTCTACAGTCTCTGGTTCAGCTAATCTAAGTCCTTCCTTGGTTCAGACATCATGACAAATAGTCATTCATCATATGTATTGTAAGGAGTACTGAAGGTGTAACAAAAACAAACTGTGTGGCAGCTCATGGAACATAGCTGGCTCATTTAGTGACTGACAGTTTGAACATGATGCCTGACTTAAGCACATTCTTTTTGTGTGTGGCAAAACAGCTGGCGGCTTAAATTGGCAATCAATCATGAAAACATCAAGAATTTTTGCTTCATTACAGCATATGGAGACCATCATCATTAGACTCTCAATTCAGATGAAGAAACGTTCTGCAAATAAGTCACAAAAATATCAATTAATTTAGATTTTTTTTCTTCTATATTCAAATCCATTCACAGTGCTGCTGATTTATGTAAGTAAATGGATAAAAAAATCCAGCAAAATAAAAAAAAAACATACTTAATAGTATAATTGATACTTTCTGGACATTATTTTGAGAAGACTGTTATGCTTCTGCTGCCTAGTTTTGGCATTCAGCATGAGGTGATTCAAGGTTTCTTCTATTTGCATCAGTAACAGTGGGCGTGTTTCCACCAGCCATCACTATAAAACATTCATCATGATTCAGCTGACTGACTGCATCATTCATAAAAGCTATACAAGCTTTGTAAACTCTGCTGTTTATGGACACTGGCTGCAGCTACAGACAAGCACAGAAAACAATAAGCTCAGAAAGTCTGAAAAACTGGAATAGAATGAAATAAAAATAATAGAGGGAGTTAGAGAAGACAAAATGAAATGATGGGAGATAAAGAAAAGGAGTAGAAAGATAAGAAAACTGAAAGAAGGAATAAAGAGCATGAGGTAAGGAAATAAAAAAAAATAGAAACTAAAACAAATAGAAACGTACAAGATGTGAACATTTAAACAATAAAATAAAGAAACAATCACTCAAATTAGTCTCTACACTCTGTTGTAATGAGCTTTTTTGAGTCACACCTATGGGAAAACAAGAACATACTCTACTTGTAGCCCCCAGCATTTTATCAAAACCCCTCTTGGATCATATTGCCATCATTCATTTATCTTTTTTCTCCTGTTTAATCTGATTAGATTAACAAGGTTTTGCCTCAGTATCTTCATGCATTAAGACAGAAATAGGAAGCTGCAAAAACCTGAGCCAGTTTGAGCAGGTCAGAGTATCACAGCATGTCAGAAATGATAGGTTCCTGTTTAGCACCTGCTGGAAGAAGGATACATCTTTAAGTCCACAGCATGTTTGAAGAGGTGCTGGAAAAAAATGGCAACTCCAATTTGAAACTTCAAGAACTTAAAGAATCGGCTGCTAACATCTTGATGCCAGATACCACCGAGCACCACCGAGGATCAGTCCAAGCCTCAGCAGGTTGAAGCAGTTTTGTTGGAATCCTTGAGTTCACATTAAATTTATCATCTGGCCACATCAGTCAACACTGCCGAGTTAGAAATAACTGCTTGCTTTGAAAACCCGAACTGATTGTACAGCACATTCTCCTACTCAGCACATTGTCAAGTATCTCATTCCAGCAGAGCCGCAATAAGCAAACAGAAAAATGCAGAGAGAGGCATAAATAGCCAACCAGAAACTTAAATTTAACTTCAAAAGATAGCAAAAGGCCAAAGTGGCTTTAAAAAGCTATTGTTTTCAAACTTCACATACAAAAAGCAAAAAAGGACATGTGAAGCACAATGGAAATATTTACATATGGCTTCACAGATATAGACTCACACTCTGCTTTAGCACAGATGAGGCTGGCTGTTGGGTAGCCAAATGAGCGCAGGATAGATCCAATTGCCAAGCTGAGATCCTCATTACTTGGATAGAGTGTCACAGAGGCGAAACGAAGGTATGGCAACTTTGGAGTTTCTTCAGGGCCGATCTTCACATGAGGGATCTGTGGGAACAAAGAAGGGAAGAGAATGAGTTAAGAACAAATAAGGAAGAAAAAAAACTGAAAATGAGTAAAAATCACTGGGAAAGCAAGAAAAAGTTAAAATAATATCCTACAGATCTGTAAAATAATGAATATGATAAAACCCACTGTAATAGTGGGATTTTGTTACTCTTGTAATAGAGATTTCATGAAAGACTCTAATTAGCTGTTTTATTAACATAATCAAATTACACATTTTCCAGCAGAACTTTGAACTTGAATTAATGAATGTATCAATAATTATCTTGCAGTCATTATCCTAACATGAAGAATTTTGAATAAATGATCTTAGTCCAGCAATAAATTATAAACAACTTGTTTCTACAATATTACTAAAAACTTACATTTCTGTCTTTAACTTTTAAGAGGCTTTTTCTCTGCACATTTTGACTTAACCTGGAGTTTTAATTAAAGGGTTTCAAGGAAAGAATGGAACAACAAGAAGGAGCAGCACATGAAAGGAAAGAAAAGAAAAACAACACTAGCAAAAAAACATTAGCAGATTAGCATTAGCATTAGAAATAAGAAGTATTAAAAAAGTGCAATAAGCTAAAGAGAGATCAGAGCTTTACTAAGAAGCTAATTTTCCCCATTTTGTGATTTACACCTAAAACTAATAGTCCTTCAATTATTTGTCCAACATTGTCATATTCTTCAAAGCCTTAGCACATGTAATCAGAAGGAAATAGAGCTGAAAATGGTGCAGTGTTTCCTTCAGGCTCACCACAGATTTAATCTCAGCCACAATTTAGTGTTACTCGGTATTAGAATATATACTATTTTATTTTTTACATTATAGCATCAAAAAATTCATAAACCCTATAAATTCAAGCTGTCAACAAACAAACAGATGAATCGATCAATAAAATAAACTTACAGTCTGCTTGATACAAGACCACACAAAAATGAAAACTTCAGTCAGAAATGATTATATATTATATCATATAGTGTGCCATTATATGCATGAGATTTTTGTTTGCATCCCCGGTTTATTTTATTGGGATAGAAAAAAAAAACGACTTAAAGAATAAACTGCTGAAAATCAAGGAATATGTAGAGACTGTTTCTGCTGTGAGACATTAGTTTGACTTTTAGAAAAGAGCAAAAAAAATGTGCTCTTAAAACATACCTTTGATCTTTTTCCCATAGACACATGATTTTAAAACTTGTAATTTGCAAGTCAAACTCCTCAGAGCAAATGTCCTTTGACTAACACAGGGGTACTGAAGGTACTAAATGACTTACAAATGAAAAAAAAAAATCCTTTCTGTGATGAATAAAGAATCAAGTGACAGGAAATGTGTCCTGTGATCAGCTGCTTAGTGATTTAACCTCACACCTACAGAGGTTTAAATGCTAAACTGTAATTAGCATGGTGGGGCTTTGCTCTGATTTGCAAAGCTTAGTATACATTCAAGCTGAGAATCCAATAATATGAGACATGTCAGACAGAAGGATCAGGAGATGAGGACGGTTAGAGGTTTAAAGTAAAAGATGATGAAGATGAAACAAAGCAGATTCACTTAGGCACAAAAATGGAACACAAGTATATCTTTGTAAAGATCTCTCCTGCTGCTTTAACACCTGATGCATGTGCTTTGATTTGTTTACAGTTTCTGTATCAGCAGGGAAAAAAAAAAACATGATAGCGCATTAATAAATGTGTCATGTAAGTAACATCAAGGACATCTTCCACATGAGCTGCTTTTTTTAACCAGTTCATAATTTAAAACTTGAATCTCAAACAAAGTGGAGTGATATATCAAACTGGAACGTTCCCCATGCAAGAATTGAACTAACCGATCCTTTTCTATCGTCAATTTGCTTTTAAAATAATGGCAAATTTTCAAATAAAGATACCTGTAGTTGAATATGCATGGATATTTTTTTTTTAAAAAGGGTTTTTAATTTTGTCTTGATTGCTTATATAACCCTATTCAGAAATGTTTCTCTAAATTCAATTAATTTGCTGAAAAACAGTGTCAAAATTTAGAAATAACCTCATCCCAAAAAGAAAATAATAATAATGAGAAAATATCTGAATTGTGGCTGTTTAAAATTCAATATTACTCCTATTTATCCAGGCAAAGTGTTTTGCTTTAGAAAAATCCTATTTTTAGGTCAGCAAAGAATTTTTCAATTTGAATATTGAAAAAATTTGCCTGGAAACAGTATTTCCATCTAAAGATGAGTAATGAGACTGACTGCTCACATTGTTGTTCCCCAGACACTCATAGAGATTTGTATTTATCTGTTGACTTTGTTTGATTCGATCTTCAGATGTGAACTAGTTTATGGCTAAAATATGGTATAAACTGAGTGGAGTGATTAAGATTTTACAGAAACAATGAATTGACCTGGTTTTTGCTGTCAATAATAATAACAAAACTGCAAAATTTCACATGATGATTTGACCAGATAATATTGAGCCAGAAGCTGCTCACCTCTTTTTCCCCACAGATGTGACTGATGGTGGACCCGGAGGCAGGACTGGAGGCGGGGCCAATCACTGCAACCACACCTTTAGGCAAAATCTGACACACTAAAAGCAAGAAAATGATAGAAATATTAATTTATATTCAACCGTCCAAGTTGGATGTTTTTAAGTATTCCAGTTTGATGATCCTGTATTTTCTTGCACATTGTCTTTCTTTCTGTGCCGTTTATTATTTGTGAGTATCTGAACGAAAAAAAACAAAAAAAAAAACAAAACAGCTGTCTGTCCTCTGGGCAGTCTCTTCTCCTGCTGGCTGTTCATAATCAATAAACATCATCAGTAGCCATTCGTTCAGACTGCTGCAAGCTCTGAGGTCAGCATGACCTTGCTTTTTATTGATGCCCAACACCTTGAAACAGTGATGGTCCATCTACCCTTGTGTCTTTGTGACTACATGCTGATATCACATCCTGTTTTTTCTAGGAAAAAACTAATTTATGCTTAAAAAAACTCCACATATACATTTGAATAGTAAAAGTAAGAAAGAATAGATTGCATCTTTGCCTTTCTATGAGCAAACAAATAAATAAATCACACACACAAAAAAACTAAAACAAAGTTTGACAAAATGAAAAAAAAAATCTCAATGTAAAGACAATTTTTTCACTTAAAACGTATCATTGAAAGATATAATTCTACATTAGAGGTACATGCTCTTTAAGTATAATAAAATTATAGAAAATATTCATTTTAAAAACACAGCAAATATAGTTTTCCATGCAACATTTACTACACTCGCAGTCTAAAAAATACTATTGTCAACAATATTGTTAACATTTCTGCTGTAATAAAAGATTGAGATGCTTTTTCATAATTAAACATCAATCTTCAAAAGCAGAAATAAGTTGCATAATCACAATTTATTCACACATTTTATTATTTTACTTAAGTTAAAAAGGTTTTCCTCAATAAGTTGTGCAAATATAGTGAAGATTTTTTTACAGGGCACAGAAGAAATATTTGCTACCTGCTGCACTAATGATGTGTCTTCCAAAGATTGATGTTTCATTCCTCTGAAGCTTTACCACACAGCACGCTTACAGGAGTTAACCTTCACTGGAAATTGTCATTGAGGGGAGCAGCTTGTGATCGTTAAGGCATGAAAACAAAATGGCTGGTCTTACTGGTATCTGTGGTGTCATACTGGGAGTCTTTCTGTAGCTCATAGACGTCTACCTCCACCCTCGCCAGGGAGGATCCCTCCATCTGATTGTTGATGTTCTCCCGTGCCAGAGCCAGAGCCAGACGCTCACCACGGCCACATAAAGACTGGTCATCCAAGAGGGCCGCTGGAGGAAACAGGAAGAAGAAGAGATATTTAGGGGGTTTTAATATGTTGGTGTCAGATGGTGAGTTACCCAATAAGAACATATGTGAGCTCAGAGAACTGTGAACTAAGCTGGTGGCAGACCCAATCCCATATAATCAATCCAAGCCTGTTTTTCTGTATACATTTAAATGTTGATATTGGAAGATAATTCTGACCCAGGAAGGTGTAAATTGATAAACAAGATAGTTTAAAAGTACATTTGAAGGACATAAAATACTGATTTACAAAGAATGTGATCAACAGAAAGGTGATCCAGGACTTGTGTCAGGTCTAAATTGTAAAATGTTGGAGTCACAGGTGTTAATATTCATTATCTACAGCTAAGGGTGGTATACATTTTAAAATATTATGAACAGTATTTATATTTACAATAATACAGTGATATAATACATTAATATACTGTATATAATACAGTAATACAGTCAGTGAGCAACAAAAACTGTGTTCTCTCATATTTTTTTAGTTACACACTTTTATGTCCTCCTATGAATATTTCAAATTTCAGTGAAGCATATAAAACTATAAAAACCACTGTAAATTCTGATTGTTTAACAAGTTATTTTAATATCATAGAAAAAAAATGCTATTCGGAATGCAAAATCAAAACAGAGTCAAATTATTGAGAAATGACAGAAGTATATAGTTCTGTAGTAACACAAAGCTACACATGTTCAACAGCCACTCTGAAAGCTTCTGGGATCCGAAACTTATTTTAACAAGATGGAAAAATGAACTGCATTAAACATTTGTGCGAAATGACTCAATCTCCTACTTCCTCTTGACGTCAACTTACTGCAGCTGCAATAATTCATATAAATTTGCAGCTTAGAGTGGAAAGGTGTGATCAGATTGGTGACTATGCCAAAGCAAGCGACCCTCTGCAGAGAAAAAAATCACCTGCAGCTTTTGAGGAAAAGAAGCCTCACATGAAGCAGGATGACAAAACCAAAAATAGAGATGATACTCATTCCTGGATCTAAACAAAATGCAGATGGAAGAAAGGAAGACTGAAGCTGTAGCATGTAAAACCTTCCCATCACACTCTCCCTTTTCTCCTACTATAAACATAAAAAAAGAAGTACCCGCTGGCTGTGTACAGTAACACCTGCCATGTTTATTTTAGTTGCACTCTCCCCGCTGACTTGTCTGCTTTGCATACTGAACCTGCAAGCGTGAATTTGAAGAGTGGGCAGATGGAAAGGATGTGAATGCTCACAGACAGCAGATGGAAATGTAAAAAAAAGTGGGATCATTACATGGAAAGTGTTTCCTGAGTGCAAAGGAAGATCACATTTTAATTCACGCAGGTAACTATTGTTTGCATTAGAATAGCAAATCAGATTAGCACCGATCTCCTTCCTTCTTAGAACATGAGGACTAGAAAAACAAATCAATGTACATACATGACCTAAGCCAAGACATTTATGCTCTTTACAACGTAATTCGGCAGTTGTGAAACCAGGCACCACTCATATATGTATATGTATAAATTGGGAATATGCTGTTGGGACTTAATAATAATAAGCAGAAAGTCTGCTTCTCCTACTACTGGGGTTTGTTCTGGATTAGATTTTTGTTTCTTGAATAATTTACGACTGTTGGAGTAAAGCAGGAGGTAATTTATCTTATCTTTCCTCAAAAAGACTGTTGTGGGTTTTTGCAGTTTAGGGTAATACAAAGAGAGCCAGATGGTTCATGTTCATGTTCCCAGTAAAATACCTCAAAAACAGACAACAATTGGCTTGATATAGCAAGTCCCTTAAAAAAACAAAACAGAAACATATTTTTTTACATCGATGGGACCCAGATCATTGAGGACATCCCCATATCATTCATTCATTTTCCATTGCTTGTGTAGAGTTGCAGTGGGGTATATACCGATGATACTGGGTGAGAAGTGAGCTTGGAGATTTAAACCAGTGGCAGTGGTCTTTCTGTGACACACAGAACAAGTCATGCCTGACAAGAAATGAACCCAGTTCATAGCAAGTCCCATTTTACAATTTGTCCTAATTTCATGTTCATTTAAAGTTGAGGTGGTGTAAAGATGCTGAGCAAACGTTTGTCCATGAGGGACGACTCGGAAAACTCTCTCCATCTCACACACCTTGCAAACAATAATTCTTACCTATATTTACATTTTGTTCTCGGAGATGATTTAGAGGACATTTGTTGGCACCCAAGTGAGCAGAGAATTAAAAATGCTTTCTCTGTGAGAGATACTGAGGAAGGAGAATAAAGGGGAGGATACAACTGAGACAGTAGAGAACAAGTTAGATTTGGGAGCTTCATCACTGTTTAGACGCTATCTCTGTTAACACAACGTTTGAGGTCACTGTGACCAGTTATACACACAAAACCTTGAACATGGTGTTTAAACTGTAATGTTTTAGATTGTTGGGACTTTGGAAAACTTTTTTGTAAAATTTCATCATGTGATTAACAAACATGGAGATCTTCTTACAGTAATGCTGCTAACTAAAGACCATGACAACAGATAAAACACCTCAAACCATGATATGTTACGGTTCTAGACTTTGTTTAGCAGAACAAACTGCAAAAGAATGGTTAGGATGGAGGATGTCGTGAAGGTTTTGCTCCAAAAAAGGTCACTGACAAGCATGGAAATATCTCTTCCAGTCATGATAATCTATTGCGCTGGTCATGTTTGTCGAACATAGCAACAGTAACTAAGGGGGCAGGGCTCGGCGAAAGATCAATAATGGGTAAAATAGTTCAATAAATTTTAAGTTTATCCGATATGGACTTTATTCTAAATGTATGTTCACAATTTTTTGTGATATTTTCAAATGACATTTGCTGGAATTATTGCTGCAAGTTTAAAATGCTTTTTTTTTTTTAAATTTCTTAATATTTTTGAGTAAATAAATGAAAAAAACAACAACAACAAGGCAACATTGGCATTAAAAACCTAACATTCTTGCGATTGCTATTAAATGTATGTTTCCAATCTGTTTTTTTTTAAGCCCTTTCTTACCATATCTGTTGATTGAAGCAAGCTTCACTTTTCATCTTGTAAACAAAACATCTGTGCTCCTATCTTGTTCCCCTGTGGTACAGAAGTGTCACAATGTATTTATGAAACAAGGTTGTACAGATCAAGTCAAAATGACACACATAGGATTCAGCTTTAGATATAATGATAAAACTCTATTTATCAAGACAAAAAGGGCTCTGCAGGCTGATTTTATTTAACCCCTAGAGGCGATGTACCTCCACTAAAAACTGACTAGCAGGTTTTGTTGTCACATCCTACCTCCAAGATCCATTTAGTTGACAGTATTTGTTATGAGAGTGGAAATATAGACTCTCGAGGCCACAAGTAGGTTGAAAGATTCAACGAGACAAGACAAAAAGGAAGAATAAAAAGAATAAATTGGACTGCCGGCTTGCAGTCAGGATCATAGTGCAATCCTCTGGTGTCCAGTGTCCTTTCAGAGGCAAGCGAGACAACTTTACACTCATGTTACTCAGACTGCTTTGATGTTTTTACACACATATTGATCCCCCCCTCCCCCTATTTTTTGACACATAATTTTGTTTACTTGAAGAAATTTGATATTGTGAGTGAGAAACTCCTTGGAGAATCAGATGGTCTTGCAGGTAAACAAAGATGATGGCACTTGGGTATACCACTGGTGTCTCTTCATACTTATTATTCTCTTACAGAGTTTGAGTCCTGCGTGCATTCAAACTGAATCTGAAATCTGAATATTTCCAAACAGATGGCTGGCCTTCATATCAGGGGCAGCTTTGCTGGTCATTTGGGTTGATCCAACAAGTTTTGAAAGTGTTCTTCTCAGCAAGCAAATCATTTCAGTCTCCAATTTACTGGTTTAGTACAAAAAAACTTTCAACTTTAATCCAATTAATTAGGAAACGTTAGCATGGCACAACAGATTAAGAAAATATTTCCAGTCTTTTTTTTTATCTCCTCTCAATATTAACATGAATTCATGCAACATTTGTTACTTTGATGTGAGAAGTATTTTTTTTTCTTGCTGTTATTTTTGTATTTGCGTAAACAGCAGAATCATCCCCAGAAATGACACCATTTATTTAACTTCTTAAAGATATGAGAAACCATGAAGCTCCAGCAGTAGCTACATTGCCAGACATTCATAATCCAAAGAGAAAACATGTTTTTTTTTTATGAGTTTTATTTCTTTTTCCATATCAAATCAGCTCCAGGCTGTTATTTATTTATTTATTTTTGGATGGGGCCACCAAGAGGGAAATGAGTGAGAGTGGTGTAAAAGTTGCCAATATGGCTGTTACATACCATGTTTTTTTTAAGAATCAGCCAGCTCAAACCATGACTCATACAGAAACTGCTGAAATATTGATTATTACCATCCACTGATGAGCTGTAAGCAGAGGAAAAGTCAAGGTTTGAGAAGGAAAGAAACACTGTTTTCCCAACAATTTGGATGAGTCATAGTAGCTGTTGAGATTTGTCATTAGATGCTGTTATAGGATTAAAATCTGAGCAATTTCTCTAATTGAAAGAGGATTTCTTGCTCTTATTTGTGTAATTGCACCAAACTGAGTCAGAAAATTGTGACAACTTTTGGAAAGAAGTGCATGCATTAAATAATTTTGATTTTATGACTTTAACAGGTGTTAAGGCTGCACAAAATAGTTGTTTTATCAGTTAAACGAAAAAACATGTTTAGTGATTATTACATCATTTTCTCTCATAAAGAAATCAAAACAGAATCAGAATGTACTTTGAAGTTTATCTTGAAGAGATAAATCTTTTTACAGTCTTGGGTGACAAATTGCACTTTACACACTACCTCATCTGTGGTTTAGAGATGTTCAGTGATGAACAAATAGTAAAGATTCCTTCACAATAAAAGATGGCACCAGCTGAAAAATTCAGATAATTCATGGATTTTTTTCCCTCTGCCATAGCTGTCATGCTGCAGAAAGAAAAATATTATTTCCTGTACTATTTATATCTTGATTGGAATCGTGCCAGAAAAAATGCAGCATCTGCATCTGCATGATGTTGTCAGTTAATTCTGCCCTTTATTTTTTGATCTTAAATATTGAGTGGCACAACTTTACATCTGGAAAGAGGGTGGATGTAAGAACAGCTTGCCATTATAATGATGGTAATCATGGATAATCCTTCTTTCATTTTTAATTTTCTTCCTTCGGCTTGCAAAAATAAAACTTAAGGATGTTTTATAGAGTAAGTAGTTGCCGAGTTAATGTAAAGTACAAGTGTTATTATTTACCTTATTTGCACTCTTAGATATTCTGATAGCAGGTTCATCTTCATACACAATGAATAAACAATCCAGATCAACAGTTTTCTGACTACTGAGATAATAGAGGCTCCTGTTTTTCTCAACACTAATTGGCAGAGACACCTATTGATCTGTAAGTTGGCACAGCAGCCTGATCAGAGACTTGCAACATAAACACAAAGCTTCTCTGATTATCGACGCCATCTCTGATATAATCTGGGTCGTTTCTCTACGTGACCATGAAGCTGCAAGTAAGGGAGTAATTATTAGCACATGTATTCTGATTATTGTTCATGGGGAGTGATGATAATTATGGCCTTTTTTGCTGTTTGTTTTCATAATTTAGATCTAACAATAGGGCATAATTTTTTGAGATATTGCTCATGTAAATATGGTTTTCTGACAAGAAAATATTTGCTTTTCACACAATAGTGAGTTCAGGCAAGTTATTTAGATCCGCTGTGCTGTAATCATTTTTTGTTCAACAGAAATAATGTTTTACGATTGCATATTTCAGTATTTAGAGTGTTCTAAACACTGATATTCTTGCATTGTTGTTGCAGATCTTTGCTGTGGGGGTTGCAATCATCTGGATTTTTAAGCATCTTTGACCTGATGAACATAGTAAAACTCAACAAGATTCTCAGATTTCTGCTATAAATAAGAACCTAAAATGAGAAATGTACCTAAATTCTCATTCACAGTTCTTATTTATTTAATTGTTTTCTTGCAGAAATTTGATATTTTATCAAATAAAATATGACCATGTTATGTTTGGTTAAGTAGTTTTAAAGTCTTTTGAAGTTTTATAGTTTTAAATTCTCAGGGATGAACATAAAAACTAAAACAATACACTTGTATGTATTACTCATGTTTCTCTGTATCTTTTTTTTTTTTTATTCAGTCTGTTACCCAGCAACCATAAAAGTCTTATTTCTATAAGTATGTCACATGAATAGAGTGGTGTTTCTTTGCTTTACCATTCACACCACCAGTTAAATCTGGCTTCCAAAATCCATCATGGTACAAACCGAACTGGCTTTTGACTGCTGGCAGTTTCGCATCGCAACAGGAGTCCTTCAATTACCGAAACACTTTGACACAGTGTTTTTTTGTTTTCCACCCACTGAGTCATTAACCTTGAAAGTTTGGTCAAGCTCTGAGTATTGGAGTGGAATCAAACTAAATCTTCCATCATTAAATGAGGAAAACTGCAGCTGACAGGGAAATGTTCACACACCAAAAATCTGTTGAAATAAATGTGTTTTTTTTTTCCTTTTTTTCATGTCTAAGAGTCTGACTGTTCATGTGTAAATGCAAAATGGCACAAACTGTTTTTTTTTTTTTTGGACAAACAACAACAACATTTAAATGATCAAAATGATCTTGAATCAAACCCGAATTTTATTCTCAACTTCACAGAAACACTCACAAGGACTCTGACTTTAGAATAATTCCTGAAATAAAAAAAAAAAAAGTAATATAAAGTAATATGTTTGTAAATTATGTTAGAACGACAGCTGAACCTGAGAACCACACACTCCATGAAAATACTATATTTATTCTTTGAACCTTTTTGACACTCTGTCACTGATTTCCCGCTCACAGTGATAGTCTGTCTTTCTTTGCCATTATATCATCTTTGAAGGTCAATGTGTGGCTTCTACATTTTACTGGAACTCTGCTTCCCTGACATGAAAGAAATGGCATAAAAGAAATGTATGCCCCATTGTGTCTGTGTATGCATGTGTCAGATGGAACTGCGTGAGTGTGCAGCCCTCAGCTGTTATTAAGGGAGGAGTGAAAGGTGAGCCATTACAAACCACCAGGCGACCCTGTTGCCATAGTAGCATGGATGTGAGTGCCTGACAGTCTTTCTGAAGCTCTGAAAGTTAAAAGCAACAGGGATTTTTTGACTCTGTGCCATTTAGGTCAAGAAAAGTACAGGCAAAAAAATACAAAATAAAAAAAATATATGATGTGAGCAAAGCTGAACTTTAAGGTCCAACATTAAGTCGCTGCTTTTACAAAAGTGAATCTTCTTCAACAGGATGACTTGAGGATGAGAAGTGAGAGGTCCCAATAGTCGTGGTGCACTAAAGCCCTGCTGTGAATGATGAAGTGGAGTCACAGAGATCCTCTCTGATCCAGTTTCACTGGAGTTTGTTTGCACTTACAAATGATCCAACCAGGTATAGAAACACAACTAGGTGCGAAAAAAGAAATGAAGATGCGGATCTAGCAAGGGAACAAGGTAAAGGGAGGCCTCGGGGGATTTTTTTAAGTACACAAACAAAACTAAGAGACTGAGAAAAATCAAGATGGCAAACACACCACTGCAGCTACAGAAAGTCAAAGCAAAATGTCAAAGGGATGAAAAAGGACAAGTAAATTCACAAGAGGCAAAACTGTGTGCAGGTAAAGTGAGATCAAGCAGACAAGGACTGTTTTATAAGTGAAAACATTCCGTATGATATAGAATGATGTATTTAGACTATAATGAAAACTGTCTCTTAAAAATCCTCATAATAATCTAATTTTAAAGCAGGTGTAACAGTCACATCAGTCACCCATAATCATTTGACTACTTGCATGAAACTGAGTAAGCAGCTTCTTACTCAGTAACAGCCAGGTTTTCATCTACAACCAGAACATTAGCAGTTCCAGTAGATCAGCACTTAAATCAAACCATCTTCTAACCAGCAGTTCAACCACTCTGAAAGTTAGAAAGTTGAGTTTGGTTGCTGTACTCACCCATTCGGACAGCAGAGAGAGTGTTGGCCTGGCTGAACGAGAGCGGTGCCATGGTCAGCAGCAGGACGACAGCATAAATCGACAGCAGCAGTGCTGGCAGAGCCGGCATCTTCCACTGCTCCTCATGGAGAATGGTCTGCTGGCTGCCTGTACCGCCACCTTCCAAAGAGACAGAAGAGTCATGAAATCTAATGAATAATTTCATATTCAAAGTTTTACTACACATTATTTTAACCCCACTTTTATTTACTGGATCATTTATTATAAATATGGAATGTAAAAATATTATTTCAGCTATGCCGCCTGAAAATATCCAAACATTGGTGTGAAAGATGACACAAAAAAGAGAAAAAAAGAGGAAAAGGAACCGTTAAAAGGTTTGAAAAGAAAATCAGTGAGCATTAATTGTGAGAGATCAAGGAACTGTGTTTTACAATGACAGTTATTTGAAGAGTTCAAGCTCAGGAAGAAAGATTATCCCTACTAACGCTCCAGTTTGTGTAATCATTGCTTCCTTCTTGTGTGTTTGCATTAAACTTTCTAGCCGTACAACTCAGCAATGCTGATGAACTCTCTACTGTAAATGGGATACTCTTAACACCATCTTGTAACTTGTTAATCTTTTCTCTAGGCAGTAAACTTACAGTAAGTCAGGCGGCTTAACTTTTTTGTTATTTTTTTTTCCTTAAGCTTTGCTCAGTAATTTTTCATGAGCTGTGAAGAAGGCATCCGATGAAGATTTATATGAATATCCAAAATGAAACTGACACAAGCCAGTCAGAAGCAGTGTGAAAGGGAGGCTGTCTCTAGAAGTTACAGAAACACAAACATGGCTACCTAATTTATAATGTAACTAATGACCTTCATAAACAAGTTAAATTTACCATTAACCAATGTAAAATAAATGGTCTGATTAGTATCAAGAAAGAAGCACAAACTGAACGGCAAAAATCCACAAAGCAGCTAAAACGGAAATTTCCATGTGAACAATGGACATCAAGCTTAAAGAGGCCACTCCTTTAAAAACGTTTTTTCTGAGGTTTCTGTTGAATATTTTAGCTCTACAGGTGTTCTTACCTTCATAGTGGGTGTGAAAACAGGTCAACAACTTCTCTTTCAGTTTTTATCTCTCAAACTAAGCAGATGGCGATAACACCCGAGTTCGAAAAGCCTGTATATGTCACGTCACAACTACTTGGCTCATTAGTATTCATCATTTCGCACAGTTGAGACAATGCCTAGCATGCTGCTGGCTAAAAGCTGTAGCATAAAACAAGTATCATCCGGAAGATACTTGGTGCGCTGCATGTTGCCATGTGCACCGGACAGGAACCAGGAAGCCTTGGTCTCATAGGCTAGTTTGTTAGCCAATCAGAGTCCAGCAAGTTTGCATAATGATTATTAATGAGTTGCAGCAGGACGAATGACGCAGATAGATTGAAAGGTCTGTTAATCAGTGTTTCTTAACGTTTTTTAGATATAAAATGTTTCATATTACAGGTTAATAACCACAAAGTCATGGAATTTGTGTGGAATGGCCTCTTTAAAATTAAATTTAAACTGGAAGTTCAAAGACAACAGGAAAAGTATCTACAAGAGACAGTTTTTGTTGAGTGTTTAAATTAATTTTTGAGACACTTTCCTCCAAATCTAAACAAGTTTTCAAAGGGTTTCATCTCCATTGATATGAAAACAATACTGTTTTTATTTTAAAGTCAAGAGCCACTGGTTTGGATGGATCTCCAACAGCTGTGCTTTCAAAATGAACCTCAGGTTGGCCGACAATCACACCATCACAGTAAACACATTCAACAGAGGAAGAAAACTGACTGAGTAGCCAACAATATGAGATGAAATAAAAGTACATCAAGTCAAATTGATGAAAAAGAACATGTATAAAGGAGACTGCAAAGAGGTATAGGGTTCAAGCAAAATACAAATTAAAAATCTGAGGGTTATCAGAGAGATGGAAAATAGGGCAGACAGAGATGTGATGCTGAGCAGAGACAGGAAATTAGAAATGGCTGCAGGTGGAAAAAAACAAATAATGACAACAATTAATTAGGGTCTTTCCTGTAGGAAATGCTATCATGTCAGCAGGCAAACAGAGCCAGCGGGTCCCGCTGATACAAACCACCATCACAGTTCACTGCAGCAGCTCTGAGGCTAATCACAGCCGCAACTCTATTAGCTGTTTTCAGTCCAATCTCATTTTACATTGGAGGCATTTAGCTGACACACATTCACAGCAATTTACATGGAGTGCAAAGCATTAGGTTTTAAAGCCTCACTTCATCAACTTCACAAGTAAAGATGGTGTGGACCATAACAGCTACAATAAAAACCAAGTTTTTTCTAAAGGACAAAACAAATTAACAGTGTGGATGAAGAGCATAATAGGACAAGTCTGAGTTTTGCTGAATAGATGTAATACCTAATGACAAAGCGCTCCATCGCTAGCCGAGATTTCTGATGTGTAGGCTACTTGATCTGCAGGAGTTTGACAAAACTTTTTTTACTCAAATACCAAGTGTAATTTCATAATAACATCCTGCATGCAAGATTACATATGTACAACTTTATCAAGACATCCTTTGTGCTCATACATACAGCTCTTTCTTGCCAATGAGACACCTGAGTCTCCAGAGACTACTTGTATAAATAAAGGATATACAATACATTTACATTTGTCTTAATCCTAATAATTTAACATGTCTTTGTAGAATTAGCAGCAGTTCAAAACAACAGAAAAAAATAAATATCAATTATATCTCAAGAGTAATCTCAAATATAACAAGTGTAAAACAAAAAAAACCCACAAAATAATATAAATATGATCACACAATGAAGCTGATATAAATAAATAAATTCATATGTTGATTTAAACTTGAAGCAGCAAGAGACATATTCTTGAGAAAAAACACAGTGATTACTAATTACCCCGAGAGACTGTGAGGATTTTAAAGAAATTTAAGCTAAAGTTTTGGGAAAAAAAAACTAAATGTAATGGAAAGATGGCTATCCACCTCTTTTTTGTTTATGTATGAGTGTGTATGTGTATGAATATTAAACGTTACATGGGAAAAAATATGTTTTCATTCTTGCTGATGTAATTTTGCAATGTAGAGCTTTTCCAAGGAGGTTTTTGCCTTGGTGATGAGCAATGCTTTGGCCCTTTTTAAGTTAAGGTAATGATTTGAAAGAAAAAAAAAAGCATAACAAGAACAACACAAGAACAAACAACAATGTTACGTATTCAGCTTTAGTAACAATATTGACACATAAGCAAACACTCTGAGCACTTGGCTGGAGTAAAGATGCCTCACACAGCAGTGTGTACCAGTTTTTAAAGATCAGTGAGAATATAAATGGTATTATGATACGATATATAACAATATGGACAATATAAAAATCTAAAATAGAGTTTATCATATACCAATGTATTAACTATACTGGGGTTCTCATTTTATACAACATAATTTAATGAAATTTAATTTTCATCCAAATCATCATTAGTAACTAGCTTAGCAGCATCACTTGTCATTCATGATGTAAAATTCACAGCCAGAAATAATAAGCACATTTGTCCATTTCTCACTCAGAATAACAATATTTTGTCTTTTGAATTACGATAAGTAAAAATTGCCACGTTACAGTTTTGCACTATAGAACTATTAAATGATTTTACTCAGTAGAAGCATAAAAATAATTGATAGTATAAAAATAAAACACAAATATTCTGCACATCATTTCAAATGAATAAACTGAAAAAAAATAAATATGTCTGTGCTTTGCGGATCCTCATTAACTCAACGCATGCTGAGACTCCTGCTGTCCTCACAGACAAAAGTCTGCTCTTTATTTTAAGTGAGAAGAGCAACTGTCTGCTCCCAAATTAAATATGGAAAGTAATCAAATAGATGCTTGTTATACATTAGGCCACCTCAAGCTTTTTGACAATGTGATGATGAAGTGTAATTATGAAAAGACTGAAACGACTCCAGGAGGTTAATGTTGATTTGGCCACTACAGTCAAACTTAACTGATAATCAACACACTCAACTTGATTTGATTCATCAGTTATTAGAAAGAAAGACTGGTCAAATAATCAATTTAGAGTATAAACTTGGGATGGACATTCAGGTTTTTTTTAGGATTTCTGTAAACACATCCGCACTTCCAAAATAATAATACGAGAACAAGATTGTAAAACACTTCTTTTAAATATGTGGCTCATTAACACAATGTTGCATTTAAGGTTGAAAAGTAAATTTGACTTTCCAGGTTCTTGACTGCCTCCTCTGTTAGCTCACTTTTTAGATAACAGAACGAAAAGTTTATAAAACCCTTTTTGGACTGTATCAATAAATCTGCAGCTTGTTAAACATGTAGGCCTACAATCATTTAATT
Source organism: Pachypanchax playfairii (assembly GCA_006937955.1). Classification (NCBI taxonomy): domain Eukaryota; kingdom Metazoa; phylum Chordata; class Actinopteri; order Cyprinodontiformes; family Aplocheilidae; genus Pachypanchax; species Pachypanchax playfairii. The sequence continues at coordinate 85,844 of SSNP01000348.1, forward strand.
ACTGTTAGCTTTTTTATTCAAATGTGTGATTTTATGATTATTCTCTAGCGTGTCTGTTGTTGGAAAATTTGCTACAAAAATTGAGCTTTAAGCTTCATCTATTTTTTTTTTTTATTTCTTTATTATCTTCTCCATATTCATTTTTTACAGCAGTTTGAAGTAAATAGAAACAAAAAGGCTCTCAACCAATAAAAATGGAGTACTCCAAATTAAGCACCTTGTCTGTTAGGTAATGGCCCTTAATGCTCACCTAAATATAGGATATTAGCTTTCATTCCCTTCAGGGGATAAGAAGATTTTGTTTTGCAGCAATGGCATCATGAAGCGCAGTGTTGCTGACTCAAACCATTATAATGACATGATAATCCTCCCATTTAGCTGTTGACACGAGACACATTTACTGCTTCTGAAAATAGCAAAAAGGCAGGAGAAATATTTGACTTCTGCTCATAGAGATGGCGCTCTGCAGCACAGGCTGCAACAAGAAGGAACACGATGAAAAAATAGAGGGAACGGGTTAAAGGATTTGTTTTTGAAATGGCAAAATGACTTAATTCAGTTATAGTATTCTAAAATTGTAAGATGAATCTGTTCTTTTATTTTCCCAATAGAAATAATAAAATAAATAAAAAAAAGAAGTAAAACAGAAAAAAATATGAGAGGTTCCAACGTCAAGGATCTCATACTCCAAATGTGAAACAAGTTGTCTGTATTTTTATCAATCTGTACATTAAATTGTATCCTTGCATCTTCATTTAAATAGGAACATTTCCTGTAAGGAATAACAAAGTCACTTTTAATTAAACACATCCTTATGTCCTTATATTATGTTCAAAATGTTTCACGTATGGACAAACACATTGAAGATGGTGTTTGTTCAGCAATCACTAAACTCAACCTACTGGAGTCTTTACTTGCTTTTTCTTTTCATGAGACTTTCCTCTAGCACTCCAACAGGCTGTTACATCCCTTTCCACTTGTAGTGAGAAGTGGAGGCATCTTGTGACACCGATGCTGCAGAAAAAGCCAGTCCAATATACAATATTGTACAGTATTGATGTCTCTCTCTCTCTCTCTCTCCTCCTCTTCCTTCTCCTTGTCAGTAAATGCATTGTGAGGGCTTCTTCTCTAACAATCTGACAGATAACTACATGCTGCATTCAAGCTGCAGCTGGAAAAACTACAAATTTTTTGTATTCAATAATCTACCATTGAATAAAAATACTTTTTTCCCCTTTTAGCAAATTACAACATCAAATACAAACATAATCATATTATGACTAACTGCAAAAAAATGATGAAACAAGCTGTAACAGAAACATTTCATAGTTTAGTGATTTAAATATAAAAGATAAATGAATGATCATTGTGTATTCAGTGTGATTAAACTTTGAATTTATGTATTTATGGACAGTTTTGGTTTTCCTGACAGTGTGGAGTAACGTTTTCATTACATGTATATAACCAAGTTTCTCTGTTTATTTTTGTTGAATCCCAGAGGGAAGAGATACTAAACAAGCATTTGCAGTGTTTGATCTCAACATGCAGGAAAAGCAACAGAAATGTGTCTTTTAGGGATTAAAGCATTATTTTATAATGCTTTTCCTCTGAAACAAATGTCCCCATTAGATTGAGTGAGCTGTCAGATCCGTAACTCCCCATAGCAATCTCATTTTATTCCATCATTTTACTTTCATCAAATCTGTATGACCCCATGTGTCTTAGGAAGAGACTCCTCCTGATGTGAAAGAGAGGTTTTATCATACAATGACAGTTATCAGTCAGAACAGCTTTACATTGATCTGCAGTGACCCTTCTCTCTCAGATGACAAGTGGACCCAAATCATGCCAGCAAAATGTCACACTCCTCCTAACAGCTGTCAAAATCATTTGTTGGATGAGATGATGCTTCGGTTGTTTCCTTAATTTATCACTCATCAGTCAAGACGGTTTATTTTTTTTAATTCTGATTTTTAAATTCAGAGACTAAATTTAGGAGTTTGGTGTAAAAAGTCAACTGGAAATGTTTCAGAGACCTGAGAGTAATTTCACAACTCACAATGGATTACAGTCAGAAAGGAGAAACTAAGTCAACTGTATAAAATCAGAGGAAATGACACAAAGAAGTTTACTTAAAGTTGTTGTTTATCTACTTTCTTAACATAAATAGAATTATCAAAAGTTCATCACTCAACAAAAAAAAAAAAGACTCTATCTAGCTGGAATAGTCTCCATGAGATTTATCGACGAATCCAAGCTTCATGGCACATTAATCATCAGATAATTTAGAGAAAGACTAGGGGGGAGGTTTGGGTGGAAACACAATGGATGAGACAAAAAGGAAAGAAAAAAGGTAAATAATGAGTAAAAGTGACTTTAAATTGAAAGCAGCACTGAATTTATAGCATTTCTTACATTCTGTTCCTCCTACAGGAGTTTGTTAACAAGAGTTTTGGTTTAGATTTTCAGCCCTTTTATTTCTTTTCTATCTTTATTTATGGAACCAATTACCAACAAAAGGTCATCTCACAGCACTATACATAAGCAACAAGTCCAGTTCACACAATGGTCCAAGTTCAAAGCTGTATTCAATCCACTGATCAGTCTCCCTGTCATTAGTAACTTTAGTAACACCAGTGCTTTTTCTGTGCAGGCACGAGCTCTGATCCCTGACTGAAACTCCTCAAACGGATTTTTACTATGTGTAAATAGTCAGGCAATTGTGCTGCAACAATGTTTTCAATATTTTTTTTTAAATTAGGGGCAGATTGGATAAAGGTTTATAATTAACTGGAGATTCTGGCTCAAGGTAACAATCCTTGAGTAAAGGTTTAATTACAACAACTTCTAAAGAAACAAAATTAGCAGCAACCACTCGTGATTTTCAATGATTAGAGTTTAATTTTCTTTTGAAGTAATTTGAGTCAGTTTAGGTGCCCTGTATGAATTAAAATACAGAATAAATACATGTTAAAGATCAAAGATTTTAATATGTTAGTGTCTTTAACACTGACACAAATTACTGTACAATAAAGCCAATATTATTTATAGGCCCATCTCAATACATTTTGAAAATAAATGCTTATTTCAGTGCTTTAGGAGTGAAAACCACAAACAATCATTAAAGTTGGCTGATTTGATGCATGATGCAATATTTCTACAAATCGGATCAGAAGCGAGGCATCACAAACCACTGAACCTTGTGTTTGTCAGAAACCTTCAGCATCAAAATTTAACATAAAGTCAGTTTTATGTGCACTGCATGAAGGAAATCCCTATTCTTTCCCCCAACTTACAACAAGAAAAAAATTGAAAAAGAAAATGAAAACTAGATGATGATAAATGGAAAGAAAAGCAAAACAGTACTGCAGATTTCACCCAAAGCTCTGTTTAAAACATTAGATTGTGCTTTTCAGCATCATGAAAACTTAATAATTTTTATGTTGCAACTTCAAGAATTATTTCCATGCAAATGAATCCATTTCAAGCCTAAGCCTTCGATTAAGCTGACTAATACAAGCAGTAATCTTACTTTAACTCCCACGACCCCTCCCACTTTCTTATGTGCACCATGCTGTTTGTTAGTAAGAACACACTCCAGTATCACACAAATTTCTTCCCATTGTCAAAAACTTACTGCAGCTCTTACATCAAAAGGCATAAATGCAAAACAGACAACAGACGGTGCCTTTCTAGACTTGTTGACTTTTCAAAGTGCTTCAAAATGCAAGTTGATTGAATCTATCACAAAACACATTTATTTGATGCTGATTATTATCCACATTAAAGTAGATACTTCCAATGGTTGAATCTGTTATACATTATACGCTCACAGTCAAGTAAATGTACCAGGGGACTGTGAGATTTTGAAGAACAGACAGGGATTGAGCTAGTCGTAGCATCAGATGCAGACAGAGTAAGCAATTCTTGTCCTCTTTTTGAATCAAACTAAAAGGTCAGTAACTCAAAATTAAATTACATTTGTGCAAGTGGGTAACTGATTAGTGATTCAGGTGATTTATGTTGACATTAAGTGCTCTCAACCTGGAGATTCCCAGGTTGTTTGTTTTATTAAAACACAATCCTGTGCCATTTTCAAAGAGCATGGTGCATTCAGAGAAGAGACCGTCTGATTGGTTTCTGTTATTTTCCCCAGAAAGACATTGTATGTCTGAATAAATATAACCAGTGGCAGATGGCCAACAAAAAACACTGAGGTCCCATCAATTAATAAATTGGTAAAAATAAAACAATAGTAATGATAAATTTACAAAATATCAGAGTGGTGTGTTTAGTATATAAACAGCTAATACAGAAAATTAGATAAACAAATAATTTAACTCTTCTTTGAAATACAGTACTGTGCAAAAGTTTCAGGCAGGTATGACAAAAAAACAAACAAAAAAAAAACAGCATAATAAGTATATATGTAAGTATAAATTGTGATTTTTATTTTTTTTTTTCATTTGAAAAATGTGAATCACATCAATATGTGCTGTGAACATCAGTTTCCTACAAAATAGTGTCGGTTACTCTTGTAGGCAGTCAGAGATTTTCTGGGGTCCAGCTGTTCTGATAAGACTAAATTGAAATATTGCTTTAGCAGAAGGATGTCAGTTAACTGAAAAGCTGTAGAGTGATATAATCATGGAGATTTAGGCTTATGTTTTCCATACAGATTTGTCCTCAACCTCATTGATTATATTGGAGAGAACATGAAAAGACAGAGTATTTGTAGATATGTCTCCAAGTAGTGACTGAGTTCCTTCACAAACTGCACAAATAAATCTTAAAGAATTGATGCTGTTTTAAAGTTAAGAGCTGCTCACACCAAGTGTTGATTTCTTTTAGATTTTGCCTAAATTTTTTGCACAGTGCTGAATATTTTTGCTATGTATCCAATTTATATGCAGTACCTTAAGTTCAGCACTGAAGCAGCTGAGAAGAGATGGCAGGATGGCGGACTATCAACAAGCTAAAGAAATATCAGTTTTACCTTATGATTGACAGATGCATGATGAGCATCATGATAAAGCCATGAAGGATGATTATTTTATCATTTTAAGCCAGAATCATTATGTCTCATGTGTTTATTGACAGGTGAACTGTTATGTTTGTGTTTTATAAGTGGAGTGCAATGTAAGAAAGATGAAAGAAACTGGCTTTCTCTGTAAGAAGGAGGATGTTATGCTATGTAATCAAACTAACCAACAGACAGGTACAGTAGCACACTGGCAGTAGCTAAGACTACTAGCACTGACTAGGAGCAGAGCAGAAAGAAAGGTCATACGATCTGGGTCAAAGAAAGAATGAACACAGGCAGAGTCCAAAAAAACAAAATCCAGCATGCAAATACAGGAACGGAGCTATGGTCACTCACAGAGATCAGAGAAGCTGAAGTACCAACAGGAGCTGAGGCAGAAAGGTGAAGTCACAGGGTAGAACACATGTCAGGATCTGGATCCTCAAGAACCACAAACAAATCCAGCTGGGACTTAGGCAAGGAGAGGTCCAGGATAGTCCGAAGTCAAGAAACATCAATAATTCAAAGACAGGTATCAGACAGACTTGAGTGCGTGTCCAAAGCGTGAAACTGTTTAACAAATGTGTGATGAGACAGTGACAAACAAGGGCTTAAAAACGGACAGGTGTGGGGAGTGAGAGTGATTAGGGAGTGAACAGGTGTGTGTCCTGACACAAATCTAATCCCAAAAATAAAACTTCTAAAACAAAACCTAAACTACAAAACTAATCAAATACAGACAAAAAGGTGTGGGGAGACACAGGACACACGAACCAGAGACATCAGACAGGACGATACATGAGAAGAACTACTAAACAGACCAATTTTACTAGCTGACAGAAAAAAAAGTTCAACTCCGTTACAGATAAAATCCCAATCAACTTTACCACCAAATCATACAGAAGTAAAGAAATAAGGGAAAAGTAATATATACAAGATTTCTCTCATGACTTATAGGCTAGAAAAATGGAAAGTAGACATGATGATGATGCTCCATGATGTGGAGTGAAAAATCAAACAGCTCAATCAAGTATGCGTTATTGTCAACATAGGAGTTTTTTTTTAAAGTGCTACATATCGCTGTATGCATGTATGAAAATTTTAACCACTGCTACGCTTACCGGCAAAAAGTAATCACTCCTACACTACCATTATTGGATTTTTTTAAGCTTTAATGGATTTCCTGCAGCAGTAAGTAGCACTACTGGGGTGCATGCTTTATGAGAATGGTTTGATTAATAAGAAAACATTAGAAAGGCCTAAGCAATTTTACATTTTACCAATAATTTAAATCAAATCTTGTAGGCCAAATTTAACTTTGAACATCTGAAGAAGACCTGCAGCTACATCAGAAGTTGTTTTGCCAATGCTTTTCCCTCAATTTCTTTATAAAACAAGCATAAAAAGACTGGAAAAGATATAAAAAAACAAAGAGATGAGGTCAAAAGGATGAGCAAATTGAAAGGATGAGTGGAAAGTGCTGCAGCAGTGTGAAGGTGACAGAGCGACCTGTAGGTCTCCTCTGCACCTATATGATTTGGACCAGGAGGGTGAAACCTCCGGAGGCAAGCCAGCAGGGAAAACTACCAACTCCACAGTCAGCAAATATAGAGGAGCAGGAAAATGGGAGGATGGGCAGTGAGGAGAAGAATAGAGGGTGAATTTAGAGTCAATTAGAGCAGGAGAGGGGAGAGATATAGTGGAGGTGTGCATGGACTTAATCTTAGTGAGCGAGGAGGGGGAGTGGGGACAAAATGAGAGGAAGGTGAGAGGATGGATGAAGAAAGGAACCAGCAAAGTCCATCCATCCATCCATCCATCCATCCATCCATCCATCCATCCATCCATCCATCCATCCATCCATCCATCCATCCATACCCTAGACTGATCCAGTGCAGTTTTCAGAGGAGTCGGTGCATGTTTTTTAGTAGTACGTGGGGTGAACACCTGTATATCGTGGATAGGTCACAGGTCCACATAAAGACATGCAGCCACACACACTCATCTGGGGCCAGTTTAGAGTTGCCAGGTAATTTTGACTGGTCAAACATGCAAATTGGAGTTGTGTAAGTGCATGTGTGAAAAACATTAAAAAATACAATTCTTATTTAAAACATATTAAAACCTAATGCTATTTATAAATAAACTAAAAAAAATAAATAAATAAAATAAGAACACCATAACAGATCAAAATCAAATAGTAGAATTCTAGCTCAATTTAATCAGTGGAATTATATTCAGGTCAGTCATAATTTACTTAAGTTACTTAACTTCATGTCAAATACATTAGCATTTATAAAATATTGGTCTGTAAAAAAAGGGATTGCAAGGGATTGCATCAAGTGAGCCTACAATGTCTTTAAAAATCTGGTTTAAATTTACTACATTTGGAATGTAATCAGATGTGATAAACCATATAGGCTATAATAGAATTACAAGTCCCAGCTCTATAGTACAAACCAGTAACCTGAGGTACTTTTATCCATGACAGATTTTAAACGGAAATTACCACAAAACCTATTTTAGTTTCAGCTCCACAGTGTAGGTGGTGGGCAAAAACTTACTCTACTTTATAAATGGAATTAATTTTAGAATTAAATTCTGACATATTTCGCTGTTAATACTTCTCATTTAAGGTGGGAAAAATGACTCAGATAACAAAATCTTATTTCTCCCTTTTTTCTTTGTAAAGCATTGTCAAGTACTGACCTTCACCAAACAATATAAGGAGGAAGAGACAGAAAGATTTTGGGGGTAATGACAGGAGAGACAATAGGAAGGGACAATGAAATGAGAACTGGAGTGATATACAATAGAAAATAAGAGACAGACTCTATCCAAAGCTGACACAAAGTCATGTGGATGAAGCTAATGATGGAGGGAAGATATGACTTCATCCTCTTGTTACAAATAACAATGTGGGATGGAGCTCAGAGTGATTGAGCTCTGAACAAAGCTTGTATTATCACTACAACGGCTGTGTACTCGCCACAGTCTCTGAAGAAGCTGTTTACAAGAGAGAAGGAAAGTAGGTTGAACTAAAGCATGTATTGTATCATAAATCCTCTCAACTGCAGACATGAGACACAAAATAACATGATTCTCATTGTGAAAACTCACATCTGCCTGCAAACCTCGGACACGGATGTTTGAACTAACAAGTTTGGCCTCAATTTAAAGTATAATATTACAATGTCCCCGTAAAGCTGTTGTGTTGATTAGTCAGTGTCAGAACTTTGAAGAATCAAACTGGTGAAAACGTGCCGAACAACATATCCTATAAAATCAATTCCACTGCACAATATGATCAATTGTTGATAGATTTTTTGAGGTTGAGAAATAGCCATTCTAGGATTTCCGTATAACCCGATTGCATTGTTCAGACTGTATTAAGAAGTGTTCACCCTTTTTTGAACTTTTTTGCTATTAAGTTGCATTGTGTGAACAAAAGTTCCTTGTCTTTCAGTAACTGGTGGAAATTGTGTCTTGCTCAGCCTCAAAACCAAGTCACAGTAACATGGTGAAAAACCCAAGTCAACAAAATGATAACTGGCCACTCACACTAAGAACTTAAATCTGGGTTAGCTGACATTCCAGATGTTTGTTTTTAAATTTACTTATTATGAAACAAACAAAAAAAATCTACATTAATCAGTTACTGACCCACTCAACAATAATTAATAACAACACAAATGTTCATTCATTTTAACTAAGGTTTCCATTTGAATTAGTATTAACAAGTGTCATAGCTGACCAAAGAGTGCCAAACTAAGTTACATGTGATATCTAGGATATGAAGAAAAAAATAAAACAAGTTTGTGAGTAATGTGTTTTCTAATCAACATGAATGGATTTGTAGGTAAGCCTTTGCAGTCTTTCTGTGTGCAATTGTGGATATGCAGAAATAAGAAGTCATTACCACCAAAATAAACATAGTTATACCTTATCATCGATGACTGGTGACTTGAAAAGTCAATGTCATATTGCATAATGAAGTGACATTAATTCCTTGGCTTGTACAGCTCTTGAATGAATGGTAACTTTTAGTAGATGAAAAGGAAGAAGGGGCAAGATGAAAACCTGCCTTAGACGAGGAAAATAAAACACACTAAGAGTGTGAAAAGGAAGAGCAGAGTAATGAACAGAAGGTTTGTCTCCTGTGGGACCGTTCACACCTACAAGGTTCAGTATCCTCTGTGACTTGAGCTCCTCTGCAGGCTAACACCAACAGAGAGGAGAAATAAACCTCTGGAGGAGTGTCTGCAGAGATGAAACATAGGAAACACTGGCTGCCTCAACAGGTTTCACACTGCGTAGGTGTAAGTCTGCTTTTATTGGCAGGTTCAAGCTTCCTGTCGGCTTAAACTATCCTTGTACATTCTTTTACTACCTAATAAATGGTTCACTATAATTTTACAATTACAATTCTGCATGAATTATATGTATCATTCACATGTATTAAAAAGTGCTACTTCAGCAAAAGCATTTAAACATGTGTTAGAGTAACATTTTGTATAGGTGGAAATGGATAAACTGTTATTTCATGAAGGTTGTGGTCGCATATTTTCGGGACGCTCTGATAAAATTGATTTTTCTTAAGAGACCTTTCTGGTAACAAACGCTCACAAAATAATAGAAAAAAAAATAGAACTTTTCTTTTAGCTAAAAAGCTCATTCCAGAGCTTTGTTACTAAAAGAGTTTATTCATGAATGAAAACACCTTTTCCATCACAATGAAAGCTTCACGGTGAAGGTCATAAAGAAATGAATAAATCTGCAGGTGAAGCTTATCATATCACACTATAGAATGACTTAACACGCAGTCAAATATAAAAAATGTCTTAACCATCCAAAAGCTTGTCCCTTTAAAGCCCACATCTCATTCACTTGTATAGGTTTCAAAGCACTGCGCAAATTAGTCTTCATTGAGGGGGGTTAGGTTGACAGGAGGCTTTTGCTTGTGGTCGCTGAAGCTCAATGTTTCCGTAGCATATAACTTTTTAGATGTGTATTATATATGTAGTGCCTGTGGACTGCCTCTGAAGACATTGGCCCAGTTCCAGTCCCACCCCTTCATCCTCCTTCTACCCACTCTCAGTCCATCCACTTTGAGGGTCTGCCACATTAAGCTGCACTCTAAACCAATTAGCCTTAAGTGGGAGTAGGTTGTAAAGCCCTCCAACACCAAGTCTGTCTCAGTGCAGGCTTACCAATCGCATTCCTTACAAGTGCACTGCTTCTTTTGTGTTTGAAACACACAGAACTCCACAATGTATTCAGATAAATTCTAAACATAGTTGTGTTATAATGATGGACTCCTTTTGCTCATCTTCTCTGAAGGAAAGCTGACTTCCTCCCAGACTGTGGCTTGTTGGCTTTGACTGCTTGACATAACTTTTCTACAGCATGAATGGATCAAATAGTTTGACGTTTTTGCTTTTGGGATTACCCCAAGCCAATTTAGTGAAACCTTTCCCCAAAAAAATGCTAAAAAAGCTTCCGTGAGTATTCACTACTGCCTAGTATTTATTTTTTTTATATCTGTATAATTTACATAAAACTACAATTGAGTTCTACAGTTAATGAACCAATCCAGCAAAGCAGTATCCACTTAAAAGTTAGCGCTTAAGTGAAGTGGGAAACTGTTTTTGCTGTTTTATGTTTTCCAAAACATTAAATTGCTGATCTGAATTGATGTTGACATAATATTTCTCTTTAAAGGCACAAAAAAAGAACAGCAAACAATTCTCTAATGTTGCTTAGATCAGCCACTTTATCAGCTAACGCTTTAATGAACACTTTTTTTTGTTTTCTTTAATATGTTTTTTTAACTGAATTTTTTACGATTTTACTGGTAACATCATTAGACTGATTTTATTTGCTTTGGATTACATTTTTGAAGAAAAATACAATTCACAATCTTGATGCAAATTAAAATTTCTCCCAGGAAGATATAAGAAAAGTATTGATTTTTGTTTACTGCTTTTATAGCAAAGAAAGCTTTACTAGTTTTGTGACCAGTTAGTGAAACTTATATAAATTCATCCTTACTTGACCAATAAGAGACAGTTTGTGATTAGAAAGAACATAATCATGTATAATCATAATAATGTAGATTCCATCCATCCATCCATCCATCCATCCATCCATCCATCCATCCATCCATCCATCCATTCATCCCTCCATCCATCCATCCATCCATCCAAACTAGTGGAGATGCAGTGGAATGTAACAGCTTCTATAAAGAAATATATAAATACACAATATATAATAATAAATAAGTAAGGAAAATGAAGTACAAACACAAAAATAGAACAGTACAAATGATTTAATTGGAGACAAACTACTTTTGAGGTTGTATGGACATCATCTTGAAAACCTATACAGACGAAGCCCTAAAGCACATGAAGGACGTGAAGTGAACTTCATCTGATGGTGCAGCATAAGAGAAGAAAAATGTGATTGGATGTTCTCCAGTCACAGTCTAATAAAAGTTTTACAAACTTTTCTAACCACTAGGGAACCTCAGGGTAAAACAAAAGTAGAAGGGAAACTTCCTTTATTGCCTGAAAACTTGGAATCCTCCTGGAGAACCTCAAAAGAACCAAACAGAGTTACTTTTTATGTAGAATATACTATATTTTTATAAGTACGGAATGTTTTTGAGTGCTTCTTGTATCTCAGACTTGTTTGTTGCATCACATTGTAACAGGTTTTATTTAAGACTGACTATTCCATCAAAATGCTAATTGTGTCCTGAAAAATTTATTGGCATTCTCATAAATATTGATTTACTGTTTATTAGGGATTCATAAATTTCTAGATACATGTTCAATTAAAGTAAGGTTAAGCAAGACACTCTATCAGCATTTTCTAAAATACATCCTAGTCTTGCTCCTTTGGAGATGACTCATCTCTGTTTTTTTTCCAGTCTCTACCTTCCATCTTTTTAACCCTGAAATGATAAAGTGATTGACAGCATGCCGTCCTTTGCCCTCAAATCTGTCTGGCCTTAGCCACCCTGTCACCATGAAAGGGCCCAGAGTCTGGAAAAAAGGCCAACAACCAGGGCAAAGCGTTAATCAAGCTGTTGCTAAAATTAAAACATGACTCTCTTTGTCGACACTGACAGGATCATCCCTGTCTCTTGGGGAGGTGTTAAATGCCGGTAGGCACCCAAATGGCCAGAACCTTTCTTTCCCTGCTGTCACTGTCGCTCTTCATCACTGTCTGGGTTTTCCTCTGTCTGCCTGCAGACTTTTTTCTTTATTTTCCTTTCGCTTTTTCTGTTTATCTGAAGAATGATTGCCTTGCAGGAAGAAGGTCTTGGGTTCGAAACTCAGCTGGGACCTATCTGCATAAAGTTTGCATCTTCTCCCCAAGCATGGGTGGGTTTTCTCCCAGTACTCTAATTTTCTTACACAGATGATTTTGGTCTATGGGACTCTGGTGACTCTAAATTGTCTTGGTGTGAACTAGTGAGTGAATAGTGGTTCTTCTCTAAGTAGCCCTGTGATAGACTTGTCCAGGATGTACCCCACCCTTTCACTCAGGGACTGCTGGAGATAGACATCAGACCCCCGAGACCTGGCATAAGAATACGTGAGCTTTAAATGGATGGATGGATGGATGGATGGATGGATGGATGGATGGATGGATGGATGGATGGATGGATGGATGGATGGATGGATGGATGGATGGATGGATGGATGGATGGACGGACGGACGAAGGAAGTATTTTACTGCTCTGAGCACTGAGAGTAATGTTGGATTTGACTTTAAAGAAAAATGCACAAGTAAAAATGTTAGACTGGTGTATATGAGCTGCCACTCTGATTATGGGAAGCTGTAGTCCTCTGAGCCACTTTATCTCTTGCCTCTAAGCACAGTTTTGTTTCCATAGCAACACATCCTTGACATTATTTTGATGTGACTGGTGGCCAACCTTTATGGGCTGTAAATGCTTTCGGGTGAGTGGGAACATTATTTTTTAGCTGTATGTAAATTATCGAGACCTCCCAAGGACAAGATAACGTCATTGAAGATAGAGACAATTTAATAAGCTTTAACATGTGTCAGTCATCTTTATTAAATATGTACCTAAAGGGTGCTGTCCCAAACTTAAAGACTTTCATTCTATTAGTTCTGATGGTAATAAATCATAAGGAATGAGAGCATTGCTTTTAGCTGGGAACAAGCTGCTGGTGTTTAAACTGCAATGCCACACTCATTGAAACTAGACAAGCATCAGTGTCAGAATGGATCACCTTTAACAATAATATCCTTCAACAGTACCACTCATGAACCCTGCTTCACCTCTTAAAATGTCACTGACACCAAAAAGAAATGCAATCAGCTAAGAGATTACCACAGAGAGGTACACTGAACAAAATACGAGACACAATATTTCACCAAAGTGAAAAAGAACAAAAGTAAAATCATGAACTGCTTTGTTTGTGATCAGCCCTTTTAAATGGCTGATAATACCTAATGTATCAAAAGATTTACCAAACAGCAGGTGATAATTATTTGATTAACGTCTTTGGATGCATAAAAAGCAGCCAGACTGCAATCCAGCCACCGATAGTATAATTCTGAACAGATGTAATCGTATGAAATGGTTCCTTTAATTTTCTAATTTAAACCAAAATGGAAACATAAAAACAAAAGCACAAAAAGAAAAAGACATATGAAAGTCATAAAGCAATAGTCCAACACTGCCTTCAACCCACAGACTCCTGTGTAAAAGTCCAGTTTTTGTGAAACATTCACTAGGTTGTTTGCGTATTGTTGTTTCATTCTCTGCTGAGTCAAACAAGAGGTGGGGAATAACAGATGATAGTGCATAAGGCTGACATAGAAACAGAAAACTAAGAGAAAACCCGAAACCCATGCAAACGTATGGAAATAGTAAAAAATCAATACTGTATAAATAAATAAATAATAAGCCTAGGTTCAGAACGGTAACCGTTGTGTCAAACGATTGATATATTATTTATATGTTTTAAGGGGGTTGATTGACTCGTGAACCATCCGTTCCTGTATATTTAAATCCGATCAAAATATACCAGGGAAGATCGGATTTTGCTGAGTTCAGTGGAAAAAAGAAACGATTTATTCAGCAAAGTGAGCTATCGCACTGTTTGACAACACCATGTTTTTAAGTTGCTGTTGCATTAAATATTTACAGGCGATGCTAATTTGTGGAGACACTATGAATGAACAAATGCAGTAAAAGCCAAATCCTTCAGTCATGCTCATACTAACACTCACAAAAAGCATCCACTAAATCTCTACTTTCATGTAGGCACACACATCTCTACTTATTTTGAGTAGACGTAGATGGAAATCCACTTAATTAATGGCACATAGTTCTTCACTGCCCACTCAGACTGTGAATTATTCTTGTTTAATGAGACCTGCAGACAGCTTCTGAACTTTACCACAGCTGCTAAAAGCAAGACGGGTGAATAGAAGCAATATTGTGTAAAAACTAAAAACATCAAAGATTTACAGTTGTTGTACACTTAACACAGACAGAAGGACAAAGATTTCCTCAGGAGCACAGTTGTTTTCAGACCTGATATGTTTTACAAACTTGTAAATCATTTAGTCTTCGAGTGTGATGTAATGGGAACATCCTTGGAGCTAAGCGGTTCTGAAAATTGCAATCACTTAAAAATGAATTTTTTCAGGCTTCAAGCATGTTACTTTTGACCTAGGCCTTGGTACATTTTTTAAATGATGCTTTTGCTGGGGAGATGGTAAGAAATACACAACATTACTGAAACACAACTGTAATATTGAAAGCAACTTAAAGGTCCTATATCATGTTATTTTACAGTTTTCAACATCTGGGATAGACACTATATGATAAAATCTCACCTTTGGTATTATATAGTATTAATTTGTCCTGAAATATAACTTATATTCTCAAGTTATTCTTCAACCAGGAAGTAAACTCTTGGTTTACCTAAAATCCCATCTCTCCTCCAGGCCCACCAGTGCTGCCCCTCGACCTGCCTGAATAAAATGGTGAATAAATTCCCGTAACTCTTGCAGCCAAATGCACATTTTCACAGAGACATTTTTAGAAAGTAAAATACTACAAATGGTGGTGCTTAGTGTTTTGCTTCAGACTCTTGCAGCTCGTGGTGTGTGTTTGATCCGCAGGGGCAGCTCGGACATGTCGGGCAGGTCCTGATATAACACTGTTACATCACTATGTTACAGTCAGTCAGGAGAGAGTGGAGCAGCTGCTCAGAGCGCAGGATGCAGAAGGATTACTGAGAAATGTGTGTGTTAAGCCAAAAACCACTCAGGGTTTTTTTTTAAATAAGACAGTAGCATCACAACATGGTTAAAAGCTCCAAAAAGTTGATTTTGCATGATACAGGACCTTTAAGTAAACAACCAATAACATTCAAACTGTCTGGAAACTGGATTTGTTTTATTTAAAGCATCATTAAATGGAGAAAAAGTTACCACAGAAAAAAAAACAAAAAAACAACTAAAGTTAAACAAAGCATTACCAACAAAGGGGAAAGACTAAAAAAGCACAGAAGCAATGTCAAAAAGCCCAACTGAGGTTTTATAGGACTGGTTGCATCTTTAAACACACTAGAGGTAAAAACGAGCAATTTCTACAGGCAGCACTGCATGAAAACATCAGTTATGGATGTGTGAAATCTCTGCTCACTCACCATGTTCTGGAAAAAAAATGTTATGTTACGCTGTAACGGGGATTGAAACTTGCTTTTTGTTTACAATGACAAAATACTAAATCAAGCAGATATTTTCAGCACACATTAGATAAAAAAAATGGGACAGTCATCAGAGATTTTCAAAACCAAATGCTGGGGAGGAAACCCTTTTCTTCTTTCACTGTTACATCTGAAAAATTCTACCTTTCCCTTAAGATTAAGCAGAAAAGCACTTTTGGTTTTTACTTATCTTGGTTTTACATGCAAGGTCAGTTGAGATTTTATATCTCAGGATAGAAAGCAACTGTTTTGAAATGAAATAATATACATTACATTTCAGTGAGTTTTATGATATGCGCTATACAATGGATTCACCATGAAGAAAATATTTTAGTGATTATCTGCTCAGGAGTTGAAAATCTCTTAGCTGTCAGTGTATTTACAGTGAAAAGAAGAGAAGATAGGGAGAACTTGTCAGTAAAAAGTACTGGTGCTAACGTTAATGCTTAGAGACAGGAAAGTGGCTGAAAAAACAGACACGTCAATTGGGAGACACTTTTCGTTAATCACAGGTGTCAGTGAGGAGAAAGGCTGCAATTTTACCAGACTACATAGCAGCGGGCAGATAGTCACCAGAAGCAGCTGCTCCGATGGGAATGCACTGATTACTGCTCTCCGTCTTATTTCCTCTCACTCCAAGTCAGCAGGTAATGAAGAGTCCAGCCTTTATCTGCTAACAGCTAATGAGTAACCCTTTAACTAACCCCTAATGAATAAAGACTGTAGCCACAAACAGTAGAACTGCTCTGTCCCAGATGTCTCTGTCACTGAACTGTGTCTGAAATTAAAATAGGGCATGGTACTAAAATGTCTGAGTGTCATTGGGGCAGCAAGGTGTGCAGAGGCACATTACCAGTGGAACAGAGGAAGCAATTACTCGCCTATTTAAACATAAATCTGTGGGACCAAAATCATTATAAAGCAGCAGTTTTACTCATGTAAAGCTGATCTAAAGAACTCACGCATGAAATCAACAAGCCTCAACAAAACCAGAATACTTTTTTTTTCCTATTTTTACATGTAGTAACTTTTTTATTTCAGTTTGACTTTGTGAAAGTTACAGCTGTCTGAAAGTTACCAATCAGCAATCCTTTTAATGAAAACAAGTTGTTGTTGTTATTGTTTATCTCAGGAGTAACAGCTGTCTAAATGATGTTCTTATTCTTGCAGCGCCCTTGAATAAGGAAAAAGGTATATGCATGATGATTATGTTTACTGGATGAGAGTCATATTCATATACTTTGGTTTGCATTTTGCATTTTGTTGCAAAATCATTATGAATTTGCAATAAAACAGAAGTAATTTAGGATTCTTTTATTGTTCTATGTTGTATGATTTGTCATTAAAATCTTTCTTTACAACCTATAGTTTATCTCACATTGTTTACATTCTTGCTTTTCTTGCCATTAACAGCTTTTAAAGTGACAACAATTTTTTTGGGGGGGGGGTTCAGCTTCTGTCTTTTTTGTTTAAATCCCTTTCTCTCTGGAGTTGCAATATTAATGTGGGAATTTAAAAATTATAGGGATTAAATTGGAAATGTTTCAGTTGAAAATGGAAGAAATACCCAAAATAATTATCCTTCCATGTATGCTCAAAGTTCTGGCTTCCTGCTTTTTTTTTCCTGTTGTAATTATCTCTACCAGACAAGTCATTAAATGCTAGTGCACATATTAATCACTCATTCATTTTTAATCTCTACACACACAAACACATGAAAACATGCACATTTTTAATACCTCATGATTCAATAATTTTAGACTACCCATTTGAGAAAAGAATGTTTTTCTGGTTTTATTACTCAAATTTGTTGCTTTTTTCCACCTACTGTTTAAAATGTGTCTTACAAATTGTATAGTATATTTATTTTTTATTATCAAGAAATGTATTATTTGTCCTAGTCTAAATGCAGTAGTGTTTCCATGTCTGTGTCTGCCTTTTCTCAGTTCTTCAGTCCATGTCCTTACAAACTCACTCCATTTCCGCTCAGTTTGAAATGCACCATTAAGGATAATCAATCTATTTGATATTGTTTGTCTCATCATGAAAATCCAGCACCATCTGAGTAGAAATACCTGAGAGGACGATGACTAAAAGGATTATGATTGAGGCCACAAGGCAGGACACAATGACAAAGTGTCCGTTCCTGAGAGCATCATGACTTAAATGATGTGCTTAATGATGCATGATGGTGAAGGATTTCAGTGCATGAAGCACAAGTGGGCTTTTGTCATGATCACTACAGTATCAGTCAGATATTTGGAAACACCTACTTTCTTTAACTTGACAAACTCTTGCTCCCCTAGTACTGGGGGCAAATGAAATACTGTCAATATATAAACTAGGCATTTACCAATGTATAATTGCAGCACATCCATTTAACCGGAAGAAGCTAATCTATCCATAACAACAATAATAATAATGGTTTAAAACAAAATTCTAACATCAAGCAGCTACATGAAAGTGCAGCAAAAAGATGCTGAAGCTGCAGGCAAGCAAAGCTGACTGTCACGACTGTGCAACTCAATGTTAATTAAACAAACAAAGTGTGTTTGAAAGCTCAGGCTCCAAAGATTAAATCTTACATTTGCTGTTGTATGTCAAATTCATTTACTTTGATCCAGTAACATATGTATCAATTATTATACATCTAAAATAATCTCATGAGTTTTACCTTTATTATGATACAAAAATAATACAAAAAAATGTCATTGCAGAGATACATTCATTTCTTTGTGGGCATGTTCAGTTCAAGCAGATGTCTTAAATAAAGGCCTGAAGTTTAAAAGGTTAATCTAACTTTATATTGATTGGCCCATTGAGATCAAAATCTCTTTTAAAAACAACAACTGGCTAATGTCACTGCCGTAAACAGCTGTTTCAGTATTTTAATAGTATTTTAGTTTTTAGATATCCATTCCTCTTGCCTCCATCCCCAGAACAGAAGAAACACCAAAAGATCTTGTTGTATATAAAACTGCAGATGTGCATGAGTTAATTTTAACCAAGTTATGTTTCCAAGCAGTTCTACTTGTGGTTCTGAATATATCTTAAAAAAACACTTCAATACATTTGTTTACATAAAAACCTTAAGGATAATACTAAAGCAAACAACTCAGTGTAATTGCAGATTTATTTGCATAATAAACTGCAAACCACACTGTTTAAACCCACAAACAACTTTAAATTAAGAGGTCTGGAGAAAGTTCTGATCATGTTTAGGCTTAAAACAATACAGTTTTCTAGAAAGACTCCACTGGGACTAGAATTCCTCAGAGTCCCCAAAAGACTCAAAATGAAAACGATTTGAATGTTTGAAACAGTTTGATAAGGTGAGGTATTAACACAAAGAGGTTTTTAGATGTACGGAAATGAGCTCATCTGCTGTAATTAGCCTATAAACTTTCTCAGCTAGTTCATGCTTGTTTTGCAAGAAATGCTCCTTTACTTTTACCTCGAAAACAGACAGTTTTGACGTTCTTGCAACGACACACTTATTTGTACATGAGCCCCTCCTTTTATATTTAAAATGTATAAATTTTTGAAAATCACTGCCTTTTTAAGAACAGCTATTAACCATTTTAAATGTGGCATTTAGATTAATTTCAAAGTTATTGTTAGCATCAGTCCTGCTCAGGGATGCTACCCAAAACTTGCTAACTTAAGAAAAAATATCCAGATTTGTTTTCATTTTTTTTTAACCTTGTTCAGCCATTAAACAACCCTGAAGGCATATCAACCATTATAGTTGCAGTAACATGTACTTTACAAAATGAAATTCTCTCACTAACCCAAACAGAGAGCAGTAGTACTCTAGTTTTTTGCTGTTATTTCCAATATGTGCTTATAAAGACATTCTCCTCTTGGTTTCCTCTCCTTTTTGGTGACAAGACAAAAATACAGGAAAGACAGGAAAGAGTTTCTTAATTATGCATTTGCTTATCCTCAGTCTTCCTCTTCTAGTTTGTCTCCTCTAACACTGTGGGTAATCTTTTCTGTTGACTCTACAATCAGGAGAGTAATGTACCAGCGTCTCAATGCAATGTACAAAACAGCAGGGACCATAGCAGCAGCACGGCAGGTAAGGAAAGACAGATTTATTAAAATGAAGAGTTTGTAGGTTTAAGAAAGAGACAGATAGATGGAGACAGAAACTGACAGAAAGATTTATGGAGGATGTGAAGGAGAAAATGTTGGTTAGACTAAGTGGAAGAAAGCCTGAGAAAGATAAGACATATGGGCCAGTCAGGAAGAAAAGTAGATTTCTAGATGATTACATACTGAGTGTGACTGGATTTTAATGAACTAAAAGTGATTTCAAACATTGGTATGTTTAACCACCTGATAGTCCAGACAAAGGACATTCTGAAGGGAGCAAAGCATAACTAGTCAAAGTCAAAGTTTCAAAGGCATACCTTTAAGTTTCAGTACAAAAGTATAACATTTACAGAAATACATTGACTGAAACCTAAACAAACCTATATATTTGCGTAAAATCAGAATAGAAAAACCCATCAGTGTTGTTTTTATTAAATTTTCTAAAGAAGTTGATGTTTAAAGACTTGTTCCTCTGTAATGTTGAAATAAAAAAACAGACTTTTTTATTGTGTCTTTTGTCTTTTTGTGGCCAACATAGTTTGAAAGAATCTTTTGATTTCAGTTAGAAATTTGACCTCTCATGCTGCACACTGAACTCAAAACACACAGGTCCTATTTGCACTTTAGAAATTTGGATTATGGCTTTGTAAATGAACATTTATTTAAAATTCTTTGGTGGCTGTTGCAAAAGAAGTTGTGATTAATTTATAAGTTGAAAAGTCAAATACGTCAGAATGAATGAATATGTCAACTAAACACCTTGCTATTCATCTCTATTGATTGATGACACAAATCTTTAAATGTGAGTGTTTCAACATCATGAAGGATTTCCTGAAAAGATACCCACTTAGTTTCTTTTTTCCTTCTTTGAATGTAAACTTTTAATATGTGTTTTTCAGGGCAGTTGATTTGTCCAATACAAGCCCTTATAATTTAGATTTTAGTAAAGTAAAAGCAGCTTTTTAATACATCTGTTAACGCTTGGACGTTTTGTAGTAGAAAAAGCCTTTGTTATCCACAGATTTAGATGAAAATCAATGTGTCAAAATGAAAAATGTAAAAGTAATGACAGAAACATAAAGATGTAGAACTGAATCAAGTTTTATATCAGGGTAGAGAATATAGATTAGCAGATACGAAATAAAAAGAGTAAGGAAAAAAGATTGAAAAGATAGCACTGTATTCACTTCGACTGAAGCCAACAGTAACATTCTCCTCGCCATGAAGCAGACGATAAGCAGAGCTAAAGCAAGATTACAGGAGCACAGGAAGGAGATTACAGGTGCAGTGGCAGTGAGGCCGGCGTAAAGCTGGATTACAGGAAGGTCTGAAACCTTAACACGAAGACAGATGCAGACACAGCAGGGAGAGCAATGACAACACTCTCCTCTGTTCTTTGTACATTCATACCATTCTCCCTTTGCGCCAACATTTTATCATGGTTCTTTCTCTCAGAGTTTCTTTTTTCTTTAATTATTCTTTCTGTCACTCACTTGTTTTGGTTTGGGTTTTTATCCTTTTTAAGCCCTATATAATGGTTCTCAAACATCTTGGGAAATCTTAGAAAAACAAAAAGAAACTCTTATTAAAGCCATTTTATTTTTGTAGGCTTGTCAATGCCACTGATGCACAACTGCTATCTTTTACATTTCAGTCTTTTATAAAGTTCAAAGCAATGAACCAAGACTGGCCTTATGAATTCAGACTGGCCTTATAAAACGTCTCATATTTATGGTTTTTACAGTCTTGGCTGTATTTTCCAACCTCTGTCTAGTCTTTTTGTTGTCTATTTATGTGGTTGTGTGTCTGAAAGTGTGTGCTTTTTTTTTTCTAAAATAAAACAAATCAGTACATTTGTGGATTGTCTTCATTTTTTTTCCCACTTCAATATTGATCAAAGAAATCATGTTATTTGTGTTGTCCATTTACAGTAAAATTGATTACATTTTATTTATTTAATTATTTTATATATTTACACAGGCAAAATGTATCTACATCAGACTTTAGTCAGCCACGGCATTTTAAATTAAATCAATCTCCCAAGACTAGTGCATGAACAGCTATTTGACATTGACTTACAAAAGACATGACTTTCATCCACATGACATAACAAAGACGTACTGGGATGTGGATACAATGCTAAGATAAGACCTTCTGCAGGGACTTTTCTATTGCAACCCAGAAACACTTCTCTGCAGTGGAGAGGATCAGAGTATATGAATAAGCTTTAGCTGGTCTGACCCCCAGCACAGAGCAGAGGAATGATGGAGAAACAAAGGACAGATGGAAAGATCACAGAATATGAGGAGGAAAGAAGACGAGGAAATAATGTATCCATTTCCAACCTCTCCTGAAAATTCATTCACATCTATTCATTACATTCATTTCTAGTTATTTTGTCACTAACAAACAAATAAGTGAATTAATACCAACAAAAACCCAACCTTCTTGGCAGAAGTAAAAAAAAAAAAAATACCACACATTGTTTGTCTTTATTTCATCTCTTCAGAAAACTTTTTCAGTTGTACGTGTCTCAGCTGGATAAGCATGTGCGCACGTGTGTGTGTGTTTAAAGATGAGGGCTAACCTTTCAGCAGGTTGAGTTGCCTTTGAAGTGTGCCCGTTTGGTGAAAATGTGTTCTATATCAAAGTGCAAGAGACGAAAGGTTTTGTCTTTCACTGGGAAGACGACAAAAAAAGCTTCTTTCTCCCATCTCTCTCTCTCATTTTCCCTTGTCCCCTGCTGGAGCGTGCCTCCGTCATCCTGAGATCCGTTCAGCATTTTCTTTTTTTCCTATTGATATCACTTTTGTGTCATTTCAAACATTTTTTTTATTCCCTTTTCAAAACATCCTGCCTCCCTTACTGTATTTCCCTTGTTCTGTGTTCTCTTTTCTCTTTTTCCTTTCCTCTCCTCCTCATCTCCCTCCTCTGTCTCTTCTCCCTCTGTGGTCGATTGACCCTGAGTAACAGAGAAGATGACAAAGTGTGAAAGGTTTCCTCAGGGCTTTAAGTGACACCAGCAAGTGGAACAGTCATCCAGATGGTGACTGCTCTTTGCTTTGCCTGAAGGCTGCAGACTGCTTCGTCTGGCAGGAATAGAATAGAATAGAATAGAATAGAATAGAATAGAATAGAATAGAATAGAATAGAATAGAATAGAATAGAATAGAATAGAATAACACAGAAGAGCACATTTTTTTGTAAATACTGAAACTAGTGAGCAACCTTTTCCGAATAATTATCAACATTTTGATTTTAACCTTGGAGAAAACATACAAGTCCTTCTCATGCATGACATCGCTTTTGGTAGGACCCCTGGAATTAAAACGACACAGCAGTAATTACTCTGTGGGATCCTTCTCTGCATTCAAGGTTTGCCTTAAAAGTCACTTCCTGCAATGAATGAGGAGAACACAACTTGAGCTGATGAGGACGGGGCTCCCCCCTCCCATCACTACTGCTTTCTGCAGAGGCACTATAAAGTGCATACTGACCAGGGTGATTGCAACAACACAGACTGAAAATCTCAGTGAAAGGAGAGGAAGACAGCAGAAAAAGACCAATACTTCACTTCTTTCCATTTGGGATGAAAACTCTGCCTGACCAGAGCTAACAGCATCATCAGGGACCCTAACCACCCTCACCATGGACTTACCATAGCCTCCAGAAAGCAGCAAGCACACATCCAGAGCAGAACAGCTCTTCATAAAGTGAACTTTTAAAACTAGATTAACCTTTGTGCGCCTCTTGTCTTCTCAACAGGCAATTATTGCTTCCAATTAAATCCATAATGCTTTGAAAGGCTAAAGTCTGCAAAACAAAATAAGAAGCTCAGTGAGATTTGTGTAATTCCTTTAAATCTGTTTGGTGATGCAAAGTTTAAATGTGCATGCAGCAGCATGTTTTATTGGCAGCTACTTCTAATCTATTGGAAAAGCAAGCTGTAGATTTTTGTTGTTGTTTGTGCTGAAGCTGTTGTTGCAAAATGAGACATCCATCATTGGAAACAGCAGTTCTGTTTTTTGTTTTTTTGTTGTTCTTTATAAGAAAAACAACTGCTGGCACAAACGTGATTCATGGAGAAGTGTTACTGAAGCCATTAGCCTCAACTTACTATCAAACACACACACACACACACACACACACACACAAGTGTGTTTTGGTATCCTTATGGGGACCGTCCATTGACTTCCATTGATTTTAGTAACTAGATTTATACCTAACCCAAACCCTTTTCCTAACCTTAACCATTACTGATCTATAACTAACCCTAAGACTAACTAAAACTCTATTCACACCATACCTATAAACCTAACCCCTAACCCTAAAAAGGGGAGTCCCCCTCATGGGGACCAGGCTTCGGTCCCCACAAGAACCCTCGGACCCCAGAAAGATAGTAAAAGTCAGGAAACTGGTCCTCAGGAGGTCAGAAATACAAGCCCCCCCCCCCACACACACACACGAATTGCTATACTTGTGTGGCCATTGTATTGACTTCCATTGATTTTACCATGCCTAACCCGCACACTTTCCCTAACCTTAATCATTTGTGACACATGCCTAACCCTAACCTTTACCTAATTCATACCTCTAAACCTAACTATTAGAGTGCAGTTGCTTGTTAAACAATGTGTGGACCAGCCAAAATGTCCTCACAACTACAAATGTCCACACTATGCTGGCAGCATGACAAAAGTATACATGCCCACACACACACGCACACACACTTACACTCTCTAATATAAAGAAAGAAAACAGGCCCTGGTGTAAGACACTGATATGATACTGAAGAAAAGTACTCTAAACATTTGGTCCTGCAAGTTTTCATATTCACTTCTTATATTCCCATAGACAGACAGACAGACAGACAGACAGACAGACAGACAGACAGACAGACAGACAGATTTAAGTTGATCAACACAATAGTTATTTGTGTTTTACTACAACCATCACCAAAATGTTTTTCTTATTATTATTGTTAAAAAAGGAGCCAAAACAACTATGTAAGGCCATATGCATTGAAAAGTTATTTTACAAACACAATTTAGTCATCAATCAATTTGCAGTGAAATGTAACAAGAGACAATTCAATATAAAAGAAAAGCAAAACATCCATCTTTAACAAGTAATGCTCAAAAACAACTGGACAACGCTCCGAGCATATATACCTTTTTCTTAAACTCTCTTTCAGTCAAAACCCACTTCTTGGAGTGCAGGCAGGAAATAAGATTTCACTCTCAATGAGATTACATAAAATCTGTACACAGACCTGAGATCTAAAGCCATTTCAGTCAGGCCTGGGTGAGGACTCAAATCAACTGGAAAATGTGGAACTTAGTTCAGCTTTTCAAAGCTTCTGGTCTGAAGAAGAAAATGAAGAAGGCAATAAATACAGCAGAGGAAATGTGGTGTAACAAGAAAACTTAACCATTGGTCAAAAAATCAAACACATATTCAATAAAACTGTGTGTCATACTACTGTGGTGTGAATCAGTAGGAACACCTGTTTCTGTCAGTGAGGATTAGAGAGAACATCACTTGCCATGAAAAGGTCATTGCGCTTAGAAATAAACTGCTTTCACTCATGCAGGGCTGCATTTTCACCACTCCACTGTCCTGTATAATGACTGTTTCTCATGGCTGTTTTGACAAATGAACATGGTAGAATGTGTGAATGATGCAAAAAGTCTGACATATACGTTTTTTGAATTATGTTGATATTTACAACTTAAACCTCACATCAAAGTTTTGTAGTTGCAAGCCGAGTTCTTTCAGGAAGAGAATCAGTGACAAGCCAGAAATTATTATATCACATACCACTAGTAGGGAAAGTCTTTATTCCCCAGCAATCCATGTGCATCTGAGGGGATTGTACAAGGCTGTAATAATTGTTTAGCCATGCAAAGCTGAGAAGGCAAATGTCCTGAGGAGGTTGCAGGACAGACTCCTGACTGATATTGTGAGTCTGTGCTGCAGGTTCACTGGTAAGAATCCTTTATATTCTCATCATTTTCTCTGGCCATTTTATATTATGTGCATGTGTTTTAACTTGAAACGTAAAGTATTCACGTCGGTTTGGTTCTAGCACAGGAAGGAAATAGTAATTTGGAAAAATGTCAAACATGAAGGACTGTGAATGCACTCTGGATGCAGACTTTAGACACTGTTGCATAAGTTCTGAGGTAATGGGGGATTTTGAAGTAGTTTCATAAAAGGAACACATATGAATAGATAACTTTGTGGAAATTTTTGTCAGTGCAGATTGTTAAAGATGAAAACCACAGTGAGATGTGACAGAAACATCTGCTGCATTTAAGGCATAGGATGTCGATGGATTTTTTTTTTTTTTTTAATGAAAGATTTTAAACACACAGCTGTTGAAGAAAAGGGGACACCAGCTGAATAGGTCTGCCTGCCAAAATTGTACCAACATGGTGGGACACCTTTAAAGGTTTGTGACCATTGCAAAGTGGTAAAAATTAACTGTTCAATCCATTTTTTGTTGCACGTCTGAAAGCCTGATATACATAAATGAAAGAATGTTAAAAATTAAATTAAATTCAAGAGACAAAACGTGGAGTTTACATCAAACACAATTAAATTGTATTTTTTTCTTTTATCAAGAGTAACATTTAAAATAATCTGGGAACTCAAAAAAAACTCAAAGTAAATATATATTATATATATATACATACATACAAAAGAAATAGTCCTCCATGAATTTTTAATCTCCCATAACCCTTTTTCTTAATTTTGTGCTCAGAATGTGACTGTTTGGATTGAGTGTTTTTTTGTTTTTCACCCCCCCCTCTCTTCCCTTTAACATGACCTTCACACTAATTAGCTTCTGTGACAACAAATCCCAGAAGCTAATATGCGGAATGTGTCTGAACTCACTGCAGAGCACGTGTAAAGAGGTCCTCTGCATTACTCATATGTTTAGTGACAGAAACAGCATGGACCATCTTGGGATTCCAGTTATATATGATCCCCCTTTACTAGCTGTATAATTGGTGTTTGGAGAATGAATTATAAACCTTATGGCGATCCACTGACAGTGATTCTGCTGCAGCAGCGTTCCAGTCATGTGCCAACACCATGAAAAAAAAGGCATGTGGGAACCTGCTGCTGCATCAAGATTAACATATATTCTCTTGTTAAGATGAACTAAATAAGATCTGAAGTTAAAGATAAACAATAGTGGAAACAAATCAATTTAAAATTCTAGCAGAATAATTTGGTTTTATTACCGTAGGGCAACATACTGCTGGATTTAGTACAAACATATAAAGAAAATGTCTTATGTATCTTAAGGAAATGGTGGTTATTTAAACATGGCGGCTTAAAGTTGTGCTTATCATCATGGTAACCAAGAATATAGCTGATTAAATTCAGCTATGCTCAACAGTAAATACATTACCTAATGCTGTGCTTTTCACAACTGGAAGGTTGTTGAATTAGATAAACACTCTAAAACTTTGAACACTATCACTGATCAGTCAGAGTTTAAAAGGATTGCCAACATGTAACACATCTGATCTATTCATTAACAAATACATGAAACACCCAAACTAAGAAAGAACAAATAACGCAATCATAAAGACTGAAATGTCAGTCACCTCCAATAGCGCATGCATTACTATGGATTCAAAACATTTTCAAAAAGAACAAGAAGGTTAAAACACAAACAGGAAGAAATATATTATGTATCTAGGAAAGGTGCAGCAAAAATGATTACTACATGCACAAGGTCATAACCAGCGAAAGCAAAATGTCAGAAAATGTTCACTCTGAGTATGCTCATCCCGACAAACTACAAGTGTGGATTCTTTAAAGGCCAGAAACAAAACGCTGTTTTGATATTATACATGCAAATCAAAAATGGGACTGTGAAGAAATGAATTCTCTTTGAGCTCCTTGGTGGGACTGCAGTTAAAAAATCCAGATGGAAATGAAGTACAAGCAGCAGTTTGAACTTAATTCATAGTTTCTACAAGAAAGATACAGTAGCAGATCCTAAAACCTTACAACCCAAAAAGGCAAATAATAATTTTAACAATCTGAACCATGCCATCATTGAAGGCTCAGTGAGCCCAGCAGAAGAAAAAGCCCCGCAGACATGTTTGTTTGGAGCTTTGATTGGAGAAATTAACTTACAGTACATCACATCCTGGAGTGATGCCCTTTGAGCATCACCAGGGTCATTCGTTTGTACCGGCTGAAATAGATACTAATATGTTTTATTCATGCTCTTATGTGGAACATGTTTTGAAGGCTTGTTAATATTATTTTTGTCACTAAAGCAGCAGGAAATCCAGTATTTAGCTGACAGCATTTAACTTGTATTTAACACATTTAAATGAGGCTGAAAATGACCAAAATATTTATTTAAACTTTGGAACAAACAACAGGATTTCTTGGGAAAATACAAATAGGAAAAAGTCTCGACTGACTTCATGGAACTGGAATCTAATGTGATATGAATACAGAGTAAAGATATAGGACCAAAGTTTGAATAAAAAAAACAACTGGATATCTATTTTGTTGATGTTGCTGAATGACCAGTTTGAGTATAACACTGTAATTACCTCTGCCAGGAGGTATTGTTTTGACCAGAGTTTGTTTGTTTGTCTCTGTCTGTTAGCAATATAACTCAAAAATTTATGGATGGATTTTGATGCAATTTTCACAAAAGGTCAGAAATGACCCAAAGAAGAAGTGAGTAGATTTTGGAGATAAACCGATTCACCGTCTGGCTCCAGGACTGTTTTTTAAGGATTCGTCATCATTGTGAGATCAGGGTGTTTTTAACATATCTACTCCACAATCAATGGTGCAGGTGCTTGGTAAAAACATACAAGGTGAATTCCCAGTGAGTTTTACAAGATACCAAGGACTTACATGGATCAAGAACTGATCTGGATCATTACAAAATTCCAGATATTATGATCCAGAAAGGAAAAAATATGGAAGCGTCATTTTTTATCACTATAAGAAAAACGATGGTATAAACTTGCAACAAACACCAAAAGAGACACTATGGAATCAGACGTGTTAATGAATTTGATGTTGCTTCAAAAGCTCTGGAACCACCATCACTGAAAAAGTGATTTTCATGAATAACCTCTGAACTAATAATAAGATCAACGTCAATCCAACTGCTGAAGGTGTTTTCAGAGTCAAGGAATCTGATAATGTTTATACAATAAAGGTGAGACTATTATTTTTGGTGTAAATCACAACAAAGGGGAGAACTGAGGTCTGAGCTCTACAAGTGATTTTCTAGTTTGTTGATGCATTGAAACACTTGTTTAGGTTAAATGACTAAATGTACTTGGAGTCTGATTGTGTAATAGTGTCACAGAGCTAAAAGCTAACTCATATTCATGTTGTTATAAAACAGGTTCGTTTTTTTAGCTTTAACCAGGAACTGAAGTGGAATTATGCAACTGAGCACTCATACAGACACACAAAGCCACACCAGTCAATCTGCAGCCCATTCTGTGTCTCTGCCTCTGGTCCCAGACTAAAATCTCATCTTCACCAATCTTCTCCCTTTTTTTCTCTATTTCTGTCTTTTTCCCCTCTCCAGCACTCTGTCACTGTCTCTTTCTTTTTTTCTCCTCACCCCCTCCCTCCTCTATGTCGCTCCCCACTCTCTGTTGCCACGGCAGCAGTGCAAAGAAGAGGGAGAAGGGGGGCATTGCAGGAGCATGAGGAGGTGGTGGAGGGCAAAAAAATGTCATTTCAGTCCCAGTGATGAGCGACAGAAAGAATAAAAATGCAATACCTTGTTAATTTGGGTTCATGGGCAGCCAATAAAGATTGCTGATTTGAAAGCAAAAGTAATTTCCAAAAGGAGACTAATGGTTAAGGCTCTAAATAAAGACAGGATTACATTTTTGTGGACCATTTTGTTTCCTATTGCATCACACATACACACAGACACAATAAAGGCACCAATGTTATCGTAATTCATGCAAACACGCATACTGGGGTTTGTTTATTTATTCATGTATTTGTTTTTGTATTCATTTGTTGAAATGTTTTAGAATTCAAATGCAGAGCTTGTTCTTGTTACAGGCAATATTGGCGATCACCTAGGGCGCCACCTGTGGCAGGGGTCCAGCTGAAACCCTGTCATTTGTATGACTGTAGCCAGGACCGGCCCTGAGCTGCATGGTGCCCAAGGCGAAAAAGGATTTTGGCGTCCCCTACTGCCCAGAACAGAAACAACATAACTCAATAACTGGATTACATTACTAAAAGTTTTTATTCATACTAAAATGAACAGTAGAGATGATAGATAGATATAAATATTTATTTAAGTATTACTTATTTTGCTCTTTACATGAATGGTGTGTCCAACAGTTTGTCCAAAAAAAAAAGAGAATTTGGCACCCCCGCCACGCCAGCAGAGGGCACCCTAGACAATTGCCTAGTCTGCCTATGCCCAGAACCGACCCTGACTGTAGCTGTATAGTGTGTACATGCAACTTCCCCCAGGTCATATAGCTGCAGTGCTTTGTAGACACACATCCGATGCCCAACTCCAGATTCTTTCAGCATAGTCTTTGTTTGATCCCAGTTTGTTGCTCTTAAGAGGAAAAATCCCATTTGCATCTTAGTTTTTGACCTTTAGTCTGTGCTTTGCCCTGCTGACTGACCACCTGTTGCTTTGTTAAAAAAAACAGATTATTAGATTTTACTGTGGATTCCAGTGGGTCATTCCAGATTCTTGCATTTGAGTTTTTTTCTTTTTCCTACAGTTCACCATCCCACTGTGTGAGATGAAAAACAAGCTCTGAAAACGTCTCAACCTCCTTCAAGTTTTGCTTTACATTTTTTTTCTACAGCTGGTATTTTAGTTGAAAGAAATATGCCTGTTTGTCATACTTGTTTTAAAAACTCTTTGCATATCCCAGCATAGTTTGGATATGTTTTATGACTGAATATTTTTAAAATTCAAAATTAAATTCAATTTAAAACAACTTTTGGAAATGTCTAAAAGAATTCATAATCTAAAAAAAAGGCAAAACAAATTATGTCTATGAATGAACATTCTTATGGTGCTGCTGGTGTGTTTGTCACTTGCAGGCTTGCACCTGAAGGAATGTGTCAGTATATTCTGTGTATCCAAGTTTCTTCAGAGGTGTCTGCCAGCTACAAAGAGATAATGAGCTCAGACGGAGGGCAAAATATGCCTGAGGAACTGAATACAGGAGCCTCAGTGAAACCATCAATAGTTCCTGTCGAATAGCTGCTTCATATTTTATACATAAACTACCTTGAATGATGTTTAGAATGATGATGGGTACAAAAACAAATACAACTCAAATACACTATGAACGCTGACCTGAAACAAGAACATTCAGATAGTTACAGTGCAAAAATGTAAAGAAGGTGGGAGAAAAAAAGACTATGAACTAAGAATTCTTTCAAAATTATAAACTCTGATTGTCAATTTGTATTAAATTAAAGGAAAAAAGTAAGTGAATATAAGAAAAAAATGAAATTAAAGTTCATATATGGTGTGAACCCCCCTTTGGAATTAAACTAGCATTAATTCTTTTTGATACACTTGAAAAATAATCTTGAAAATGAACAATCATCTTTCGATGTTGGCTGGGCTAGATCATTCTGTCTGTAACTCCAGACACACTCAATCATGCTGCGGTCAGGGCTCTGTGCTGGCCATGACATCATATCGAGGACTCTTTCTTTTTCTAACACTGAAGATAGTTTTAAAAAACATTGGCTGGGTATTTTGGGTTGTTTTCCCATTTGCAGAATTAATTTAGAGGCATTACACTTCATGGACATACTCAATTTGAGTGCAGCCTAATTATAATTTTTGGGTGGAAAACGGCCATCAAATAATTTGAGTTCATCTAAAGATTTATTTTTTTTAGTGTAAATATATCTCCAAATGTGCTGTGATAGTTTGTAATGGTATCTTAATAATAAAATAATGACTTTCTAAACAGTTTTTGCAGGTTAAAAATGTTCTTCATGAAAAATTCACACTAAGGTTAAGACTTCCTCGATTTTGACATTTTATTGTTTTAAAGTGAAAGTTAAAGAAACTTGCGAAAAGTCACATTTTTTTCCCTTTGAGAAGCTCAGAAGCATATCTTTAGATGTCCCATGAGAAATTTCAAGCAGTGGCTCATTTTGATTTGCTCTATCAAATCTTGTCACACTTCTCGACTGCCTGTCTTCTTCTTTTGCTAAAACGAAGGCAGCTTTAAATGCCTCAGCTCTGCAAACTTACACTAAAAGAGTTTAGCTGTGTTTTCAATTTGTATTATTTATAACTTTTTTATTTTGCTGAGTCTGTTTTACTTCTGAAAATGATCTTCTCTCCAACTCAGATGTTCTTGCATTCTCTTTCTTGTCTCAAGAAGCCACCTAAACTCTTGAGTTATTGTTTCCCCTATACACTTCTGCATTTATTTTTGTGTCATTTAGCATAACTTTGCCTTTTTTTTTAATTCAAATTGATTTAAAAAAAAAAAAAGAACTTCAAACATTTAAGCTTTCCTTTCATTACGAGGTACCCAGACCCACCATTTTGTCAGCCAAGCATGTCAGAAAAGGACAGGACCCCTTTTTACTATGCAGTATATGATAGTTTTTATTTTCTGTTATAGACACATTATGAAAAATTCCAATTGCAAACATTTATTATTGTCTTTGCCACTGTGCTCAGATATCACTGTATTAAAAATAGCTATAGGAATTTGTTTAAATAAAACTATAAACATTGTTTAATTTGATTGAAAACTGGAGTTGGTTGTCATGGTAGATGCATAGGTATACTTTAACAGAAAATAGTTTCAAAGTTGCTGGTTCTGAGGGAAACATTTTCAAGACCACATAAGACTTATTGCTGAAGGACCCATTGGGAATTTTTTGTACCTTTTAAAAAACAGATCTTGTTCATACTTTAGCCTGTCATTGCAGCAAAGTGTTTAACATCACAAAACACCAGCCATAGTCAATGTATCAAATTGGCAGAGCCCATTTTAACCTCCTCTGCAAAATGGCATACTCATCAATAGCTGAAGGTGACACTAGCTGATAAAACAGCTGTTAGTCCAGAGATAGTGTTTCATGGTCTATATTTTAGACTTGAATTTCTGTAAGAATCCTTGTTTTATTGAAGCTTGCAACACTTAAATGGACAAATTCTACAGAAAAACTTAATGCCTCAAAACTGGGATCATTACAATATTTCTAGCAAATCTTCATCTTCTCACCTTTCCTAGACTTTTATGTATAGAAACTTTTTTTGGATTAAATCTCTATTCTAATAACAAATTGTGCCACATGTAAAAAAAAACTCATGTGTATATGCTTTAAAACTGTAGATATTCAGATATCTTTTCCCGTTCTATTGATTTTCCAGAGTTTTTTCTACGTTATAGAAAGTACCGTCATAATCATAATCTTTATGATACGGATTCTCTAAGATCAAGTGATGTGTGAAGTGTTGCTGTGCTTAGCTGATCTATCACTAGAACTGCTTTCAGTGATGGCTACAATAAAAATATCTTTTCTGTCCTCTCCC
Organism: Pachypanchax playfairii; assembly: GCA_006937955.1. NCBI lineage: Eukaryota > Metazoa > Chordata > Actinopteri > Cyprinodontiformes > Aplocheilidae > Pachypanchax > Pachypanchax playfairii. The sequence continues at coordinate 119,304 of SSNP01000348.1, forward strand.
TAAACAACCCTTAAAATCACCTGACATTGGCCGCCCTCCAGTCTTTCTTTCTCTTTGCAGTTTATAGTTGGCTGGACTTTGGCTGAACACCACATCCTGTCGTTTCAAGAACCACTTCATTCCAAGACTAACCTTGGTCCAAGGCTCACATTTAATTATGGCTCAGATTCATGGCCTCTTTGTTATTACTGTCAGCCTCACTTTCCACCTTCAGACCAAACAAATGGCCATTTCCCCAACTGAACTCTTCTTTCGCTTAACCTTAGTATCTCATCACTTCTGCCATTCCTTTCCTTGACCATAAAGAGTTTCAGCTTTAGACTGCTTTGGCTGCTGCAAGTTGAAAAAACAACAATAATACATAAGTGGTTTAGTTGGATTAAAATATGGCTCAACAAATGAGGCGGTGGATGTGCTTTACAAGGATCAAACATTCATTTGCAACTTGGTCCGTTTAACCAGCTGTGCTTCCTAAGAGCCTTATGCCACTAAAATGTTAGTGAAAGTGGCAAAAAGCAGCCACAGAGGAAGAAAATAACAACAAAAGGAAATAATGACTATTGAGCCAAAAAAATGACAGCAGACACAACAAAACTGGAATGAGGAACATACTACAAAGAAACAGACACACTAAGAAAATACAGATACAAAAGGATATTGAAAAAATACTAAGAAAACAATCAATAACTGCAGCATTTCATGGTAAAAACATGCTCAAACTGCAAAAATGTTGCAATTTCCACTCTATATTGGATAACAGTATTGCTCTGCTTTATGTTACAATCTTCATGAATTTTGCTTATTTATAGGTTGGTTTTTTTCATACATACACACTATCATGATCAATTATTCATCATATTTTCACCTTAAAATTTACAGTTAGAGAATAAATGCTGGTCAGACATTATTCTGAAACACTGAAATACTTAAATCAGAAACTATAGGGTAGTCATGTTTTGTATTTTGAGGATAATAAACTGAAGTGTTTTCAGAGAATTTATACATATTCTTTTGGTTTTAAGAACCAAGTTTGAAACCCAGCAGCCTTGCTTTCAGTTCATGTTTTTGTTTGTTTCTTTGTATGTTTGTTTGTGTTCTTCTTCTTCGTCATCTATAAGGGGCAGCCAGAAAGCTTGCCAAACCTCAGGGGCAGGAACATTTGGAAGGAGGGATACCATCTCTTTCATCGATTCTCTCTTTGATTTGTGTCTTTACTTTATTACCTCCTCTGGCTCCTTTTTTTTTGCTGCTAGTTTTCTCCCTTTGCACAACCTGATTTAGAGCTGATAAACTTATAAATTTATGGGATTTTGTTCCTCCCTTGTTCTGCTCAAAGCACACTGCTTCATTAATTTCATCATTTTTTGCTGACTTTCCCTGGACACATTCTTTTATATAAATTTCTGTCAAGAAGATTTACGCTGCCAATATCTGTATTGATTGTTAATGCATTTCAGTATTAAAAGGCTCACACTGCAATATAAAGACAATGGCTTAATCAATGATTGTACTATCTAGCTTTTTTGACCTTCAGAAACAAAATCATTTTTTTAAAATGGTGACTGCTTTAATCACCAAACTAAGAGGGCTGGTTTCGTATTTGGGGCTTAAATGAACCAGATTTCAGATAATCAACATTTCAACACTAATCTAGTGTCATTCTGAGATGTTATTTGTTCAGTTTAACTAGTGCTAGACTACAGAGTCTCAGACTAAGGTAGTAAAAGACAGGTCAGCTCATCTGTCAAAAGCCTGATCAGATTAACAATGTGCACTTGGTGCAAAGTGAAGGATACTGTGGAAACTCTGGAGTAGAAATTAACAGCGTTTGTCACGCCATTTATCATAGTGCTGCTGCTCAGGATAAAGATGAGAGAGGAACAAGGAGCTTCTCTGTGCATAGTCCTAGTCACCAAATGGAATTCCATTGTGTCTGCAAAATCCTGGAAGCATGAGTTGTACCTTTCCAGTATGCAACAATGCTGGAGAACTGCATAGTGGAATGCACACAACTTGTATATTTTGAAGGTTCCACATGATAAAAACCTGAAGGAGTTTTGAAAATAACCAGATATTTCAGCAACCTTGTTTTGTACATATAGAAACAGTCATAGAAATGTATGCCATCAAATTTGTTCAAAAGGTCACTCCTGCCTCAGAACAATCTTCTCTCTGGTTTTGGTGCTAGTAGACTTTCAGCATCACTGGCATAGTGAAGATAATCCACTTTCACCATGCACCATGTGGCAACAGCCTTTAATCTGAAGTTAAACCAGCCTTTGGTAAGGTTTAATTTAAATCCTCATTTGGACCTGGATTAGCTCTAGGCTTTCTTTAAGAAATTTGATCATTTTACTGCAGACTAGGACAAGTACAAGAGTATTTTAATCCATGCCTGGGAACTCTCAATAGGGACAATAAGTCCTGGTTTAAAGTGTGATTTAGTCTTGAACTACAGGGCTCATGTTCTGTACATGAAACCAGTCCAGTAGGTTAATTTCTCACACTGCTTGTGCAAAAAAATGTTCAAATGTGATGGCAGTTCGAAAAGAATACCCCAGAATCTTTAGTTAGAAGTGTAAAAAATAAATTGTTCATACTAGACTTTCTTTTTTTTTATGTCATTATAAAGACTAAGATCAGAATTAATGTCAAACACCCAAAACTTGTAGGCTTATCGGGTTGCTCATTATCCCTATCTGGTACTTTAGATGCAATAGGAAATGGTTATTGTTGCAGTGTTTTAGATCAAATTTTAGGTTTTAAAGTCATGTAAGGTGTTTCTTGTTTAGACTCACCCAAACAGAAGACTACCACAATAAATTATTTATCAAAATCATACATTCACTACAACTATTTTATTTTTTATCTTTTGCAAACCGAACATCAAAAAAGGCTTTCAGCTCTTCATGAAAATGTCAAAGGAATAAAAGAAGCAAGTTTACACAGATTCCTACAGAGTTGTTATCATATGTGTCTTTCTGTCTTTCATCAGATGAAAGCTTGCTTCAGATTCCTAGACATACGTAACACTACTCTCAGGGTACCAAGGTTTCCCTGCATCCGTCCCACCCAAATGTTTCAACATTTTGTTTATTGCTAGCGTGCCACAGCTCACAGTGTTCTTACTTTTCGTTAAACCAGCCTGTCAACACATGGAGGTTATTTAGAGAGGGATAAAACTATTTTCAGAGAATGCTCTGCACATTAATCCTCAATAAATCTCCCTTTTTTATCATCCCATCATGAATGTGTAAACAATGAAAAAAGGCACATTTTCCAAATCCTCCTAATCTGTTAGAAATTCCCCTGGAATGTTGTGGATTTTTCATCAAAGGCAATAATAAAATTGGAGTTGGCCTGGGGCATGCTTTAGGAATGGGTTACTCATGCCAGTGTTTCTAATTCAGTCAAGTTAAGGTTTATCTAGCCTCAGTCTCAGGGCATTAGCAGACACTCAGACACTACAATCCAATAGAGACATGCAGAAAAAAATGTTTAAAAAAAACAGTTGAAAAAATAATTAGGAATTGCTGCTGGTGTGGTGATAGGAAACACTGCTCTTTTGAGCTTTCTAGAAGCTTCATTCCACTGAGGAGGATGTGTGATGAGCAACAATGAGCACCATGTTGTTTTAAAGACATTAATCTGGATCACTGACACAGAATTACACTTTCTATTTATGTTTTTGTGCACTGTTGATGTAAACTATAAGAAATTAAAGCAAAACTATGGAGAAGTAAAAAGGCAAAAGTTGTGTCTTCACAGCAGAGGAGGAAAAGGACCTTAACACAAAGTGCTGCAGATCCTTTTTTCAACTAATCAAAGTGTCAGCACTTTTATTGTTATCTTCCATATATCCCTAAAACACTCTGACTGTTGATACGCACTTCATAATGTATTCTCCTGCTACAAGTAACATGGCGTCCACTAAATCATTTTTACTTTTTGCTGCAAAGTTGATGTCATTGTAAAATATCTGCAAGGCCACAATTTTTATGCAACCAGCAGTTTTCACCTTCTTTCCTGCCTTTTGCAGTGAATTGCTTCATGTCTTCATTACGTTCATTTAAGCACCAAGTGTCACTGGGATAGCATGGAGGCATTAGGATGATGTGTCTCATAATAAATTCTATAAATAAGTTCTAGCAGATGATGAATTGGTTTGAACAAACAGTGTACCTGCTCATCAAACTTAAAACTTAAAGCCATTAGTGGATTGAAATGCTTTATGGTTTCGGAAACAGTCAACAGTAAAAAACATTCATGACATTTTGGGGGTTAAAATGTGCAGCTGATTAGGTGTAAAGATGATTCAACAGGATCAAGACTTCATGTTAAAGTCTGCAGATCTTATCTTATATGAGATATTCTTTAAATTCTTTCAATTAAAGATTAAAAGTTTGATTAAAAAATGATTTGATTTTGTTTCCTCAGTGTAACTTTCAAAACCAATAAACAGCAAACAATATTATGTGAATGTCTGCTGGGATCAAATTTTATTCTGCATCCGTGCATGTACAATCCAACGTCATAACAACACCAATACTGATGTTAACATTAATATTAAAAAGGCCAGTACCAGAGGACCTCAGGGTCCACGAGGGCTCATAATTTAAAAGCAGTTCAGATAAACAAGAAGGCCCAAGACCATCAAGACATTTATAAACAACTAAAAGAAGCTTAAAATCAATCCTGAAACACACAGGGAGCCAATGCAGTGATTTTAAAACTGGTGTAATGTCCCGCCCTCTGGTCCTCATCGGAGCATGTACATAGATATACATCTATATTTATATATACATATATATATATATATATATATATATATATATATATATATATATATATATATATATATATATATATATATATCGTTTATATGATAGATTTGTGGATTTTGCATAAACACGAGCAAATATATAATATATATCAAGTAAACTTTTCAAGCTAAGACTAGCTTGTGATGCACTTTAACACACTTAACAGAAAAGCAGGCACAGAATTGTCTTTTATGTTTGGCTGTTGTCATGGTAATAGACTGAATGATTTTAAGAAAAAATGTGCTGAGGACAAATAAAACCACATGAATGTGGTGTGAAGATGATGATGTCAATGGGTGACACTTTTTATCCCTAATCATATTTTTTCTGATTCTGATGGTTGGGATTTTTTCCTGTAACCTAATAGCTATAATTCTAAAATGACACCAGAATGTGACAGAACGGGTTTGACATGATGTCATAAAATTAGGTTAATTTTTAATTATATGTCAGCAAGGCAAACTGCTAAATAAATCAATTAATGTAACACTTGTATGTTAAAGACAGTGTATTTTAGCCCAGATCAAATTTATTCTTTTCAGTCAGAGTCACGTAGAATTGATTGTTTTAAATCAGTGGCGTGTAACTAAAGCCTTTTTGTAATCTGATGCTTTGGTCAAAATGTAACCCAGGAGTGAAGAAGTGATGTATATTGGTGTTGAGTTAATTTTCTATGGTTACAAGTGGATTAGTAATCATCTGACTTGCTTCATTTAATAGGATCTTATAAGAAACACTCAAAAAGAACCAAAAAAGTTACATTTTATTGCTGCAAATCATCTTTGTAGAAGTTTTGTTTGTGCAATACTTCTTGCTGTCAAGGTGTCGAACATTTAAGGGAACGAAAAAAAAGAAAAACACCATACCAGTTCTAATAGACTGGAGGACTTGTTTTCTCTATTTCAGTCAAGGCTGATCTATTTCTCTATTCCGGATTTCTCAGATTGCTGCTTTTATCTAATTTAGGCACATTTACCCTTAAAAGTCCTGCAACTTATTTGTCAGGTTTAAAATGCTCCAGTTTTGCCCAACTTTGAACCTCAGAGTGTCTCAAGTTTGACTCAAGGACATTTTGATAAACATGCAATGCATTCACTAAACCTGTGACTTTTTTCTGGAGCACAAATCTGTTTTTGAGACAGAAATGAACTTTAACAGGTCTAAAGAGACAAACTGCCAATAAATGCAAATGACATATGTAATTGATAATAAAGAATAAAATTATCCAGTATCCAAAGTATCCAGACATTTCAACATTTTGTAACTTGCTCAGACCTTTTGATTGTCCTACATACATACTGTATCTTGAAATTCAGTTCATCTTTAAAACATAAACAACCAAAGTAACTCTTAATATGTTTTATGTTAATGTTCAGCTGACAAACGAAGTGCATCCCCTTTCTGAATTTTTAAATCATAAATCTTCTTCGCCTCATTTTGGCAACAAAGTACAAGGTAAAAACTGCACATAGTTTAAATATGTAAACATCACTATAAATATATATGATGGATTACAAATCAGGTAAAGTGACTAAAAATAAGTGAGAGTGGCTCAGCAGGTTGTCTATATGTTGCTGATAGAACCCGTTTAAATCAGTTCAGTCAATCATTATCTTTACCCACTTCATGTTCAGAGTCATGGGGAGCTTGTGTCTGTCAGTCCATCCCAGAGCCACAGAGACAGACAGCCACTCACACCAATTCATATCAATTTCATGCATTTTTCTTCTGTGGGAGGAAGGCTGAGTCCTGGGAGAAAACCCACACATGCATGGGGAGAACATGTTTACTCTATGGAAAAAGGTCTTGGCCAGGTTTTGAACCCAGTACCTTCTCACTACAAGGTAGTATTGCTACCAACTGCACAACTACACAGATCCTTAATTCACTTCAATTAAAAAGTGTATCAAGTATGTATCAAGTCCTTCATAGTCACAAGTTTTTGTGTAAAAGTTGCACCATTTGAGGGTTTTTATTTACAAATCTGTACGTTCCATTAACTAGTTTAAATGACTATGATGTCAGTTAGTTTCTGGGAGCTGGTGTCTATCTCCTGTTGTCTGAATGGGATACTATGCAACATTATGTGCAGTAAATCATGGTGAAACAGATGTGCTGGGAAGCACCGCTAATTAAATTTGAGACCTTAAAAACTAACCCTGCAGTTTTACAATCTAACTAAAACATTGGACGTTTCTTATATCAAATCTAAAACTGTTTGTACATCCCAGCAGTGACACCGAAAATGTCTGAGCTTGTTTGTCAATGACTAAATTATTTTTGACAAAAACAACAGTATTAAAAGCAGATTTGAGAGTATAACCTTGGGCAAACAACACTGTGTAACATTTTTCCTTTGGTTTAGGCAGTACTCTTTAAAGTGTAGCAACTCTAAACGTGAAAACAGATCTAAAAATGTGCAGAAAGTTATAAAACATACAGATATAGACTTAAAAAAAATACAAATGGTCTTCAGGCTTCTTGTTTGAAACAAAATTACAAATTGCTGCTGGGTTTTATTGTAAGATGACAGTGATGTTGCTTATTACCTTTTAGAAACCAGTTTAATTTATTTTTATTTTCTTAGATAAACACAAAAAGTTTCTGCACTCATTTCTCAGTTTTATCTTTCCTGCTTTGACGTCCTTCTCCTTTTACTTTTTTTTTTTTCACCATTTGTAATTAAGTAGGCAGATTTTATGCTTTTTGGTTGACAAAAGCAGCTCCTAAGGCAGCAATAATAATGCCAGGGCTTACTGTCAAAGAGCTGCCAGATAACACAGACACGCACATAAGGATGGTTAATTAAAGTGTAAAATATGGGCTGAAACGTATATGAGCAAATAATACAGAGCTCTTTATGCTCATATAAGGTGGTGTTCCAAACAGCACATTTGTGAGGAGTATTACTAATTTCAGTCAACTTTGAACTTGCCACATCCCTTTTTCAACCAAAGGGCTATAAACAACTCTGTTAGATGTATTAAACAATATTCTTTTGGGAAGTGAACAATAACTATTAAGTGGGAGATTTTTAGGCTAAACCAAAGCTAATTTATGAGGAAGAAAGGGACCAATATTTTCCCTCAAGACCAGAGGTATCTGTTTTGTGTTGGTCACATGGTCTGTTAGACATCTGTGGACTTAGATCTTTGTGATGACTCTTTATTGATAAAATGTTTTTCCCTCCTTATGATTTAAACTTTAGAAATTGATCGCTTATCCCTTTGACATCAAAACGGAAAACCTATTTAGAATTGTGTCTGTATGCACCTTGCAGCAGCATGATCCAGCCAGAATGACTTACTTTAATCAATTTGCTTAACTTGTCAATCACTGACAGCCTGCTTATTGTCAATGTGTGTGTGTAACAATAGAAAAAGCTAAATAGAAAAAGGTCAGGCGTTTTGAAAGTGGAAAAATGCATTTTTTTCCTTTCCATTGTTACCTCTCTATGTATGAACATTGTTTTATTTTTGTCACCTTTCACTCTACTATTGATTTTTTTTCCCCTCATGCTATCTATTCAGAGCAACACTTGTCTTCCATTAGCCTCTCCAAACAGCAGCAGTGGAAATCAAAAGAGTGCGCCATCAGTCAGTTCCAGCGTCCAGTTTTATCAGGCCATTTATTCTGTTGCTAGGAGACACAAAACCTGTTGGATAAATCTGTTTGCCTAAATAGCAAAACAGCTTAAGAAAAATGCAAAGTGGCTTGAAGATGTTCAGCTGTAGTCAATGACTCTCAAAAAGCTGAACATGCCAAATGATAAGTAGCTTGAAACCAATAAAGAATGAGTTCTATGTTGTCTTGAGAGTTGTCCAGATTAACATGAATCAGTTTAAATATGTTTTGCATTGATGGTTTTGTAATCCAAGCTGCTACCAGCACAACATATCAGAATATACTGTAGATAGATGGATTTGCTGAAGCAGATGTTTTTCTTTAGTCAAGCTACCATGTTAAATAAAAACCACAAGGTAAAAATGTACAGCAAACCTTGAGAACAATGGGAACCTTTTCATTGTCCTTGTAGCCATTTAAGGAACATCCTATTATTTATTGTTTGGTTGGTTCACATTGCAGGAACTATGACTATTATCAATTATTATTTCTGATTTTGTTATGTCTTTTAGCTAATTTTGGATTTAGGAAGAACTCATAGATGGAACCATCATCAGTTGTTTTAAATTCAGTATGTTTAAGCTTTGAGAAACATTGTTTTCAAAGGTAATGTTGCAGACCCTGATCAGGCAGCATCAGGAGGGACTTTCTCAATCAGGATTTCACCTCTTCTCTTCTCTCCTTTCAGTATGGCACTACAGATCACTGTATGCCAAAACCACTGTACTATGTACTGTGTCTAACACTGTATATTTATCTTTATATATACAGTATGTCTGTCTGCAAATACAAATGAAAAAGTGAACCTGAACCAAGTTCTTTGTATGTGTAACATATTTGTCCAAATAAAAAGGATTCTGATTCTTTTGCAGAGGAGGAGACCTATAATGTACATAAACAGCATATAACGAGTCTGTTTTTGGATGGTTTGGCAAGTTGAACCATCACCCAGGACTTGATTTGCTCATAATTACCAAACTGAATGAAACTGTCTTTTTATCTATTGAAATCAAAACTCTATCACTTTGTTTGATTTAGTTTCAAGTTTAATCTCTGTTGTCCAGTTTGGATACATCCTTGTTTAGAACTGATAGATGGAACCTTCATCAGTCTTTTAAAATTAAGTATGTTTCAGCTTTGAGAAACTTTCTTTTCAATGGTAGTATTGCAGATCTTGATCATAAACTCACAGTCAGGGAAGACTTTTTTATATTTTTTTCAACATTGAATTGTTCTGATCTGTAGCTTAGCTAGATCCCTGTGGAGTTATTCCTTTAACTGCTTGCAACCGAGGAAAAAATGTCAGATTATTTTATATTCCTAGATTCTGATGTAGAGCTATAGCCAACAGCAAGATCTCATGAAGCGATAATTTCTGTGGGTTTGCACACTTTATACAACTCAATGATGACTTTGCTACAAATATTCATATGAAAAACAGTAAATAAAAATGATTCTCCCAACAACCAAGAAACACACACACAAAGAAAACCAAGAATACTTTAAGAATGTGGGTCAGTGAGAACAAGCCTTTGGATAAAATCACACAGCATTTGGTATATGAAGCAGTAAGCTTTGGAGTGGATTCGTAATCCAGTATTGCTCTGTTAGACTTTATTGTGTGAAACCGAGGTCATTTCACAATGTTAGTTACCTGAGGGAACCTGACATTTAAATAGGGCTCCTCGTTATCGCTTACTTTTGCCCTTGCTCGCCTTTGGGTCTCTGTCTAGCTTCCTTGTCCTTGGCTCTGCACGCATGGTATTCAATCATTTTTCTCCTTCATATCCCCCATTCATTTTTCTGTCTACTTTTTGCTTTCTGTTCTTGAGACTTGTCTGTCATTCCTTACTGTTGCATTTTTCCCTTTTCTCCATGTCTGCCACCTATCCATCTAAAAGTCCTCATTCTGGTGCTCATTTCCCCACTGTCACACTAGATGACAGCTACCTTGGTATAGAAAAATAAAATAAAAAGTAGCTCACTAAAGAAATGAAAATGACACAAGAATATGAAAAAGACACATTTACAGGTGGTATGTCATATGGAGGGTAAATTTATAGGTGGGAATTTAATATGTTAATTTTGATAAACTAGTTGCAGAAAATAATATTTGCAGGAAAAAAATAATAAATCAGTTGCCTTGTAGAACTCATCACTCATTGCTCCTAAGTCAAGAGTTGTGTCACCTACAACCAGTGAGAACCAATAACAGTCTGCTTTGAGATGAAACATCTTACACTTGTGCAAGATTCTTTTTAAAAAGAGACAACAAAGCTCACTAGTAAGAAATAAAAACCTGCAAAAGGAGTAAATAAAAACTGCTTTCTAGGGCTGTCGTATGACAGGGGCGGTCTGCGCTGTCTGACACCAGGAGTTCATATTTACTCACAAAAGAATTTGTGACATTTATAAACATATAGCAGGAAAAAGTGACAAGCAGCAGAGGGCAGAAGGAAACAGAAGGATGTTTCACCATCAGCAGGATGTCTCAGTTACAAATCTAATCACTGATAAGTAAACTATTAGTGTTTATTGATTTTATTTGATGTATTAATTATTTTCCATGTGAAATTAATTGTAATTGAATGAAGACCAATTTTGGTTGTAGTGGGATAAGGGTCTGGAAAAGATCTGATTAATAAATGAATTGCAGTGCATCTAATTACTTATTAACGATTATTAATTATAAAGACTCTAATTATATATATTTTTATCACATCCCACTACTAATTAACACATATCTGAAATCACTGATCATTGATTCCTTTTTTTCTGTGTTAAACCTTTCCTTCAATAAAAAGTTTATTCTGTCATTATACCTTTTTTTCATAAATCCAAACCAAAACAAACCTGATCATAAATATTCCTGCAGCACCTCCTTCTAACTAATCTTCTAAACCTTTTAAGAACATCATATACGCGTTCATGCACGAATGAGAACAGCTGCTTTTATTGAGACAATTACAGCAATGTAGTCACATGATGCTCTTATAAGCTAAAATCATGAACATGAAGAAAACTATTGACCTACTATTAACTTCCCACTGTACAAAATCTGTTTTAAACTCACTCTGAAACCAGATTGAGTGTTTAGTTGGTTCTACATTAACAGTATGACATCTAAACACCTGTGCCAAACACAAGAATGACAAAATCATTTCAAGTATTTTCATAGTATCTACTGGAAATTTACTGTAGTCTAATCCTGCATTGGAGAACTTTTTTATACAAATAAATGAAGAATTTCTGTGGGGATGTGGGATTTTGCTCCTTCTGATTTTATTGCTTTTACAAGTTTACACCCATGAAAATTATGCTAATTTTATAGTTTCAAAGCAGAAGCTGTGACAAGGGCTGTCCAAAATAGCATCTAAGTAAAGATTCAAAATTTTATGTGCACTGTTATGTTTATTTTATGCCTGCATAAATGTGTTTTGCAACAGCTTAAAGTGGAGTATTTTAAAAATTGATAGAACACATCCACATTAACAAAAATAAAATCTAAATTTTAAAAAGATATGAGGAGATTACAAATATGTGAAGGTAGAACATCAGTTAAAAATGCACCTTGGTTGACATTTCTTGAAGTGTATTCATCAAAACTGTTTTAAGATCTGGGAGTAAGTGCAGAGTTTCACAGTTTTTTTTCCATGACGACAAACATCATTTTCCAAACAATCTCACATGAGATCATCTGTCATCACCTGGATGTCAATCCGGGAGAAGAAAATGAAATTTTAATGCAGCAATTTAGCCCATTTATACAGAACAAATCAAGAACTTTCTAAAGTCTTCTGGCACAAAGAGGAAAGACTGACAGAAATTTAGCAAGTGGAATAATGATGCGTATCTGCCTGCAATTTCTAAAGAAAGCTGTCAGGAGAGAATAGCTCTTCTGAGAATACTGGGATCTGACGCTGCTGCTGCTGCTAGCTGGGGTCTTGAACATGTCATCAGACATCCCTGTGTGTTATCACAGTAACATCACTCTGAGTTTCTGATAAGTGAGGTGATCAAAGTTGAACTCTCATTTTAGAACCAACTTATTTAACAATCCAACCCACAGTGAAACAGAGCTATACACTTCTAATATGAAGAAACCTCCTACTTCATAAATTGAAATGTTTTCAGTACAAAAAGTTGGAAGAAATGGTTCCACAGGAAAGTAAGACAATAACTACAGAGTCAATAAGTTACTTAGTGTTTCCCATGCTGGATGCATTAACATTAGAAGTAGTCTAACAACTGGACTCCAAAGACTTCAGGTTAAAATATATTTCATTGAAATCTCTAGAGGGTAAACATGATATCCAGCTTAGCTTCCATGATGTAGTGGTCATGATGACCACTTTGCCAGTTCCTTCTTTTGATCCATATGGTGCTTTAAACCTGTTTTCCCTATTTCTTTTATTCACCCTGTGTCTTTGGGGTGTGCATAATTCAAATGTAAACATCCCAGCTCACCTTTTCACTGCTTTCAATATCAGTTAAACCATGTGGGACTTAGTAGTTTAGTTTATTATTCCTCGTGTCTCTTAGATTCTAAGTAAATCCTTTTCTAGGTTTGTGCATCAGGTCTCTAGTCTCCCCATGTTGTGTCACCTGTCACCCTTGCTCAGCTGCACTTGGCCAGCCACTTCCCAATCCTGCCTTGCCTGGTCTCACCACACCTTGTATTCAGTCACACACAACTGGCTGTCAGCTCACCTGCCCTGGATTTGCTGTTGAAAATCCTCTTTTGGCATCTTAACCAGTCCAAACCTGCCTATTCAATCTCACTCTGTAATAATTCCCACAAAAAAGCCTTACAGATTATTCTACAAATAACCCAGAGACTTGGAACTGAGTCCTAAAATGTCCTAAAAATGTTATGGCAAAAAATAAAGTGATCTATAATTTTAGACAGAGTCATTTTACACAGAATTGCATGTTGAGGTGATTCATTTTCTTTTACCCTTAAAGTAACATAAAAGAGACTCATTTTGACTTACAAACTGAAGTAAAAAGAAAACCCTAATTTGAATATTAATGGTTTTGTCATTTCAAACACTTTTAAGTTGATTTTTCAGGCTATAAATTGAACTGAATAACGATAATGCTCACTGGTAATGCTGCAAACAAACATCCAAAGTGACAGCCAGTTGTGTTACACATACTGCACTGCAGTAGTCTTCCAAAACAAAAGGCATCACCATGAAAATAACAATATTAAACAGCAAGAAAGGCAGCAGAGGTCATACAGAAGGCACATTCTTCTAACAAAAATATGACTATCCCATTTTATCTGCCCCTTAACTGAAGATGGCAAAAGCATGTGTAAAACAACTGGTTCATGTTGTGGAACCTTGTTGAGATGCCACTTTTGCTTTTGAGTGTGACTCTGCAGGGTTAACACCTTCACTGGTCTTACAACTTCTAACGCCGGGCTCACACTGCATCCGGATCCGGTCCGGTGCGGACCCCGCAGGTATTCCGTTAGATTAAAATCCCTTTTGAAGGCTCACAGTAGCTCCGTGCGGTGCGGGTCCGGTTACGGAGGCTGTACGGCACTACGGAAAGAATCCGCAAGGATCAATTTTTTCCGGACGCCGGAGCCACTCCGCGTCAAGTTTGATGAAATCTGACGAACTATACAGGAAGTGTGGCTTGAATATCCGGTGTTTTTTCAAAATAAACGAGTGTACGAACAATTGTAACTTGACTCTTCTTTTTAGACAGCACACGCGCTAATAGGAAATGTAAACATTACATCACACCCGGTGACACAGGGTCCCGAAAGCCTGCAGCACAACACATTTTCACACATTTGCTAAATAATGGACGTGTTCTCGTGTGAAGTCCCGACAAAACGATAACCCACGTGAACTTCTGTTCTCGCGAGTGACGTTTTACGCACCCAGCACCGGAGCTCACCGTACTCCCTATCCGGAGCAGATGTGAGTGGTAGCTTGCGGAAAAACCGCACCGAATCCGGACCGAAGCCGTTCCGGATGCAGTGTGAGCCCGGGGTAAAGGGAACCAACTCCTCGGAGCATCAGTGAATGACATTCATTCTGTTCCTGTGGCTAGTTCACATTCTCACATCGCAGGGGTTTTAAGAGAGGCTGAACATGTACAAAATATAACTTCTTTTATTGTTTGTAATCATCTTCTCTCTTCTACACACTTCAATAAAAAATCTTTTTTCGAGCACTTTTACATTTTGTTGTTTTTGATTTTATGTTTGTCATAACAGCCAAGGGATCACCTGTTTAATTTAACAGCGCCTCATGGCTCCACACGCAAAAAGCATATTTCATGTAGGACTTACATTTTTACTGTAGTTTAATAGCAAAAATGTTACACTTAATGGTTTTAGTAGATTTAAAACAGCAAGGTGCCATTTCTCAGTAGTGCATTGCATAAAATAACAGTCACACAAGCTGCATTTGCACTGCAGGAATCACTCTAAAAAATTAAGGTCTTTTGAGGAATTCCTTTATGATACCTTTATTCTATAGAAATGTGAATTTTATATAAACGTGGATGCAGATGACACATGTTCTGTGTTCAGTGTGAGGTAGAAGAAGCACCAATAACAACAAGGCAATGAATCAGGCAAAATGAACAATCTCGAAATGTTTCAAAGCATCAAGGTTCTAAGATACGATGAAAACACACGTCAAAACTAGAAATCACATATTTCATTTCAGTTAATGTATCTGAAGTGACTTCTTTTGTTTCACTCTTGTCTAGTCAGTAAAGATTTTTAGTCATTCAGGTGATGTTATCTGGAATTTGAGTCATGGCAAATGGATTTATTCTCAGGAAAAGTCGGTTGGGGACCAAATATTTATGTCCAGGTTAGTTCAGTTTCACTCCTGCCATGAATAAGCTCTTGAAATGAAAACAATAGAAGACGAGATGTGGGCAGATGTAAGAGTCTTGCCTCTGATAAGTCCTCCTTCCCCCCAAAATGTGAACAACCTGGTGGTGAATTGGGTCTGATTTGTCCAGGAATGGTTTCAAGGGCAGCATAAGTTGGTCAGAGGTTATGCCTAAGGCCTCCATCACCACCACCTCAAACATGTGACTTTTATCTTTTAAATTAAGATGAACAGCTGATTCTGCCGAGGCACAAAAAGAAAATCACTGGTGATGCAAATAGTGTTTGGCTGACTGGTAGGAAAATTGCTCCAAATATTTCATGAAAGAAACAAAAACATAAAACAGCAACAGGACATCCAGATTGATTTTCTCAGAGAAGTTAGAGAACTTTAAAGAAAAAAGGAATCAGAATGTAAGTAAACTTGTCACCACATGAGTTTTCATGATTGTATCAATAAGGAAAAATATGAATTAATTTCAGTTCAACTAATTCTCTGGTGCTGAGAGGTCTTTTACTCAACCTGAGAACTGCTGTAGGACTGAATTAATTCCAATAATTATAGTAATTAATTTGCATTAACAGTGACAAGCCGGGGGCAATGGCCTTGAAACAGCTGAAAGCTTTGGTAAAGTCAGGTTATACTGGATCTTGAGTCGATGGTATTTTCTGTAGCTTTCACATTAAAGTTAACGAATAAAGACAAAAAAGTGAGGAATGACTTTAAAAGAAATACAATTTTATATAAAGAACATGCAGATAAAGCTAAAGTGGTTTATTAACTGAATTTCAGAAATATATGACCAACATCTATAATTTCTACTGACTTCACTAATATCCTAAAATTTGTTCCTTATAATGTGCTGTAAAATTCTTGTGAAAACAGAGAGAAAGTTGTAGTAGTATATTAAAATATTAGGTGACAGTGAGCAAACATTCAGACAGAATAGTAAATGTTTGTAAAAAAGAAAAATCCCAGATAAAACAATGACAAAACAATAAAAGTGACATGAAAAGCGACCAAAAAGATTGGCTAAAAAAATGTTTGCAAAACACTGGAACATTATTTTAATGACCATATTTTTTTATTTTTTGTTCTTTGCTTCAGCTTCACAAAAAGAAAAGGACTGTTGCCAATTAATCCTGTGATTTAAAAAAAAAGACCTTGATAGTGCTGCTTTATGCATTCCAAATTGTGTCATTATCTCCACCTGCTTGTTCATGTTCAGGGTCGCAGGGAACTGGTGTCTATCTCCAGCAGTCATTGGTTGAGAGGCGGGGTTACACATGGACAAGTCGCCAGTACATCCCAGTCTAAATTATTTCAAACTTTATAATAGATGTTGTGTAATAAGGGTGATAAATCATATGTTGAGAAAGTTACGGAAAAAAAAGAAACATACTGCATAGGGATGCACCGATACCATTCTAATTTACTCACCTAGAACTGATACTTAAAATGTGGAAACTCTGCCATAATTTCCCAGAAAAAAGTTTATTTTTCACTTGAAATTTTAGTTTTGTGGTCATTTTTATTAAGATGTTATTTTTTTTATTTCATTTGTTGTAACAAGTATAATAAAACCTGTCTTTTATTCCGTTGCATTTTTTTGTGTGGTAGAAGTATCAGCATTGGTACTCGGTATCGGTACTCAAATCCAAGTATTGGTAGTTTGAAACAAGTGCAATTGTTGCATCCTAGTTTTTAACCTTGTATTTCACGTTTACTGTTTTTAATCTTTATCCATATTTTATTATACTTTTTCTTTATTTGCTAAGGGATGACTGATGTAAATTAGCAAGTAGCTAAATTAGACACCATTTATCTTTAATTAGTTAAATTAATTAACATTGTAATGTCAAAGATAATAAAACTTGTTTTTAATGATTTGAAGATTTATTAATAAATAGAATTGTTTAAGTTTGCTATTCCTCCTACACTGGAACAGAAACCATATACACGCCAGCTTCAGCTGCCTTTTGTCCAAGTAACAGAACTTTATGGAAGAAGAATACAGCGTACTTTTAAAGTGTATACAGTTGTTCTTAATCAGTTAAACAAATAAAGATATAACCAGCAGCAAACCACAAGGACATTAGCTTGGATTCTTAATAGAGTAGATTAAACAAATATACTCTCTCAGTTTTACTACCATGGAGGGAAAAAAGCACTTAACAAGGTTGTATTGTTTCAGTACAAACACTTAGATAGAAAACAACCGACTCAGCAACTTTAAATCCTTCTCATCATCTTTTCTTTCACTCCTTTAGTGTTTTGACCTTGAGCTCCTCAGACTAAAGAAACGACACCAGCAGAGATCTCAGTCATGTTGCGACCACAGCAGTCGGCCCATCAGCCCGCTGAGGGAAGCTCAATATGTTTTCTCTGGCCTTGAATGATTTCAACTTTATACTGATCTGCAACACATATTGACAGCATGATGATGAGTGGAATTGAAATACTGTTGTAACATTATCTCCGTTTCAGCCATGAGGACATGGATTATGTTTTTGTTATTTGTTTCATTTCATTAGGCTGTTTACAATGCAGCACTAATGCAGCGCAGGTGAAATGTCCCCACCCCCATTTGAAAGGATCGCATCATTTGCAATCAAGTAATTAGTCAGATAACCTCCATAACCTGATCTAATGAAACATGTTCAGTCAAATTATCAAGATTCTGATTTACAGTGTTACAGAAAAGTGTGAACAAATACCGCTTCCATTTTCTCAACTAAAGGACAAAAACGTCTCTAGAATACAACTGCAATTAGAATGTTGAACTCATATGAGATGAGGGTCATCAAAAGTGCATAGACTATACTGGGATTAATCCTTTAATTTAAATTACCATGTCAAGTTCTCTGTAACATTCTCTATTGAAAGTTTCTCTTAAATGGAGGAATATAAATCCATGCATGTATTACATTTGATCTGGTCACAGAGGAAGTATTGCTTTTACAAAACTAAGAGCTCAAAATGATCTTTTATACACTCCTCACATCCAGGCTGTGTGCAATTATCTTTGGAGCTTTATTCCCCATTTACAATACTTCCACATGTATGTCTTCTTTGAGGATTCAAACTGTTTTCCATGCTGAGCATTGAAGCTATCTGATATTTGCACTGCGTGAAATGAAGCCAAGAGCTCATAGCTCCTTCTTTTTTCAGTTTTTTTTCCTTTTTCTTTTTTTTGACATAGATGAATCCTTCTGCCAAAACAGAAACATTTTTGATGTCTGTGTGATACTTTCCCCAAAAGTCCAGCCTGGCAGTATCCTTGCTTGGCATCTCTGGAAACTTTGAGATTCCTACTAGAATTTTAAAATAAGTTCAAATGATGTCAGTTGAGCTTGTCAAAACAACATGAGGTTGTGAAGAAAGCTTTGTGTCAACCAACTTAAAGGCAGGGGAAAACATTAGAATTTCATCCATAGAATTGTTTTTCTGTGATACTGAAGCAAAGTTTGAGTGGCAGGTTTAGGAAAAACAATTGAATTGAAGGAATATTTGAAATAAAATGTATGGAAAGCATATACTGTTCATATGACGATCTGTGGTTATAAAAGTGCAGCAAACATCTAATAAAAAAAAAATAAAAAATCTGTCGCTGTCTAATAGTTAATGTAAAGAGACACATGCCAAACTACAAGGCTACGGGTAATTTTTCACCCTTGACTTTACTATTAAATTTGATCATATGTTGCTTTCAGGTGATGAAAACTCACATACAACAAAATTTCACCATCAACCATTGATAACATAACTCAGAAGATGCAGAATAAAACAGGAAGAGCATACAAACAATAGCTGCCTAAAATTTCATTGACTGATTGTTAATGACAACAGGTGGTCAAATATTAATCCAAAGTAAAAATCACGTTATTACAATGCCAATTCTCCATGCTCGTGTGTCTGCTGACGCATTGATTTCCACATCACAGGGCTGAAGGCCATCCTGCTCTTGTACAACACTGATTGGGGGTGAGCTAGAGTTGTATGATTACAAGGCTCCAACTCTTGAAGGGGGAGCACCACAACTTGAGCAGTAATTCTGGTATGCACCAGTCATCAACAACAGGCATTCATCAGAGTCATGCTGATGAAACTTCACAAAACAGACTGGTTGAGATCAAATAAAAGCTGACAGGATGTTTGGTTAGAAGATGTCGCTAAACTGTGCGCTTCAGGATTAAAATGAAAACCGGCAGAAAGTCCACTTTGCTTTATTTGTTAAAAGAAAGCCAGAGGAAAGGTCTGCAGTGGGAATCAGCTTCAAGGCCAGCAGAGGTGGGTAGTTTCTGTCTGTTTCATGTAAACAGCTTACCAATGACATTGAATGCCATGTTCATCTCTGCTAAGTGTTTCTCCAATTGACATTTAAAACATGTATAAATCATTTATGCATTGTGTGTTGTACCATAAAACACGTCATCAGCTCACAAGGTCAACCAGGATATTAGAAGAATGAGTTCAAAAAGTTTTTTTTTCCAAGAAAATAGACTCTGCCTATTAATAATGGTCTTTATTGGACAAGCAAAACACAATTAGTTCTGAGATGAGGAGTTGCACTGAGCTTTCCTCGACCCCTAACAACATCTAATCAATTTCTGTAGTTTTTTTTATCCCAGTAATTAATTAAAAGAAGATCAACGAGTTGAGATTGAGCCAGAGCTTTTTAAATAAAGATGAAACATTCCCTGTCACACATCCTACTTCATTTACGCAAGTATTATAAACTCATGAAATTCACTTGCATGCGCTCGCTCACACATACTCGCTAGACCTCCTCCTCTCCAAATATGCAGCCTTATGTTTATTTATGATATGCCAATACAGAGCACTTCAAAGAACTGACCACCCCAGAAAAAAGGAACCCCTCCCTTAGGTCATCTGTAAAATAGTCATACAGAGTCTCTGGAAGAAAGAGGCACTCGACTCAGTTGTTCAAACCAAACTGGACTACAGAAAAATATATTTAACCACAAGACAATCTTTTTAATGCTGTTCATGATGCAACTGTGATGACGGCTGTGTCTGGAGCTTTGATTCCTTTGATTTTCTTCCTAGAAGTAAAAAGAAAATCTTGATACTCAGAACCATATAAAATAAAGACAATTTTATACACATTCATGTTTTTGTGGTTCCTGTAATTCTAACAATAAAAACTGTTGCGATTTTGCTAAATTCCATTCATTCTTTCTTTACTTTGAAATGTTCCTCCCTGCCTGTGTGCTGATTTAAATTAATGCATTTGGACAAACACTGTGTTGAGGGCGTGTTGAGGGCGCATGTCCCATGCTTTCCAATAGAAAGCATTCCAATAGATCTTAGCCACGATCATGTCTTGTCGTGCTGTTGGTTGCACGAACCGTTTTGATAAAGACAACGAAACGCGCAAGTTTTACAGAATTCCATCAACTCGCACCCTTTTCAAGGCAAACAAGAGACGTCTGGGGTTTGAAGCCATCACAAGAAGCGACTGGAAAAAGCAGATAATCAAAAATGCAATAATCTACAGCGATCACTTCATTTCAGGTATGTATGAGCTTACAAGTATTGTTGGTTTTATAAACAATATTATCAGCGTCGCAATTAAACTGGACTCCAAACAGTCCACCTCCTTATATTGTTTCCTTCTCTGTGATTTCTTGCTTGTATGTTCTCTCAATGTAAGTCGCTTTGGATAAAAGCGTCTGCTAAATGACAGTAGTAGTAGTAGTAGTAGTAGTAGTTGAGTCCTACAAATACAGTATAAGAAAATGTAATAATTTAATCACTCTATTAGAGTTTACGGTCCTCTTCGCTTGTCTTTGACTAGGCAGTACCTTCGTCTCACAGCCACAGTTTTAAGTTTTCAATGTTGTAATCATGTAATAGTATGTCCTGAACATGGTTGTCTGTTATATAGCTGTAGGCACCCAGTGTTGTGTAGGATTTCAGACTCTCCCGGGAATATAGAGACTTGGCGTCCCAATCAGGTAAGAATAGATATCATGGATATCCTGCCAATTAAGTTTGGGCCATTTTGTTTCATCATCTATCCACCTGCATGTAATGCGTATGGGTCATGGAGTAATTTCCCATTTACTAATGTTAATTTATCTGCATAACCCTTTTTGTCAATTGGTGATAAACTGTTGTGGTATGCTAAAAACATTGCTAGCTAACAATTCAACTCGAACATAATGACTGCGGGGAGTTAAAGGGACCGGTTCTGTCAGTAGTCACGCTGCTCACGCATCTGCCATGTTGGTAAACAAATAGTCCATTTATAAACAACAGTGTTTTGAATGCACATGGGAATAATGAAAGTAGACAACAGACATTCTACAAAATTAAAAATATAACAGGAGTATAACGAGATCTTTACAATTTTATGTTCCTGATTTTTGAATTAGGCAAAAACAAAACAGCTGAATTAGAATTTAGATCAAATAAATAGTCAGAGAATTTTATTTATTTATTACTTCGAGCTTTGGTTCCGTTGAATTTTCTACTGTTAAAGTTACAGTCACATGCTAATTGACTGCAATTTCAGAAACAGATTTATTTTCAAAGTCTGACTGTGTATTTAGTTGAAGTTGTGGTGTTTAATAGTTCCCATTCCAGTTACAGTAATAGCTGTAATCACTTGTAATCAGTGCTCTTTTAGATCTTTATATCGTCTCAACCTTAAAACATCTGACCTCTTTAGCAAGACTCATTTAGGATATTAGCTTCCTAACTACTCAAATTAAATGAATAATCATTAAAGAAAGTTATGTATGCAAAAAAGTTTTCATACTTTTCATTACAGCTTCAAAAACATTACATCTGCACCTAAATCAGCAGTGAGATGCAGTGTTAACCTAACCTTCCTGACAACAAGTAAAAAACAAGAAAAAAATATGTAAAATAAACATACAGTATTTCCATCTGTATCAGTCTGTTGAACAAATCAACAGGGTGCAGAAGCAGCAGCAGGTTTGTGCTGTTTACTGGAAGCGTTTGCCCAGAACATCTGACAGGAAAGTCATTTATAGCTTGAATCGTCCGATGGGAATTCAGAAGCCACATTAGCTCCCTATCAGCATCTACACCTTCCACATGATCACAACACGTCCACACAGCAGCAGTGCTTCTGCCTCATACAATAAACAAACGTTGTTTGTGTATTTGTTGCTGATGTACCGTTGAGCAGAGGGGAGTCTGTGTTTCTCTGAACAAACAATACTGGGTGCTTTGCCCAGCAGATACCTGCATTTGCATTTTTTTTGTTGTGTGCATTTGCTCAGCTCATGCTGCTATCGACACAAATCACCTCTCCCCGACTGAGAGAAGGTGCTGAAAATAAGCTGAGGTTTAAAGTTCAATCTAGAGAAATGTCACACTGATTTTTGATGAGATTCACGCTGAGTGAAATAAGTTATGTTTTTATTTTTTTGCTGGAGTTCAGGCAGCTATCCTTTAGCATGATGGAGTACAAGTTCTAAATTAATCTTACAGCTTTAGACATGGGTAAAACTTTAATGCATCGCAAAGTGAAAATAACATCTGTTGCTTTACTTGCAGCTAAAAAATAAGCAAAAAATGCAAATGATGCTGTTGTCATGACAACTGCATACCTCCAACTGTGAAGCACGCAAGCAAGTTATTTGATCTGGAACTTAGATTTTGACTGTAAAAACAATCTGAAAGAGTCAGTTTTGGAAGAAACCAGGTAATGTGGGTGTTTTTCTATAGCAACACTGAAAACCTGGTCAAAGCCTTCCATAGTAAAACATATTAGGAAAATTAGATAGTTAAAACTGATGTAATAATCATTATTGGTTAATTGTAAGTTACATTAGAACACCATCTTCTGATGTCAACACTTTATATGGAACCATAAACCTGTTTAATTTTGCAATTAGTCCAAAGTGAAATTATAGTTCAAGGGAAAATATCATGTCCGACATACTTCTATGTTTGGTAACTTGCCAAACATGCTAACTGAAAGAAGACTGCAGGTACACAAAATAGCTGGTAAATGTTTCCTGCATTAATGTTTTGACTAACATATGGCTTAATGTTGGATACTTTCAACTCCTTCAGAGGCTTAGTTCTTGCATGATTTGGTTTAAAACAGAATATTTCATTAATTAGTGCTTGATTGTTGAATAATGACATTGTTTTGATGAATATAAAATGTTTATATGTCGGGTTATTGCTAAATGTACATACAAGGGTGACTTTACCTGTCTTAAAGAAGTCATTACAGATTAATTAGTAAAACTGCCAATAATCCAAACTACACTCGTCTGGTTAGCTGGTAAAACATACAGTTTTTTAATGACATCGTTTGTAAAATTAATCAACACAAAATACATGTTTAATGTGCAAAAAAACAAACAAACAAAAAAACACCATAACTCTGTTAAGCAGAATCTTAATTTGTCTAGAAGGCATTCAAAACTTATATTCTAGATTTTTTGTTTCAACTTTTAAAAGACGTGTAATCAAATAATGTGCATGATTCACAGAGTTTGCCTGAACCACCAGGATTTTATTTTGAAGTTCAAGCTGCTTTATTTGATGAACATTCACTTTCTCTTTGCTCTCTACTGCAGGAAAAGACACTCGCTACCGATGAGAACAATACACAAAAAAGTAAAGTATATTTTTAAGAGTTGTAAAAGGCATCATGTTCATTTATGTTTGTGAATAAATCCATAAGTTGCTGCATTACAGCTTAAAGCGTAACCTAAACTCTAAAACCCTGTAAAGTATAACAGCAGTTTGTTTTTGTCAAATGAAAGTGACATGCTGGAGTCCTCCTTATAAAAACAAACACATATTTTACATTCAAGTTAATAATCTTAGATTAAACTATATTCAACTGGCGTCTGTAGGACTTG
Source organism: Pachypanchax playfairii (assembly GCA_006937955.1). Lineage (NCBI taxonomy): Eukaryota > Metazoa > Chordata > Actinopteri > Cyprinodontiformes > Aplocheilidae > Pachypanchax > Pachypanchax playfairii. The sequence goes on from SSNP01000348.1 coordinate 143,499, forward strand.
GCAAGCTGAGGAGGTATTTTACCATTTCAATACGTTTTGTTGCAGTGGAGAAACATGTTGGATATGAGCTTTCAAGAACTGGTGACCACTAAATATGTTCATTAATTTTATCATACATCCACCTACATACACGCAGGTTTGAGCAACTAAAATAGATCTTTACTTTATGCCTAATACAGTGCTTGTGTGTGTTTGGGGATTGCATGCACGTATCTGCAACTGGAAGGATGTTGATATTTAATCGATGTGTGATTGGCTGGCGACCTGTTGGCAGCAGGTGGTGCAGGCTTGTTGAGGACCAGACTTACAAAAGGATACTCACCTGCTGGAAAATTGGTCTGAGGCTGAATAGCCTATTATTTGTGAGTCCTTATACACACACTTGTATATATTTTTCAAGGACCAATTTTAGTTTTAAACCTTTTGAATTAGGACACTTGTGAAAAGTGAGGATATTTAGTTTAGTCTAAAAGCCACTTTCCATAACTGCATGGACACCATCGTCCTGTGAGTGTTAACCATGAATGAAAAACACACTGAACTCTGTGTGAATGTTGAATTCACGATGGAGAAAAAGGACTTTAAATTAGTGAACATTGAAGTGGGACACATTGAGCCTCTGAAATTCCTCAGACTCTTATTTAGAAGCTTTTAGAAAAGCCCCATAAAAGGAGAATCCTCCAAACGAAACAGTATCGTCTTCTTTTCTTGACAGCTATGGAGAAGTTATTAAGTTTACATTGTAAGTCAGTGATCCCAATTGAAGCCCTAAATCTTCCAGTTCTAAAGTTTAACATTTAATCAAAATAAAATGTGTCTCATTTTGTCTCAATTTGGTTAAAAACTAATTGATTAAACAGTAAAAATGAGAAGAAATATAAGTATTAGATGCATCAGACAACTAAGACAGAAACAGTAGATTTGTTTGTTGTTGAGATTTGATCCTGAACACAATGTGTTTAACATTAAAACTTGTAGATTCTTCTGTTTTCTTGACAAGGAAGCGCTGACTTTTTCAAATGATTTGGTTAAAAAACTAGAATCTTAAAACTATAAAACCTATAAAATTCGCTACATGTTTTAACCTAGCAAAACTGTTTTTAGGCAAAGACTAAAGCTAAAAACATACCAATTCCCCCAACCCCAAGATGAAAATATCTCATATCTTCTTATCTTATTCACTTAATGTTGGAGTCGGAATTTATATTGATTCTTATTATCTGGACGGCATTCATGATTTTACAGATTGTTTTGCCATTCCGTTCATCTGTTTAAGGACAAGCAAACTAATTCTGACAAGACTGAAAAAAAGGAAAGGAGAAATTGCTGTTTGTTTCAGTATAATCATATTTTTAATGAATATTTGAACCAGTGTTTATGTTTTGTATCTGCAAATTAATAGTGACATCTTGAAAAATGAGAAAACACTTTACTACCATTTTAAAATTCCCTGATAAGCTGTTGCTCTCTAGATGCATTCCACACTGTATATGAATAGTTGTTGATTTATGTTGTTGGGAATTTGTTCATCTATCAATATCGAACACTTTGGTGCACCGTGTTTTTCAGCCAGCACTAACATTATATAACACATCAGGATGGGACTTTTTGGTACTGAAAAAGGCTTTAAAATCTATTGAAGCTTTGTCTTTATCCATGACTGTAGCTCTTTGGGGGGGTCAGTAAGTTGGACAAGCTGATTAAGTTGTGTTTTTCTTGACCAATGGAGTGCAGCGACAGACAATTAGGACATAGATGTGTCGCTCCCTGTGGTTGTTATTTCTCAGGCCCGAAATGACCTCCGGGAAAGACTTGTGGAGGAAAAGGGGAGGGGTGAAGTTATAGCTTGCCCAGCATGCTGCTCATCACAGCGCGTTTGATCTATTGCCTGCCACCTCCTTCCTTTGCCCCCCCTCACTCAGTCATACTGTTCGAGCACCCCCAGCTACCCATATATTAAACACCAACATCCAATAGATGTGATTCACAGAGGTAAAAATAACCATGCCCCTCCACCTCCTTCAACCTTCTCCATCTTTCCATCTGTGTATCGGCACATCTCCCCACCACCTGCTTCTGGGCAAATCAGTGGGTATATCAGTACACCTGCACCTCTGAGGGTTAGAGGCTCCCGTAGCAGGTAAATAAACACCAAATGCCACATGGTGTTTCCTGCTAGACAGCTGTGGGTAAATGTTATGTCTGTAAATGTAATATCTAGAAAGGCCAAATTTTCAAGAAATTTGAAGGTTTTCCCAGCTGGAAGTTGACTTTAGTAGCTAAATTTAATTACACATTGTTAAACAATAAAGATGTTTCTATAGAAGCACATAAAACAGTGATATATGGTCAATCCTAGCAAATATTTTTTAATAAAAAAAAAAACACTACCAAGACACCATCAATGAAACACTTTAGAATATTGTGTTTTTATAATGTATCATTCTAGTGTAAATGTTGGTCTTTTTTACCAATTTATATGAAAGAATCTCATACATTTAAAAATAAAGAAAAACACTGAGCCAATTTTAAAATCTCAGTGTCATATTTTGTCTTAATTCAAAATAGCAAAAAACAAAATCAATGAAAAAACACAACATAATAAAAGTCGCCACATCGAATTGATTCATTCTTTCCCACATTGCTCTTTAAATGTCTGAAAAGCCTCATTTATAGTCCAGACTTTTCCTCCTGGACTTGACAACATGACTATGTAGTACATTTGCATAATGCCTGCCCAGTGGGTAGTTTGGCACACCCCGTAACACAGAATGAGCATCTGCCTCAAACTCTGACCAATCAGAGACAACTGCAGTGTTTTCAGCTGGGGAGGGGCGAGAAGGTCTTAACAAATAAAAGCATCAATAAACTGATTCAAATAGAAATAATATGTAGAGATACATAGTAAATTAAGTATTTATTTTCAGTGCAATATCAATGTAAAACTGCAGTTCTCTAAAGGAAGCCTATTGCTAGCACTTTAATTTCAGTGAAAAGAGAATGCCATACTTTTTATTCACACTGCAGAAAACTTTATGCAAAAAAATCAAACCTTTTGATATCAGATTTAAAAGATCATTTTGTATGAGAAAAATCCCATCTGTTAGCTTAGTGATGGAATATCATCTCTGCAAATATATCTGCAAACAAAAATCAAGTTTAGTCTTTCTTTTTGGAAATTTATCTTTATAAATTCCCAAATTACTGTCATGTTTATAAGAAACACTTGAAGTGTAAAATTATCATGATCTCTTGACAATAGATTAAAAAGAAGAAAACCAGGTTAATGGGAATTTTCACCAAAACTTAAATCAAATTCACTGGCATGTCAACCAGATTTTTTTTACATTTGATTAAACAATATGAACATGAGTCTTTGAGTTTCAAATCTGCATTTTGTCTGGTACATAAAAAGATTCTGGCAAAATTCAACCCGGTGAGCCAGGAATAATGTGACAGTCTGTTGACTACAGGCAGCAAAAAACAAAACAAAAACAAAAAAAAACACAGCTGTGAGGTCTCTGGAAACCAGCAACCTGCATGTTCAGACTCACAGCTATTTGCACTGACTATCTAGATGTCTATGACGGTTTCACCAAAATAAATAAAACTCCTGTCCCTCTTTGACCTAGCAGCTGTGTCCTGGGGTTAGGAAGAGGAGTCGGGGTAGTTGTTTAGCTCAGTGGGGACACAGCCATTGATTTCTGAGTGCCTTCACAGGCTCCTTCCTCATTGAGATGAACGCTTCTGCCAAGGCCACTGATGATAACGAGGAAAGGAGGAGGAGGAAGGACAGTATGGCCAGACCTTTGGGAAATCAGGCCATAATTAAAAGGCCAGAGAAGCCCTGAGCAGATGGTAACAAGGAAAGGAGAAAGGAGGGACGATAAGGAGGAAGAAAAAATATAGAAAATAAATTAGAATATAAGTTGGAAGAAAAATACTAAATGCAGAAGTTGAAAAGGCAATCAAGGGTGGAGAAGGTAAAATAAATCTAAAAAAAACTAAAGACAAAATGTTTGCAATGAGAAATTGAAAAACAAACACAAAAAATGACTAAAACTGCAAGGAAAAAATGTAAAACAATGGAATACTGAAACCAAGAAAAACAAGGAGGAAAAAGACAAGAGAAGAAAGATGAGAAAATCAAAAGAACAAGAAGACAAGAGAAACGGATAATGGGAAAAATGTTGTGTGTATAAAAGAGACAAAAAACTGAGCAGAGAGCAAAAAGATGGAAAGAAATTAGAAGGAAATGGAGACTCAGAATGGAGATGAGATAAGAGAAGGCAAAGAAAAAAAAAGGGAGGAGAGAGAATAAAGAGTGTGATTAGTTATTATTAAGGAGAAAGAAGTCGACACTCCAGCTGTTGACACATAAATTTCAACACCTAATTGGTCCTGACAAAGGACAAAATCAAGGACTAAATGTCCTGGCAATTTACTGGTTCATATATTAAACAATATTTTATAAAGCAACACTTAGTTCTCTTATTTTTAGAGCTGCATCACACACTATGATATCATGTCATTTTTTCATCCTATTTGATTCTTTTCCTTTTTTTTTAATTTAGCTTTCTTTTATTTTAATGACGTTTTCTGGTTGCTATCATTTTGTATTTGGCACCACTAGTTGTTGAGGTATGCAGGCCTTTGCTAACTGAGTCACATTCTACATGAATGGTTCAATGTTTCTTTATGACCCATTTTGAAACAAGTCACATCAAAATTGATTTCATAAAATTCAGTCAGTCCAAACGTCTTTCTAGTTTAACAAGAAGAAGAATGTTGAGGGGAATCGCTGGACAGATCAAAGCTTGTCTTTTTATTCTGTTATACACTCAATTCCACCTCTCCTACTGACAAAGTGACCCACCCGATGACGTGACTCTGAACTCCTTCAAATGTCTGACTTTTTCAGACTATGTCAGCTCTAATTGGTCATTACCGCGGCTTGTGTCACGGCCCGAACTACGGTTTGGGTTGAACTTTTAGATTAGTCAGCATTAGTCTTGTCACTGAAAGTGGTGAACAAAGCCTTTTTTTGATACTGTGGGATTCCCATTGACCATTGATTTAACATTAGAAATTTATGATAGAGGGCAAAACATTTCTGCACTTTGTCCACTGACGTACTTAGAGAGGTAGATCAAAGGAAACCAATGACAGTGAAGCAGTCTTTCTATCAGAAGAGCCAATCAGAAGTGAGGAGCTCCATACAGGAGTGAAGGCAGCAAAGATGAATTGAGACTCTTTTGCTAGGATCTCGTCCAGAGCACATCTGGCCTGAAAAGTCAAGGTTTGTTTTTTTTATCAGTGTGAAAATGAACGAGTTTCACACCACATTATATAATTACCACTACAATCGACATGTCTCCTGCCAATAAAACCAAAAGGCAAATTTGGCAGCGTTCCACAACACATATATTGGATCGATACTATTTGTTAACAGGGCTTTTCGCTTGACATGCTTGAGTGTGTTAAGCTAACTGTCAAGAAGAAAGTAAGGTGAGTTTTATGATTATAATAATTTAAATAAATCAATAAATTACATTTATTTTAATTAATGAAATATTATTTGCCCATTCATTGCAATCTGGTTTTTAATGAAGATGGAATTTTGAAAAATGTTATTATTTTGCTAAAACTGCATTAAGATTGAATTCTTTTGATGCGTCACCACAGGAAGATGTCAGCGCTGAATCTCAGCTGAATGTGTTTCTTTTATCACGTATGGGTTTTCTCCTACAGTCCAAAACATGCATGCTAGGTTGCTTGGTGATTTTAAATTGCCTGTAGGTAAGAGTGTGTTTATGCATGATTGTTTCTCCATTGTGTCTTTGTGTTGGCATTGTGATGAAACAGCTACCTGTTAAGGGTGCACCCAGGCTTTCCTTTCTTTAACATCTAAGACAGGCTCTAAAATCACTTGAAAAGTAAAAAAATAAACCAGGTTCTTTGAAAAGGCAAATTTATTTCTCCACAAAACCTGTTTGTCCATGTAAGTGTGCTCAAACAGATGTGAAGAGGCTAAAGCTTTAATTAAACTGCTTCTTGTGTTTGCTGCTGCACCTAAACTGGCGTTTGCTGCCTGTTTATTTTCATGTCAATAACACTGAAGGGACTGAACACAAACAGCAACAACCTGTCTCTGAATACACTCTATTAACTTTGAGCAGAGCTGTGACTCAGAGCGCCTGCTTTGCAATTTACCAGTTGCTGGGGGCCAACAGCAGCTACATTCATTAACAACAGCTCTAACTCAGCCAACACACACATCAGGCTTCTCTGGCAGCCTAGCAACAATGTACCTGATTGGGATAATTACACACCATTATATTGTTGTGTTCAGACCACAAGTCCTAAATTAATGAACTGAAGTGCTTTCTTTGCCTTTGAAAATCACACCAAAAGACTAAAGAAACATTCAAAAAAGAGAAGGAACTTCTTCTTAGAAATACCAAGGCCTCTGAGAAAAGAACAGAATTTGACATCTTTGAAAACTGTTTTTTAAACAAAATATTTAATGCTTTGCGAGCTCAGAGCCTTGTTCTTTTTTTCAGTTTTCTTAGAGTCAAATGGCTACTCTTTATTACTTTATCATTGTTTCACACCTTACAGTGTTAAAGGTACAGTATGTAAGAATTTTACAGTGAAATACTAGCACAACAGTCTAATGTCCCACTGATGTTGAAAATAAAGTCACATTTTAACAGATCTCGGTCTCAGCCGGCTGGGTGGTCACCAGTTTCTGTCACTTTAAAAACGCTGGTCTGGACCGGAATCATTATTCACACGTCCAGACTTCCTGGTTCCATGACGAATCACATGTGAACCTGCAGGGCTGCCAAGTCTTCAACACACGCAGCTGGAATTCCACAACGAGCAGCAGCAAAAAGTAAGAAACCACCACATCCTTCCAACTGAGTAGCTGAGCTACACGTGATGGGGTGTTCAAACGCACTTAGGAAAACTCAACGCTGAACAAATAGACCTTCAGACATTCCCACAAATTGAACAAATGCAAGTGAAACAAAACGAGAATCAACATAAGAACTGGCAACCCAACAGAAAAAATCCGGGAGGGGAGGGGTTGAGTGGCTAAGAGTGGATGTTTTTTTTTGTTTTACATGAACTGAGGGACTCGGATTTGACAGCAAAGTCTAATTTTTACATACAGTAACTTTAAATTTAACAGGAGCTGATCAGAAGGTCCAAAGTGGTTTGAACTTCCAAGTTAGAACTTTAAACCAACAAAATTATTGACATCACAAAACATTTGATCCGAAAATATCATATTATATATTTGCCTTTAAGACGTGTGAAACAGAGTTGCAATCAAGCTCACTGTTGTTTCTGTTTGGTTTCTACAGATATTAAAGGGACTTTAATTTTCAAGCACATATTTTCATCTAAGTCAGTTTGAAGGTCATCAGCATCACCTTTAAATAATCAGAAATCTGGTTGAAGATCTTCTGGATATGCATGCTTAACTGTTGTTTAATTAAGAGAATTAGATTTGATTATTTGATTCAATGTTTTAGTTAACTGAAAGCTGACTGATGGAGTAAAAGGAATCATAAAAATAAAGCAATGTTTAGGTAAAACATGGCATTTTATCAGGCTACAGGTGCTAACTTGTCAGCTAATTGATATCTTAATTACAAAACAATAATTAAGACAGCTTTAAAACTGCATAATATTTATATATTTTTTCTGTTTGTAATTGTCATGGGATTTTACATCTCATTTATAGCTGTATTCTAGAAGACATTGCTCTTCATTTAATCTGAATGCATTGTCTTGTACATTTTAGAAATTATACCAGGAAACATGTATGCGTCTAAATCCACCCACCTGGCTGCTCCTGTAGAGCAGAGGTGGGACAATCTTTGCAATGTAAATGACAAATTAAGAAGAGACGGAGATCTACAATGATGTCTCCCGGTGAGGAGCAGAAACTGCTGGCTTCCTGCTGTTCTCATTATGTGTGGCTGAACGTGAAACAAACATTAGGAGGTGTGTTAAACACTGAATATTTTGTTCTCTGTGTTTATATGGCTTCTCCTCCTTCCTGCTCTCTTGGAAGCAGATGATAAGACTAGTGCAATAACGACTTATGCAATGTCATAAGCTGTGAAAAGATATTAAAATGTCTCTATAAATGGAAGGAAAATGCAATACAAGTCCTAAGTGTGCTGAAACAAATTGGCACATCATCAAATATTTTCTAATGACTGTATTAAATCAAGGAGCAATTCATTAAGTTAAATAAGCTTTTAAAGTTTTTACACTCACTCAGATAGACGTTTTGATCTTTGACACAGTGTTCACAGTAAAATAAAGTTATGAAATGTAAGTCCAACCAAGCAAAGTTACATACAACCAGACTAAATAGACCATGTATCATGTCACACTGTAAATAAACTTTGCAAATAAATATGTTTTTTTGTTGTTACAATACTTTTTTGGAAACAAATCGTACACTATCTGAGTTTATTTCCTCGTGCTACATAAAGAAAAGTGCATTTTAGGGTTAAACAGCAGAATTTAGTATGAGGGAAGCACTTGTGAAAAACTTAATGTCAGCCCCATGGTATGAAATTTTTCCAAATACAGATATATTTCAGTCTTGCATGCATTCATTCATCCATAGTTCAACGTCTTTATTTTTAACATGTTTGGAGTATACTGATATGTTTTAGAAAAACCTAAAAACAGCATTGCTTCTTCTCTGCTAATTTTCGACAGCATATAACCACACATAAAATCCACTAGATAATAATCACTATCATGTTGATCAATAACTAAAACCAGTGCATTTTAACACAGAATCTACTTCAGTAAACTAAAACAGTATACTGAGTTCCAAATTGTTAATAAAAATGTTTTTTAAAGTTGAGTTTGACTTCTTATTCTAATAAAACATGCTCAATGAAAACCACCAAAACAACAACATGCTGCTTAATACTTAATACTGTGACAGATCAGGAGGTTAAAATACTGTCATTGTCCATAGAGTCCAAATAAGAGCACGAATACATCAGACTGATTCCTTTATACAGGCCAGCCAGCCAAATATCGGATGATCTTAGTAACACATCATTGTAGTGATTAGATGGACATTGTGATATCAGCACAACAATTGCAGTGACACAAAAAGCGTAATGTTCAGATAACCTGATAGGTCTTACTTTCAAATGCTATTCCTTTTTTCTCATTGTCCTGGACTCTACACTAAACTCTACTCTAACTTCATTGGAAGGTGATGCTCATGAAACATCCTGATGTCACTGCACTCCTGTCAACCGGGAAAAAAAAACTTATTGTAAAACATTTTTCATATAAACTACTTATCAAAGTAACTTTTGTCTTACACTTTTTTGTTTGTTGATGTGTGTTGTGTAGTTGTCAAACTGTCTGCTCATTTCCTATTAATACAGATTATTTGATTCTAGATCAGTTAAATCATGTTGCATCTGTTTAAAGGTGTCAACTGGCTGAAAGAAAAAATGAACTGGAATCCGTTTTAACAAATCACATGCTCTTTGCCATCACAAACAAAAGCCAGTCAGAATATTGTCTCTGATTGGTCGGCTTCACTAAAAAAAATCTATGCAAAACAAATTTAGTCTAAAATACTTCATAGAAACAACTTTTGTTTGATCTTAATTAGAATATTATTCTGAGCTAAATCCTACATTTGGCAGATCCAGGCTAGTCTGGGTTTTTTGTATCTCAACACAAGGTCTTTAATGAATCCAGCACTTTACTGATGACCCTGTAAACCTGCCATAGTTCTGAAGCTCTTTATTCCAGGTTTTCAGATAGTACTCTCAAGCTCAATGGATGGACATGAGTATTTTTACCCAACTTCCTTGGCTACCCACTGCTGTGATTTCCTCCTATCTATAGCCATGTTAGGTGTGGTGCAGAGAAGCTGCAGGTGGCTGCTGCAGGTGTGGTGCTCCGATGAGAAACTGACAGAAACACAAATTCATTCTGACAAAAGACACTCAGGAGTACATACACACGCATGGTCACACATCGAAGAATACATGACAAATTTCTGCAGCTCAGACCACAAACATCCACCATAGTACATACATCACAGGCCTGCAGCACAGCTGGGAGACAACTAAAGGAATTGTGTGTGTACTTGTGTGTACGTGTGTGTGTGTACTTGTATGTTGTAGAGATGGTCAGTTGCTCCTTCCATGTTCTGTGGTGAAGCAGTCAGCAATGCTGTGATGCTCCACTGAACACCATAGACAAAGCAGCTCTATAAATATGTGTTTTTTGCAGTTGTTGGTCAGTGGTAAATGGTAGGAAGCAATGTGCATGTGTGTGTGTGTGTGTGTGTGTGTGTGTGTGTGTGTGTGTGTGTGTGTGTGTGTGTATCTGAGCTGAGAAAATGCAAATCTGTTCATTTCCATTTAAAGTCACCTCATATATTAAAGAAGAAGCACCAGTCTCTGAAACCTGTTTGTCGTTATCCTGCTGAACACATAACCTGTAACTGAGCAGCACATTTTACTCCAGAATGTCTTGATAGTCTTCAGGTTTCATTTTACCCTGCACAGATTTAAAAAACACCCTGTGCCAGATGTGACAAAACAACCTCAAAATCAAGTGAGACCTCTCTGTGTTTCACAACAGTAAAGCAAATGGTGTTTTTTGTTTTTGTTTTGAGGCTCATTATTATGTCTGTAAACATGGAACTGATAATAAGTGGCTAAAAGCTCAATTTTCTTCCCATAATTTTAAAAGGAGTTTGGCCCAGAAATATGGGAGCTTGCCAATATGCATTTTCTCTCTTTTTTTGTCAATGTATCTTTCATCAAAGAGCCTGTTCTAGTTAAAATATGACTGATTGTGATCAGAAAATGACAAACATTGAATTTGGTGTTTGAATGATTTTGGATGCTTTTATTTTACCATCTGTTCATCACATTTTCATATCTTCTTGTGTCCATGTTCTGGGTAGCTGTTAGCTTCTGCAATGTCATGTTGGTGATACAGTAGCTGATGTTGCCTGCGTTACTGTTCTTCGTTTGACTGGTGCTTTGGTAAAGCTGTAAGGTACATGTTTTGAGCACAAGAAGGACAGTTTTCAATAGTTTCTAACCCCTCCTTTCCACTGGACGTGCAACAGACGTTCAACGTTAGTGATGCATAATACGCTGCTGATAGCCGCCATTAAAGTCAATGACACCGTTCCCACTGCGTGCGAAGCAGCGTGCATGAGACGCATCCCAGAAGCGTAGTGTCGCGAGCATTACATTTCAGTTCTGTTTTCTTATGCGGTAAGATTCTAAACAAGTTCAGCAGTTTAGTTTGGACCAGACAGGAACAGTGTACTAATACAAACACGAAGGGCAGCCTTTTCATATGTGCATGTGCAGCACACATTGTGAGATTTTGCTAAAAACGCAAAAAAATATTTTTAAAAAAATGCATTTGGAACAAATAGGTCTGCAATTAAACTAAGGTTAGTGATCACTGAAAACAATAATAATCCAAGAAAACATCTGTTGGGCTAGGACAGGATTTAAACTTATTTCACTAGATTGAATTTGTCAGTAATATCAATAATTGTGTTTGTTTTGCTGTTGCTCACCCACCGGAACCTAAGACTGTTTTTGCTTTTCTCTTGAGAGACTGCATGCAATGAGAACTGATTTTCTAATCACGTTGTTATGGTCCTTCAAGCATAACTCTCAACACTTTTCAGTCGTTTGAAGTCAGAACCTGGCTCATTAAAGGTAGTGATGTTCATTCTTGGGTTGAATAGGGTCAGGCAATGATTTTTTTTCTACTTGATCAACTTTGTAATCTGGACAACTTTCTATATATTGAGCTCTAACTCCTTCACTCCATATTCTAAAGCCTTTTCTTTCCCAACCTCCCCCTTACCTGAAGCACACTTGGGACACAAAATCAATAAAAAGATCAGGGTTTCAGAGAGGAATCGTTGTGTTTTATGGAAAGATACGGGCAGCCATCTTTTCCGATATGAATAGAAGGCAATGCAGCTCAAAACACACACTTAAAATGATTTATCCATCTACAGGTTTACAGTGTTCAAGTTCCATGTGTTCGTAGCAGCCAGAGACAGAATTTGATAGATGCCACCATCACTGAGCGGTGATAGTGTGTCTAAAGAAACATGAATCTAAAAAACGAGCAAGAAAGACATACTGAAAACATAATATTAAAAAAGCAAATATCTTCCACCAGCCAAAGATTTTTTTTATTCATTTTTCTGTCAGTTCACAGGAAAATATAGAGTTATTCAACTTAAAAAAGATTGTTGTAAAACACTATCTTTGGTTTGTCGTGTCTTGGAGTGAAAATATTTGATGTTGCGTCTTTGATATGACAGAGGTTGGAAACGTGTATGACATCTATCTGTGATGTTCATGGTTTTAGTGTCTTAAAGTCCTAATGTGAGGGCTGAAGAATTTTAAGAATTTTAATTCAATGGATCATTTAGATTCAGACTGGTGAAAACATGATGTCGAACAAACTAGACTGTGCTGTTCAGCAAACTGCAAAAAAGACCAATTTGATAGATGCAGCAAACTAAAGGAACAGGAATATGAATACAAATAAATGTGAAAAAGCCTGAGAATTATCAAAGAATGAAAAAACAAATAGAAAAGTTGTAATAAAAGTATTAATTTTCAACAACTCTTTGAAAATATAGTCACAGTTATTGTAGATCTAAATTTTTAGCATGTTCACCAACAATTTTTAACACTGTTCCTATTAATGACACAGTTTCCATTTGATTTTGAATATCATATTCAAGGTTAAAGACAAAATATGCATTGGCTATTATTTCCATCTTTTATTTTACAGCTGACCTTTTTGAACAAAGATCCAGAGACCAATGAAAATAAGATTAACAACCCAAGATGCTGAGAGTGATCAGTTTAACATGTTAGCTTGAGTTTTCCACATCATTTCGGTTGCCCACCTCCATTCAGAGCACAACAAAGAACAAATTTGATAATAATATGAATTTCAACAAGAATGTAGAGGATATTTTGCTCACATCACACATTGTTGGGTATTTAATGGAGCATCAAAGAATGAGGATGATAATGAGATCCAAATCAACTGAGAGGGATAAAGTAGCCTACTAAAATTATGGAATAAAGTAAAATAAAAAAAATGAATAAAGAGAACCTTTTGTTTGACCTTTATTGTAAACGGCTGAGTGCCACCGGGTTAGATAAAAATACTAGAAAAATTAGCTCAGGCGGTAGAGTTGATTCTTTCATCTGAAAGGTTAGAGGATTGATCCCAAGCTTCCACCTTTTACAAGATATTTAACCTCACATTGTCCACAACTTGTCCCTGACTTAACTTTCCAGATAAAAGCATGCCAAATGAGTGTATAGTGTTAGTACCTAAGGTATTTCAGCCATCTTATCGACATACAACAGCTGTACTTTGCAGAATAGTAACAGAAAAAAACACTAGTAATGATGTAATGAGAGCCTTCTGCTGCACAGCAGACACTAAGTAACACTTTGATCCTTCTTGTCTTGTTTATCTTGGTTGTTGTTGCTACAGCATGGCCTTTGGACTGAAAATTACCAAAAAAATGAGGGAAAATCTATAAAAGAGATCTTTCAGCTCGACTTTCTTACCTGTATTCCAACATAAGCTTGTTTTGTGGAATTAATTCCTACTTTGATGTATCTGTCATTTTCAAAATTAAATGACTCTTACAAAAATGTGTGTACTATGCTAAAGGGTTTCTTTTTCCACTCTCTTGCATAAACTTTATCTCCACTGAAACAAAGCAGGATATCAATAAAGCTGCCTGAGTTATATGTGCAGCTCAGACAGTGGCGAGAGTGGTATGACTCCCTTTAGTAGTCCGCCCACTGAGCCTTCTCCACCTGTGGTATGTGCATGAGGTAGAAACTAGGAAATATGATGGAGGATCCATAATCGTTATCTGTCCCCACCATTCCTTACTGCAGGTAATAGCATTCCCAGACTGAGGCTCTTTAGGAGCCGCAACTGATTGAGAAATTTAATCGAGTCAAGATGGATGTGGCCAACTTTGAAGGCAGAGGCGGTCCAAGTCAAAGTGTATCCATGATAGTGTGTTTAATAGCTATGAGAAACATTATGCAAGCATTATATGAATGGCCTCATTTCAACCACATTTGGTTTAAATATTGTCTTGCTCAATTTCAGCTGTTTATAAACCTATGTGGGGAGGAATCTTAATAAGGAGGTAAGTTGAGGTGAGTTATAGCAGAAAAACTGAAAGTAAAAATCAGTGGGCGTTTATAAATTTAAATAATCAACAAGATGAAATTAATGAGACAGCATTTGAATTTTTATCGGCTTTATCAGTTTCGGATAAAAATAAAATTACCCTTTTTGTGGGAATTTTTTTTAATGTCATATAATGACCGGCCAAGCATGGTTGTGGAACAGGACCCAGGTGCATGCAGCAGACAAGGAGCAGTAAGACCCTAAAAGTATTTAATGAAAATAAATATGATATCTAACTGACAGACAGGACTCATGGCATGAACATGGTAACATGAAATGCAGAATCTGAAAAAGTAACAGAGGACCCAAAGACTAGATATACTGTGACACTTGATTTTTAAAGGAGACCTGGTGTGTGATTCTGAATGGAAAACAGCTGCAAGTACTTAATAGGGCAAAACAGGGCCAGACAATTGTAACTGAAAAGACTGTTACAGGCTAAGTGAAATTTCTAGGTAGATTCAGAAAAGACCAGATTTGTGCAAAGAGAATAAAAATCATATAGAAAAACCAAATAGGACACAAGACTGTGACTGTAAGGAAAATCAGGAAAAACTGTAGCAGAGCTGAACATATAAACATCTAACAAAACCAGAAGGGTAGTGAGTGAGAAGCTATGACAATACAGACTACATGAAACTAATTTACAGAACTAAAAAGAGCAAATGCTAATGATAGACAGATACCAAAATGTCACAAAGGGAAAATACCATGATATGATGACACAAGGAATACAGCGAGGGAATAAATACCAGTATATATTAAACTAGACATAAAGCAGCGGAGAAATAAACAGCATGAACATTTCAAGTAAAACAAGCAAAAATACAAAAAATACCTGAAATATCACCATGCTGTTTGAAGGTTTTTGACCTGACAGCTCATTCATTTTACACCACTGACTTCTTTTTTTTCTGTTCACAGAACATTTATATCCTGCTGACACTCACTGTTGAAGAACTTCATTCTTAAAGCATAAAAAATAAATAAAAAAAGATCAAAGATGTTCATGAAACAAATTCAATATTCTTGTTGGACATCTGTTGGTCAATGGAGATCAGAAAATACTATATCAAACAGAGTACTTGACAATTATTATTCTTTTTTAATTGATCTGATCAAAACGTCTTGAGTTCATTTTAGGTTAAAAAAGTTATAAAAATGATGAACTATCCTAACATTTCCTGATGAGGAGCTAAATGGATGTTTCTTTGAATGTGAATCTTAATTTAGATTCACTTTCAAAACCACTAAAAGAGCTATTATTTGACTACAACCGGATCATAAACCATTACCTTCCTCTGTCACCTCTGATAAATCTTTATGTGACAGTCATTTAATTTAATGGCATTAACTTGGCCTCCAATTCTACTGTAAGGAACGTTTGTGTCATTTTTGACCAAGATATGTTATTTAAGTCTCATCTAAAATACATTCCCATGACGACCTTCTTCCACTTGATCAAATTTGGGCTATTTACAAAGGGATGCAGAAAAATTAGTTGATGCATTTAATTAATTCTATGCTCTGACTATTGTAATTATTTATCATCAGGAAGTTTAAACATTAGAGTAAAAGTCATCCAACTAATTCAAAATGCCAGAGTTCTGATAAGACTGGAATGGAAAATCCCAGTTATTTTAGAATCGCTCCACTTGTAAAATCTTGAATAGAATTTAACATTTTATATGCAATCTGCAGTTGCATGTGGACTCAGTTTTTGTTTTTAGACAGAGGGGGCAGAATATTTGTTTATAAAAAAAAAAGCCAGCTACGTGTGGACATGGCCTTAGTTTGGGTTATCTTGTGAAATAACATCTCCTATAAGGTGTTTGTATTTTCGTCCAAAATGCAGCCTCAGAAAAGCACATGTATTTACATATTGAACGTTAAACTTGAGCACGATATCTTACCTCTTTGCCATTAAAGGAGGCTACATATAATCAAAAAACCTATAAGCATGTTTATCTTAGATTTGCTGAATAAGAACATTTTTCATAGTTGCGTTTAGGAAACACATTGTTCAGTAACCTACCAGTCAGGCCCTGAAGAAACTCGTCTTGACACTTAGATTTTCAGAATTACAGAAATCAAAATTCCTATCACACGGACACATACAGACACGGTCCGTAACTGCATCTCAAAGAGAAATATTTGCTCATAAACGCACACAAACATGCACATGTGGAGATCTAACAGCTGAATAGAACCTTATTTATTCTATCTTCCCACACAGGAGCATTACTTCTGAGACTCTTACTATTATCACATATGGATAAAAAACAAAAAGAAAGGCTGACTGCATGGAGTGCAGTGCCTCACCAAACGCCCACAATAACACACACGACGAAGAGAGAGAAGGAGTGGAAGAGGAGGGAGGCAGATTCAGAATGAGAAGATTCAGCAGATATTACAAAGAAATATCCAGAAAAAAGTGAACAGGGCAGAAGGAGAGAAGAAATTAAAGGAGGGTGGCGAAAAGGAGAGGATAGAGGGCAGAGGAGTAATACTATAGAGAGGAAATTAATAGAGATGGAATATATAGTATACTGTGCTGAAGAGAGACAACTGCTTTAATGAACTTACTTTACTTACACATTTCACTTCTTTCCATTTATAAATGAAGTTGTTTTTCATTTAACTGATTACTTCTGCTATTTTAATCACTTTTGCAACATTCTTGTTATTTAATGTGAAAGTTACATAAAGAAAGCCAATATAAAACCAACACTGCATGATGGAACCAAAAGCAATCAACATAAAATAAAGTTGCAATCAAACCTGTTATCTCTGTACATCTGCTGTTTGCAGTGTGTACATGCTGCTACTACTGAGATAATAAAGGTTATGCATCTTTTTCATGATGACTAATTAGATTTATAGAGCTTATCCAAGCTATTCATTTTTCTTTATAAATCATTGCATTTATTCTTTCTTTGCAATTCGGACCTCAAAAGTAAACCAATATTAGTTTTAAATAAATCCTCCAGAATGGAGTAAATAAATAAATAAACATAGATGAATTGACATGCAATAAATATGGCCTTCCTATATAAATATATAAAAAAAATTTTTGTCTTTCTGTGCAAATGCAAAAGACAGCAATGTAACGATGAGCTATGCACCAGTTTAACATAACATAAGGTTCCATTTTAGTTCATTTTTAGTAAAAAATGTGTAAATGTGTTTACTTCTTACTTACTTTTATATATATGTATATACTTCTATTATCTTTCTCACTACAAATACGAGTAACATACTGCAGCCAGTGTGAGAGGCAAAGTTGGGTATTTTAGACCTTCATATGGATGAGCAGTCGGTATTAAATGAAAAATGTCATGGAAAATAAAATCTGACAAGGCGTTATTACAACATTTTAATGTAGCTTTAGTCCATTCACTCTGTCCACATCATTGATGCTAATTTATTCAGATTCTTCCAACTGGTTCTGTGTCTGTTTTTATTCCCTGCTCATCATTGTTGTTCTTTTAATCACTGTAAATGTTTTCTAATATTATGTTGTATTTTTTTTTTTTTTTTAGTCATCTTGCTTTCAAAGTCTGATGTTATATATGTGCACAACAATAAATACTCTTATCTGGGATTTGTTATTTTTCCAACCAAAATGTTTTACTTTAATTTTTACCAAGATAAAAATGAATGAAAGCAGACTGTGTCATAACAGCGTTGTACTGTACATTTGATGTGTAAAATAAAATGTTAGCAGGTATAAATTCAAATTCAGTGTTCCAAGATATAATCATGTGTTACAATATTAACAAGTTTCTTTTTTAGCCTGTCGACTCATTTTAAGACACTGGAAAGCAGCAGAACATCCACAGGTTAATAAATGGGTTTGTGCAATGGCCGAAACTGCATCATATGAATGTATGCTCAGCAGATTGAGCGAAGACAGCGGAGAGGGGATCTCTCACTGGGAGGGATTCTGGGACTTTATAAAGACAGATAAAGACTGTGGGTGAAATCAAGTTCGCTATGTGACTGTTGTTATTCTGACACTGTGTGTCTGCAAGGAATATATAATAATAATATGTGGAACCTGTATCCATAATCAATTGCCATATCTGTACCATCTGTTCTTGGATGTTAGAGCCTATTAATATTGTCATGTACCAGCCTCAAAAAGTTCAATAAAAACTTGAATTTAAAAAAAAAAAAGGTGTATTTTTTTATGTGCCTGAAAATTACTTTTATTTACTACATATAAGGGCAACCCAAGTTAATAAATGTTTGAGAAGATGCCAGTTTTTATAATTAATAAGAAAATAATAATCTGTACACTTTTTGCCATTATTTGATTTTGTAAAGTTGCCTTTTCTAACATATTAGCAAGATTTGTGAATAATCAGCAAAGGAGTTCTTGTATGTGAATGAAAAAGTAGAAAGTTGAAAAAGCAGACAAAAAAAGTCAGAAAAAACCAGAATGAGATGCTGAACAACTTACAGAATTAAGATGACGACACCGGGAGCTGATATCAAAGGATTTCCTCGGATAACTGAGGCCACTTTAATCTTGGTGAGGTCCAGGATGCAGCGTATCATCCACAAGGAGGAGAGCGAGGAAAAAGCTCCCAGGGAGAGGAGAAAATTTAAAAGGAGGAAGTGAAGCTTTGGGGACAGTTGGCAGGAGCCTCTGGGTGTCTCGGAATGGGGAAGAAATAAAATCGGTTCTGTCCTCCACAGATTTAATGCCACACTGTTTTTTCCTCTCTACAATCAGTTCCTTTTTTTTTGCTTTTATTCAAGGCTTGATATGGAGATAGAAAGGCCTGCAGGGAAAAATTCTGAAAAAGACAAGTTCATACTGGGATGACAAATTTTAATTGAATGGCAACTGGGTTTAGAGGGAAAGGGCAAAGTTCTCAGTGTTTAGGAAATTTCCCAGGGAAAACACAAGCAAAATTGGTTTCTTCTATTCCCTCTTCCTTTTTTCTGTTTTGTTTCCTTTTGAGGAACCTCCAACATTTAAAAATCTTGTTTGCAGAGGAAAAAAAAAGGGAACTCACTTTGGGGGCAGAAACAAACTCAATTAGCGATGGATGGAGATAATGGTGTGTATCGGAGGCACCTGCTCAGCCTCTTCTTTCTCTGTCTCTCTGCTTTTCCACCTGACTGCCAAGATTAAGGCATATAATCAAATTCTCCTAATTGGCCCTGATTGTGGCGACCAGCCAGGAGTGTCTCCCCTCAGTCTCTGTGCTTCCCTTCTTCATGCAGCACAAGGAATGACAATGAGTCCTGGGCAACAGGAGTGCCTGTCAGTCAAGACTCTGGGCTTCTGCAGTCAATTTCTGATTCACAACTAGTTATTATCTTTGCGTGTTGGCATCCTGATCCAGCCATATCCTCTACCGCCACCTGATCTTCTTTTTCATTGAAAACCACTATGACCAACAGGTTTTGTAATAGTCGTTTCTTTTCTCCTGCTCTTGTTTTGTTGTCTGTGGCCTCTTTCTCCCTTTATGCTTGCATCTAATCACTCCTGCACTTCCTGTGACTAATCCACAACCAGATCAGCTGTCGTTAATTGGTTTCAGGTGTCTCTGGGAGCAGCAAAAAGGGAGAGTGTTGAAGGTGGTGGTGGGGAGGATTTCACGCCTCTGTCACCATTAATTAAAAAGATGATTACACAGAAAACAAAGATTAAAAAGGTAAATAGGAAGTGCAGGGTCCGATAATAAGCTGGTGGCACTTTTTTACTCCTCTCTTACCTTCATGAGTGTCCATTGCCTGTCAGTGTATAACAATTCATCAAATCACTTTCAATTTGTTAAAACTGAGTGATTTGTGGTCAGGTTTGATGGAGGTTTTGTCACACTGTTGTGGCTACATGGTAAGATGAGACACATACCACCTCCTCTGAGTTAACACAACAATGAGGGTTCTTGGATTTTTTTTTCTTCTTCGGGTTTGTGTAAGTTATAGATTTTTACATCACAGTATTTAAATAGGGTCCAATGGTTAAAAAAGGAGAATCCACAGTAGACCAAGTTAAGAGAGGCACTGGCAATCCATCCTCAGTCATCCAGATGGGGAAATTGAAGCCTTTGAACAGATGTAGGAGACACGGTCCCACTGAAGAGGATGTGTTGAGCTGAAGGATGGTAGACCGGTACCTGTAGCTGGAGACTATGTTCACTGAAGTCCAAGTTCACCCCAACAACGCAGGCCTGTTTCAGTCTGGATAACAATGGATGATGACATCACTTTGACAAAGACCCAATAAGATCTGCATTGAAAACAGAAACACAGTCAAAATTTTAGAGTTTTACAATGTTTTGAACTGAAAGAAAAAAACAAACATAGGGTTTTCTCAAAAATTTTCAAGGTATATCTGCTAATCTTTTCTGTGGATGGTTGCCTTAAATTCACATAAGCAAACGCTGACCTCCTGTTGTGTCCTATTTAAATTTTATTGTGTCGTACTGCTTTTCAGCTCTAATCATCTGAGACATGAACCATCTGTGACAGAAAACCTTTACTCTCTTGACCACATAATATTCCCCTAGTGTCTGATTTGTTACACTTTGTGAACCACGATCAAATTTAATTCATCTCTTTTTTTGCCAAGCACATATACACATACAGTAGGAGAACTGCCTATGCAGGCAACAGCTCATAATGTCCAAGTATTAAGTGTTGTAACACCACTAAGTTCTCTAATTTATGTCTCTGTTAGAAACCAGTGGTAGAATCGTTTGACAGTAATGAATCGGAAAAAAAGCAGCAACAAAATGCACTTCCACATGTACAAAATATTTATCCCTTAACTGAATCAACCGTGGACTCATCCACTTGATAGCGCTATTACAAGCAATATGCTAAACACCACTTCTGCCCTCTCAAACAAAGTCTTCTTTTATGATATGCTATGATGTTTGTGAATATTTAGAGCTGATATTAAACATCCATTTAGTGACACTAAGAAAGATGTGATAATCATCTCAAACACGCCCTGAAAATTAGCTATTTTTATGTGCCTAATCATCAGTCTTTACTGCCATTATAATGATTTTTCTTGAAAGTGTACTGTTCATCTGTAGTTTCATTTTATCTGTCCAGTCAGAACAGAAGACGATATCCTCCAATTAAAAACCTAGCCATTTTATCTCCTATTGCACCACCAATCATCTCTCCCGCATTCACTTTGTAAAAGGGCCGCCCACACATGCTTTAATTACAACATAAATGTGCAGGGCCTGACATCTCTCCCTCCGCTGGACATAAACTGTGACGGCTCGTTCTCATCTGCAGATAGCGTCCTGATTCTTTGTGCGAATGGCCTTTCAAATGGCGGTGATTGAGTTTCTAACTGATGTCATCTGGCTTGTAAGACATGATAAATGTTCCTCCCTGTGCAAGTCGACTGCTGCACAGATTGAAGGGTGAGGGGTGATGTATGGATGTTGGCATCAAGTAGGTTAATAAACTGAGTCAAACAAAGACATGAGCGACATAGGAAATGCTGCTGACACAGAGTCATGTTGATCTGACTGTCTGCTATTTTTGGAAAATTCTCTCACTAACACGCTACATGTTGTTGACAACATGTTAGTGAACTGCTTTATATCTGTGTGTTTTTATTACTTCTATTCTTGTTACTTAGCTCTCCACTGAAGGTCTCTTCTGAATCAAGGACACACATGCTATAATTCTCTTGTTGCTCAGCTTTCGGCCCTCTGAGTCAGTAAGTCTTTTAGCCTCTGCCTTTCTGTCTCATTACAATCTTTTGAGTGTTGTTGACTTTGTAATAATTTTGTTTTTGCTACAAAAATAAAATAATCTTCAGAAAAGAGTCTCATCGAAAAGGGTTTGTGTTTCTGTTTTGTGGTTTTCTTAGAGATGTTCCAAATAAGATTTTTTTCTCTTCCTTTTTACTTTTTTTGCAAGCCTCACACTTTTGGTAAGTTATTAAAATCAATGACACTGTTAGCCACATTTAGCCTCTGCATCCCTGATGCTACACAAGGATTCCCTTGTGCACAACAAGCTGATGTTTGCGCAGTGCAGCTTTGCTCACATCCCCGATATCATCCATCACCTTTTTTTCGATGTTTTTTGCATTTGAATGCAAAATACAGCTGGAACATGCGTTTACCATCTCTAAAAGTTGGACTCCATCTCTCCACTGTGCATATTCTGCTGGATATAATCCATAAAGTTTGAGCAAACACGAGAGGTAAAATGTTTACAATGCTGTGTAGTTTCATGACTAAAACTGTGCGAATGCACAAAAGTAGGAATGAGCAAATATTCTTCCTGTATATGTACGATAAATTTTTAAAAAGTCGCAAGGCATGTTCACCAAACTTTCTCCAAAAAGTATGAATAATTCTTGCTACCCCTTGCACAGAAAAACATTGCTTGACACCAAAATAAAAAGACATGATAATGAATGCAACAGCAAGAAATAAAGGTTTACCTACCGGCAAACTTGTGAAGCAAACGAGAAAAAAAAATATTTAGCATATCAGTACAAAAAACATCTGTTAAACATAACAAAAGCAACTCAACAGACAAAAAAGAAAATAAAGCCAATTTGAAAGTTCAAAGACGTCATACAGGTTCCAAAAAACTGTTGTGTGGTAATGATAGTTTGCGTGGTACTCAGTGATACTTAGATGTACAAATGGAGCTTAGTTTTATAAGTGCTTTTGTAAACAAAATGTATTTAAAAAGATGGGTTTGTGCATTTATACCAAGCACAATCTACATTGTTTAATAGTGCTATTTGGTTCCTAAATCACCAAGGGTTAAAGATTTAGGAATCACAAGTCTCCATCAATCCAGTTCCTGAGTCCTCTGGTTGGTTGGCTGCTAAGTAGACAATGCGAGTTAGTGGACTCACAGAAGACAATGGACTCTGTAGACTCCAATAATTTGCTTGAATCAGTTCCCTGACTTGAGTTAACGGACTCACAAAAAGACAGCAGACTCAGCTGAAACGCTGCAGACTCGGATAATTTGGTTCACTGAATTCACTCCAGTCAGGGAATCTACTTAAGTCAAATATTACAAATTGATGACTGGGATTAACCATTTTTATATAGAGCAAAAGGAAATAGTATTCACACAAGGATGAAAATAATTCTCTAACAATGACACTATTACTGCACCAGATGACCAAAAGTTCTATAAGTATTATTGTGAAAAATGTTAATTATTAAAAGTTTGAAAAGGCAGCTGTTGCTTCAAGCCCTGAACAATCAACTCTCAGCTCTGGAGAAATTGATTGAAAAGACCAGATTGTTGAGTTGAGAAAAAGCAAAAATCTTTACACTGACAGCAGCTGGTTTACAATTTCAATCATTGCATTTTCTGCAAGCGGATTCAATGATTCAAAGGAGAATTGATCCTTTTAATTATTCTCCTTGTTGGAGGTGAAAGTAGGAGACTAAAGACTGATTATCCTATGAACAAGCTCAACAACATTTCTCCACTGCTAAAGTGAGAAAATACAAGGCTACTGTTTCCAAGTTACAAATCCATGCTGGTTGAGTCATTGGGCATTTGGCTATGAAAAGGTGCAGTGGATGAGTATGTGAGTAGGTTGCACCAGATTCCCACTGGAGGAGAACGATCAAACAGACTGAACATTTTCCTCTTTGCATTGCCTGAAGTCTACCACTGAAACTCTACTCATAAATAAATAAAACGAGACCAGTATGCACCTTACATTCTACATACAGGCAAAAGAAATACATGCACAGTTTCATGTAAAGACTGGAACTGAACACACACCTGCTGCCTCTTTTCACAGAACAAAAGTGAACTCCATCAACTGTCACCTGCAGTGACAACAGCTCGGTAACTGACTCTGGGATGAAACATGCAAACAATACACCTAGAAACGCTCATGATAGCTCAACCTTTCTCTTCCCTTAAATACTGAACAGTGCAGAACAAGTGTTGTCAGACTCCTTTAAATATGTTAAATTTAGTTTTAAGCTTGATGTTAAAAGGTTTTGGTGTTTGATGTACTGTAAACCACTGATACATAAATGCATTTCACAAATGTGCCTCAAGGCTGATCTGAAGTTTAGTTTGCAGGTTAATCTATCAGTGGAGATTCAGGTGGTTTGAGCCCTAATATTTTTTTTTTTCCAAAGAAAGTCCCGGTAGCTACCTGTGGTATAAAAAATAGAGAATTCAATTATCCCATTTTACAGTATGGTTTAGTTGTAATACATTGCAAGAAATGCTGTTTCCTAAAGACTGCCCTTGGCAGCACTTAACAATATAAAATACATATAATCAGAGTAAAGAATGTCCTCGAGGGGAGGCCCAGCCTAGCTTTTATATTGCTCTCATTGCGTAGTGGTGGATTCAAATCCAAACTGTCATTCAGTCATGTATGTAAAGACATGAATGACAAACATGGTATCAGATTTTATTGTGGAATACATTTGTGCTGGTATGTCTATGCCTTTGAACGTTGTTTTAAGTTTTAAACACTATTTGTGATGATGCTGCAACAAATTAATTTTAGTGCAAAGCTGTTAGAAATAATTTAATGTGGAAAATTTGTGTTTAAGTTTGCCTTTGAAGTTTGTATCTCCTTTGCAGAGAATAGCAGCCATTCTCTACTTGCTCTGTAGAGCATAGTCATCTAACTGTAACTTTGCAGACTCTGTAGCTGTTGCAGTTTCATCTAATAGTAAGCACAAGGATAAGCCTATCCAAAATCTCTGCTTGCAGAATATGAATATACTGTCTCTTGACTGGTTTGTCAATGGGTTCAGGCTAATTTTGAATAAGGTATAGTTTTATTTAGACTAAAAGCACTGATGACATTGAAAGCCTTGCGACAATGATGTTATATGCCAATGACTGGTCAGTTAAAATAAAAGCTCAAAATGTAATTTGTGATGTCAAAACAGCAAGATCTATTTTTATCCACTTATTTCAAGCTTTCCAGCAACACTTAACACTTACAAGTAGCAATTAATTCAAACTCAAGTCATCAATATCTATTTTTAATTGTTATTAAAGACATGGAAGCTATAAATTAATTGAATAACATTTTTAAGCTTTGCTGAGCCAACAACACAAAGGTTGTTCACATGAAGTCAACAGGTAACAAATCAGATGAGATGAAAGCTTTTTGGGGCTAGAAGAAGAAACTTGAACCGTCTAGCTCCCATTTCTTCCTCAAGCAAACAATAAAACATCTGCATACATTGTATCACAAAGCAAGATATCATTTTCCATTATGAGTAAACATTCAAATGAACAGTGATAATCCCACCGACATGTATTTTTCAGTTGACAATACTAACATAACTTGTGGTGATTTAACAAAATATCATCCTCAAATTTCCTCTTTTGTATAAAAAAAACAAAAAACTCCTCTGCCCCTTTGGAACAGTAACATAAGCCTTTTGCGGTACACCATCATGTCTGGCACCAGGAATTTGGCAGCAGATCTTCTGCATTATGAAGTGTGGCCTCCATGAATTAGGCTTGTTCCAATGAACACAACAAATCCTGGATCAAACTAAAATGTAGAAACTTTGGAAGCCAGCTCGATTCTTATTCCTACCTTTTCTTTTTGCATTGTGACTGTTGGAAACTGTTACCGCCAAGAAGGATCTTTTAGTCTGCCACAATGTTTCAATGGCTGGCACGTGCCAAAATGATACAACAATGCTTGGACTCAGCGCTACCCCACCAGGATGTTGCATTTTAACATTAGTGGTGTACCTCATCTGTTAGTGCTTTTAATATAATTTATTGTAATAACATATACAGTATGTATTCATTTCTGGGCATATTTGTGTGAGTTGAGAGTTGACACTGTCGACAGTCGTGGAGGTGTTGGTGGGTTGTAGGGGTTGAGGCATCAGAAGAGTGATGGATGAAGAGATGGATGCAGGGATTATCGAGGATCAACCCCTGACTGTCGATTTTATGTCAAGCGCATTCCCTATTAGTTTCAGGCATCAGAGTACTGAGGACTTCCAGGCTACCTCATGCAAATGAGTATGCAAGTGTAAATTAGTGGTAGGTGCAGGGAAAGCAAAAATTAAGAGGGGGGGGTAAATGTGAAGAATGTAAGTGACTACAAATGACGGACAACAAATATATGAAAAATGATTTGTCTGAAAATAAGGGTTGGAAACGGTTGGAGGGGTGACATGGTTGACTGATGAATGGAAATGAACAAATCATGAGACCAGCCACAAAGAGTAAAAAAAAAAAAAAGATGTGAAAGGAGGAAAGGTGACAAACAGTACAGAGAGAAATAAAAAGCAGCAGAAGAGCAAAAGAGAAAATACCCCCCCTTCCCCCAAAACATATCTGCAGCCCCTACAGACACTCACCCATCTGCTTCTCCTCTCTCTGTGGGGGAGTCAGCAAACAAGCCTCCAATCGTAGTCCCAGAACAGTTACAAAAAAGCCGGCTGAATAAAGAAGAGCGAGGTAGGAAAAGAGAGAACAGAGCCGCAGTCCCTGAACTAAGCAAGCAGCACTTCATGTACAGACATATGCATCAGATAAAGAACATGCAAGAGGAAGTAAAATGAATGAGACAGTAGAAAGAAACTCTTCGAGGTTACAAATCCCAGCTTTACTCCAAATCCACCTGAGAGGCAAACCCTCAGCTNNNGTTGATATTTAAACATACACGCTCGCACATCTTCCTCAATGAGCGCTGTCGCAATGACACCATCAGCTGCAAGGCTCCTCAGGCAGTGCAAGAGGAGAAATGAGCACACACGGACTTCCAGCACCCCCTCCTCCTCCTCCTAGTTATTCCCGTACCTCCTTGTCCGCTTAATCCAACTACTCAATCAGAGAGATGAGCACAAGATGTTTTTCTTCATGTGTTTTACCTTTTTGTCTCAGTTTCAACCCTGCTCTGCACTGCTGCAAAGTCTCTCCTCTTTCTGTGTCCTTCAGTGTCGGACTGACTGCTGCTCCACAGCGCAGAGAAGCTGGACTGCATTTAGCTCCCTCCCTCATACTCCCCTCCACTCATACCGCTCTCCCTTCTCTCTCTCCGCTGCTGAATGTGTCTTAATGCCCATCCTCACCCCCCCACATTTACTTTTCTCCAGTAATGTATATGTCATTATGTCTCATTCTCAGTCAAAACTGGATTTACAATCAATGAATTGATTGATTTCAGACACTAATATAAAATCTGCATCAGAAACTTGGATTTGGTTGTATTGTCTTTCATAGTTTGATTAGAGAATGATTAGATTTGCATATGGATGGACTTGG
Source organism: Pachypanchax playfairii (assembly GCA_006937955.1). Taxonomy (NCBI): domain Eukaryota; kingdom Metazoa; phylum Chordata; class Actinopteri; order Cyprinodontiformes; family Aplocheilidae; genus Pachypanchax; species Pachypanchax playfairii. The sequence goes on from SSNP01000348.1 coordinate 171,054, forward strand.
ATTACTGATGCAAAATTAGTTGTTACAGAAGTGAATTTAACATTGCGGTAATATGCTTCATGCCCAGCATTAACTGCTGATGCTGTAAAATATAAAGGGGAAAATTAATGACTAATATTTGATCAGAGGTAAGTGTGATTAGAAAAGATAGCAGATAATCTGCAGAACTCAAAATGTGAAAGCAGGTAAAAGAGAGAAATAAAAAAGAACAAACCTTATTTAAAAGGAAGCAGTCTTTTTCGACAAAAGTCGTGTGCAAACTTAACCAAGATTTTTAATAAAGAAGTGCAAATATTATTCAACAATAAAGCTCAAACAAAAACATGATCTAATTCTAGAAACAATTCATCTTCACAACAGAAAAAGTGTCTGGTTAGATTATTCAGATTGTGGAGATATGTCTGAAAATTTTTGAAAAAGGGCTGATAAGTCAAATTCTGTAGTGTTTTGTTACCTCTTATCATAATTGGTTGTACAATTATTTGTATTTTCAAAAAAGGGTGAAAAGCAGTAAACTGACAAGCAGATGGGGTCATAAACATTATCAGCACAGCCACACAAAAAGATTAACTCTGAATGTTCCAGAAGATAAATCTGCTTTATTCACACATGAGCCATGTGGATATTATTTACACATACAGCCCCATAGAACAACATTTATATACTTTCTGGGCCGCAGTGCATGTTTGAAAATTGCCCTCTCACACCATAAAAACGCAATCCCTATATTTTTATTGCTGCTGTGGAATGACCGTGTTCCCAGGAAGCTTCTGATTTATTATTTTGATACAGTTTTGATTATATATCAACCATCTAATCAAGAAAACATAAAATGTTTTAAATGATGCTTGACACTGTTAAAGGTAATGGAGAAGAACTTGAGTGCAGAGATGGATGCGGTAAGTAAAACAACAAGGATTTATTGGTTTTCATGATATGAATGAACTGAGTGAATCAAATAAACAGACTGAGTGGTCATGACAGAGCAGTGGACAGAGACCAGCGGTAGGCACGGCAGTAGCTCGGGAGGTAGAGCAGGTTGTCTGGTAACTGGAGGGTCACTGGTTCAAACCCTCGCTGTGTCTGGAAAAGATTGTTTTGCAGTTGTGTCCTTGGGCAAGACACTTCACCCTCCCTGCCTGTCTGGTGGTGGTCAGAGGGTTCGGTGGCACCTGACAGCATTGCCTCTGTCAGCGTGTGTCCCAGGACATCTGTAGCTACAATACGTGTGTAGTTTATCACCACCAAACATGATAGTGTGTGTGTGTGTGATTGACAAACTGTAGTATAAAGCGCTTTGGGAGTCATCTGACTATACATGTACACGTGCCATTTACCATTTAGTTTGATTCTGACTGCTATTGTGTCCAATCTGTCATGTATAAATACTCTTTTTTACTTATTTCTGTCCCCATTTGAAAGACCTGAGAAAATCAAACCAAAAGTAAGAGAACAATGAAAACATGAAAAGTTCCACAGTTGCTGGGGTATCAAGATGCACTGAAAAACATTCCTGACTAAATTATCAGTGACATTTTAAAGGTAATTACATCCAAAAGTGAAATGTAGAACCAAAAGTGGAATTATTTTTAAATTAACCAAAGCACAAAGCCATTTTAAATGACCGTTACTTTTCAAACTACTGCAAGAGCTTTAGATTTTTATTATTTTTTAATATTAACTTTAATTATGCTTCATAGCTTCTAGAAACTGAGTGATTTCACACCTTCTCATTTTACTTTGTACATTTTACACAGTTTGCTTCATTTGTCTTGACAGAAAGGGCTTTTTTTTTTCAAAATAACAAATTATTTTTAATTTAGTGTCTGAGTTTAGATGCATTTAATGAGAACAATTCAACACATGCTTGCAGAACCGCCAGAACTGGATGTAACTTCAACACTTTCATGAAGGTACATGACTTGGTGCTAATGAACAAAGCAAAAATGTACTCAAACTCTCCTGTTGTTTACTTGGTAGACAAAATGTGCAAGAGTGGGATGGGGTGGTTAGTGACATCTAGCTTTATACTTGTTTTAAAGTTTGATATTATGCAACTTTTAGGATGAAATATTATTGTTGAAGTTTAAAAATGATTTTTTAATTAGATGTACAGTATTCGTCCTCCTTTTACTGGACACAGTCATTGTGTTGGTTGCGAAAACCTTGAATGTTTATCTGGATGACTAAAAGTAAATTCACATATCAGTCACTGAAGAGCTCCGTGTTGCAACAGGAACATTTTTTTAAGTTTTGCAATAATGTATTTGGAGATATTTTTTCCAGAAATCTTTGGGTAGCATTTTTCTGTGGCATCTCTGTTATGGAGGGGGAGAGTGCAAAGTTGGAGTGACCCCTAGAGACTCCACAGATGAATTAATAGCAAAAATGCCAAGCTAAAATAAGCTGGTTATTCTCTTGGTGGAAAAAATGTGCTGGTGTGTGTGTGATTAAAAAGTTCCCTTCAGTCTCACTTGCTGAACTCGCATTCATTGTTTTCATCTTGCCTACCCCTCCTTCTGTGCTTACACTGCATCTGTCTCGCTGCATTATCTCGCTCTGTCCTCATCTATCACTAGTGTGTCCTGCACTTTTTTTTTTTAAACTGTGGGCTCCCTTGGGTCAAGAGAGTGTATTATAAACCATATCCCTACACGGCATAATCCTAACAAAAATTACAAGCAAAAGCAGCTAGATGGATCATCTTTCCATTTTATTTTCATATTTTAAGTGCTTAGCTGTTATTCAGTAAATACTTTTATACATATTTCCAATATTGCAACAAGTCAGTGTGAATTAATCTTTCTAAACAGTTTCAATAAAAAATGGGAAAATATTATGTAAATAGTCTTTACCTCATACCTGCATGGACACTTGGATTATTGCACAAATGCTCTGGACATGTAAACAGTGTTAGTTGGTTCTTTTGTTTGTATTTGTTATTGTTATTTTTAGTTTGATTTATTGTGTGCGCTCCTTCACCCAAGACAAATTCCTTGTATTATGCAAACAATACTTGGCAATAAAATACCTCATATATATGTATCCTTATATATACCCTTTTTAGGGTTAGGGGTTAGGTTTATAGGTATGGTGTGAATAGAGTTTTAGTTTGTGTGTGTGTGTGTGTGTGTGTGTGTGAATGATTCCTTATATGTGCCCCTGGGATGAAATAGTGACCTGTCCAGTGTGGATCCCTCCTCTCACCTAATATATATATATATATATACAGTGGGGCAAAAAAGTATTTAGTCAGCCACCAATTGTGTAAGTTCTCCCACTTAAAAAGATCAGAGAGGCCTGTAATTTTCATCATAGGTATACCTCAACTATGAGAGACAAAATGAGGAAAAAAAATCCAGAAAATCACATTGTCTGATTTTTAAAGAATTTATTTGCAAATTATGGTGGAAAATAAGTATTTGGTCACCTACAAACAAGTAAGATTTCTGGCTTTCACAGACCTGTAACTTCTTTAAGAGGCTCCTCGGTCCTCCACTCGTTACCTGTATTAATGGCACCTGTGTGAACTCGTTATCAGTATAAAAGACACCTGTCCACAACCTCAAACAGTCACGCTCCAAACTCCACTATGGCCAAGCCCAAAGAGCTGTCAAAGGACACCAGAAACAAAATTGTAGACCTTCACCAGGCTGGGAAGACTGAATCTGCAATAGGTAAGCAGCTTGGTGTGAAGAAATCAACTGTGGGAGCAATTATTAGAAAATGGAAGACATACAAGACCACTGATAATCTCCCTCGATCTGGGGCTCCACGTAAGATCTCACCCCGTGGGGTCAAAATGATCACAAGAACGGTGAGCAAAAATCCCAGAACCACACGGAGGGACCTAGTGAATGACCTGCAGAGAGCTGGGACCAAAGTAACAAAGGCTACCATCAGTAACACACTACGCCGCCAGGGACTCAAATCCTGCAGTGCCAGACGTGTCCCCTTGCTGAAGCCAGGACACGTCCAGGCCCGTCTGCGGTTTGCTAGAGAGCATTTGGATGATCCAGAAGAGGATTGGGAGAACATCATATGGTCAGATGAAACCAAAATAGAACTTTTTGGTAGAAACTCAACTTGTCGTGTTTGGAGGGGAAAGAATGCTGAGTTGGATCCAAAGAACACCATACCTACTGTAAAGCATGGGGGTGGAAACATCATGCTTTGGGGCTGTTTTTCTGCAAGGGGACCAGGACGACTGATCCGTGTAAAGGAAAGAATGAATGGGGCCATGTATCGTAAGATTTTGAGTGAAAACCTCCTTCCATCAGCAAGGGCATTGAAAATGAGACGTGGCTGGGTCTTTCAGCATGACAATGATCCCAAACACACCGCCTGGGCAATGAAGGAGTGGCTTCGTAAGAAGCATTTCAAGGTCCTGGAGTGGCCTAGCCAGTCTCCAGATCTCAACCCCATAGAAAATCTCTGGAGGGAGTTGAAAGTCCGTGTTGCCCAGCGTCAGCCCCAAAACATCACTGCTCTAGAGGAGATCTGCATGGAGGAATGGGCCAAAATACCAGCAACAGTGTGTGAAAACCTTGTGAAGACTTACAGAAAACGTTTGACCTCTGTCATTGCCAACAAAGGCTATATAACAAAGTATTGAGATTAACTTTTGTTATTGACCAAATACTTATTTTCCACCATAATTTGCAAATAAATTCTTTAAAAATCAGACAATGTGATTTTCTGGATTTTTTTTCCTCATTTTGTCTCTCATAGTTGAGGTATACCTATGATGAAAATTACAGGCCTCTCTGATCTTTTTAAGTGGGAGAACTTACACAATTGGTGGCTGACTAAATACTTTTTTGCCCCACTGTATATATATATATATATATATATTACACCAAAACACACCAACACACCAAAGTGTTGTTTGTTTTTCGGTATATATCACGTGGACAGACTTTACGGAAAAGGTACAATGTATCTAGAGTGGTGCAGTTTTAACCAACCACTAGCCTGGCCCAAAGGGCACCAGAGCACCGGGTTAAGGTACCAGGGAACACAGCAGCCTCAAACAGACCAGCAACCACCAGCAGACACAACATGCAGCCACAGGTCCAATGCAGAGGGGATGTCTGCAAAAGAGCCAAAGTGGCCCCTGCCACCAGCAGGAGGGGGCCGTAGGAGAACACAGGCCAAGGTGCCCCAGAGCCCAGCACGCTGGGGCCCAGGGAGGGATCAGCCCCAACCCTGAGTAGGTGCTCACAATCACCAGAGAGCCAAGCCCAGCCACCCCCACCACTAGTGCGGCAGACACAGACCCACAGATGCACCCTGACACCCTGCATGGCTGTAAGTCTGAGGGGGCAACATGATGGCGCCCCATTTGGCGGGCCACAAAGGAGGATGGGGTATAGAAGCCCCCATCCAGCCTTGGACCAACCCCAGAGCCACAGGCAGTCCAAGCCATCCAAGAACCCAAGCAGCTGTTTAGGAGCCCACAGAGTCACAGCAGCAGGTCCCCACATGTCCCCCACCAAACTAAGGTGAGCCACATTCACACCCACCATATTTTCTTCAAACTTCTGTAAACACCAACGTAAGATACGTCAACGCATAACGTAACAGACATGACCCACCTTCGGATTAAGCGTTTATATGTGCAGCATTCGGATAACCCACCTGTCTCAATTGGAAATAAATTTTAATCTGAATGAGTGTAATTAATCTGAATGGCATGTTTACATGAAGCCTTTTTATTCTCATCAGGCTTTTATTTCGACTGATTGTGTCCATGTAAACGCGGCTAGTGTGTTTGCTTAAGTCTGTGTGTGTGCTGTGATGGTGGGTAATGATACATGTGACAGTAGTACATTAAAAAGGGAAGGGCAGTCCAGGTGGGGACATTCTACTGCTTGCTGACAGCCCCCGCCCCCCTCAGCTGCCCCCCCTCATCCCACAAAGCCAGTCTAATTTGGCATTAAGCGCAAAGACATGACTAAAACCTGTCTTGTCACTGTCTTCAGGAATGTTGTATTTAAATGTTTTTTTTTTTAAATCAGCTATTGTTTACCATGTTTATAGTCTTAATGTGGAACCCATAAGTTGTTCATGGGACTATGAATAGGGTGTCAGATTCAAAAGAACAGACACGGTTGAAAACAGTTTCACAGTTTGTGTTTTTTTTATCTTCTTGACCCAGTTCAATCTTTTTCTAATGTGCAAATTCAAAACATGCATACAAAATCAAAGGGGATAACATTTTTTGTGATATGTATGGCTGTACCTGGGTGGGTCTTCCATAAATACTTAAAGTACTACCTTATACTACTCTACACACAGTAGGGTGTAATGGATGTATGAAGGAGAAAAAGAATCAGAAAAATAAAAAGAAAGTTAAGGGCCTCAGGCACGTTGGAGAGGAGCTAAGTCAGAGCAGCCAAAAACATTTTGTCTGTGCCCTGGTTGTTTTTTTTACAGCAGTGTACAAATAAGATTAGTAAAGAAGAAGAAATGAGAGGTGACAGATGATGGCAAAGAGGAGAAAACAGGTTTTGAGTTTGACAGGACGTGTCACCCAAGTTTCAAAAAAGGATCCACTGGCTGCCAGTAAATAAGGAACAAATCAAAGGAGCTGTTATCAATAGGATTTAGTTTGATAGCATGATGAGGGAACAAAGAAGGTAGGACAAATCTACCCAGATTAGGATGAAAACCAAAATCAATTGAGTCTGTAGCCACATTTCAATGTATTTCATAAACTCCATCAGCTCTTTTGAGCACTGATACAGACAAAAACTGAATGTTTCAGTAACATGTTTGAAACACATCTCTGGTTGTTTTGCATAAGATAAATCTGACCTTGTAGCATAACATACATTAACCTGCTGCAGCCAAAATATAGGCATGCACATCAGTTTGAAAGCTGTTCTTAGAAAATAGGATGTTATTTAATAAACAACATTTCAACATTGCGTTTCCCTTCCAGGATTTCATCTGATATGATTACCAGGTTGATGTAGCTAATAAAACACATAAACATAGTAAAACAATAGCCCCATCACACAAAACTTTGAAGCCAAGCTTGACACCTTCTTTTTGTATCAGTGCCATGGGTTAGATGACTGAAGATGAAGAGAGAGTCAAGCCAAGAGGGCCAAGAAACTATGTTAACAGTTTGACTAATGTATGTTTGAAAGGAGTTAAAAGTAAGCTAAGCTTCATTTCAGCTTTTTTTATTTTTTATTCCCTAAAATGTTAAATAACTAATGCATTTGCCTGATAATAATCTTTTTACCAAAAAAATCTGATTAAGCCATCCTTGTATTTGTTTGTATTTACCCACCTGATACCAAAAATGCCAAAAAAAAAAAGGATTGTGTGTTGCTGAAGAAAAATACATGACCTTAGATTTCCAGTGGTTTGCTTTTGGATTTGTTTGTTTTCCTGTTGTTTTTGTTTTTTGTTTGTTTATTTGTTCTATTAACTGTTCAGGATGTGTTAAACTCTTAAAGTGAACTTTCTTGTACCTAACCTTACTGCACTTTTCTGCTTCACTCTGACCGTGACATTCAAATCAGGTATTCTGAACATAATGCCTCCCATAAGTAAATCTACTGCTAGTTCACAGGCTGGGCAAACTGACACAAAGCATTGGGTTGACATATTTTACAGTCTTGCTATCTGCTTCTGCATAATCAGTTATTCTGGAAGATTAATTTAAAAATTAAATAAATAACTCATGGGTACGGGGGGAAAGAGGAAGATTTGAATCTTTAAAAAGGTACAGAGAGATAGATGTCCAAAATTAAATTAAATAAATGAAAAAGCAACAATAGATTAGCCTTAACCATGGACAAACACAGCTTTTGCATTGAGTAGGCAACCACACAAGCACTCCAATCAAGATGCCAACTACCAATGCTGTTGTGTGTCCAACACTGTCCATAAAGATGGAGAACTTTCAGGTGTACCAAGTACTCTGAATTTGTAATTACTGTCTGTTTAGAGTCACAGGGAGCTGGTGCATGTCATTGGGTGAGAGGCGGGGTTACACCCTGGAAAGGTCGCCATTCCATCACAAGGCCATGTATAAACAATTCCCACCTAGGGACAATTTAGAGCTGCCATTTGACCTAAAGCATATTTTTGGTCTGTCAGAGGAAACTGGAATTCCCAAAGAAAACCTATACATGCACGCAGAGAACATGCAAACTCCATGCAGAAAAGTTTCAGCTTAGTATAGAACCCAGGACCTTCTCACTGCAAGGTTGACAGTGCTACTAACTGCAGTCCAATGATGAGATGTAATTACTCATACTCTTAATTACCCCTTGACTACTCTTGGAAATTTGATGAAAACAGATTAAACTGGAATATGAAGTTTTCTACATCATTTATCTTTGTCAGTTCAAGCAAGATAATCCATTAATTCCCATTAGCTAATTAAGACATGTATCATAAATTTCCCCTTTATAAAGCAAACAAAATAAATATTCAAAAGCAACATTCAAAGAAGGAATTGTTGACTTAATATAATTTAACCTTAAAAAGTACATTAAATCAATGAATCCTTATTGAGTATTTTTTTTTTCAAAAAGTTCTGACACCCAAGAAAAGGAAGCATGAAAGAAATAGAATAGACATTTTATTGATCCCTGTGGGGAAATTATTCCTTCGAGTTTGACCCATCGCAGATGGCTGCCATTTTTACTACCCTGGGAGCAATTTGGGATTTCAGTATCTTGCTGAAGGATAATTCAATACATATCTTGCCCAAAGATACTTCAACATGTGGCCTACTGAAGATTAGATCAAACCTCTCATCTCTCAGATCAGAGGATGACCTTCCTCACTTTTTGAGCTACAGCTCAAGCAAAAGTTGAATTACCAATTTAACGGCAATGGCATTGGTAAGTTTTTCATGGCTGCAGCCAACTCTTATGCTCACCCTGCAAATACGTTTTTGTTGCTAATGTGGCATAATTTAAAGGTAAATCAATAAACAATCCAACAGTACAGGTTTATTGCCAACAAGCAAACAGTCAACTAAACACACATATCCTAACTTTTTATGTTGTCTATTTGGAGATCCACAGTTCATAGACCAAGATAAAAATCCTTTCTAACATCAAATACGTCTGAGTAAAATTCAATCCAACTCAAGAACTTCCCTTCAACCAAAGAACCCTTCAAAGATGGCTAAACTCAACTCCAAGCCATCAAATGTCACACACACTGACGCTGCATTATCTGTCCCTTTTTTGCTATCTCAGTGGTGCTCTGGAGTAGTTATTATCATCCCTCGCTGTCGTCCTGTTGCCACACTGTTCACACAGGAGAGAGCCAGGGAGAGAGATGGAGGTGAATTGACACTCCACCCTGACTCCAGCTGCTCGCTGGCAGAATAATGATCAGCCGCTCGGCATGCTGGTCACATCGCCTCCACTATCAATGAGTGAGTGTGCCAACCAGCAAGCGAGGGAGAAGGGGAGTATCAGAAGAGAGGAAAGGAGAGATGCAACAAGGTGACGAACAGTGAGGAAGGAGAGTGGGATAGTAGAAAGGGAAAAAGATGTGGTGAATGTGAAAAAGAGGGCAAGAAGGATAGAAATAAATGAAGGGTGGAAGATGAATGTGAGAAACGAGGAAAGAAGTAACAAGGTGAATAATGGACAGAGGGTGGAAAAGGAGATGAGAGAAGAGCAGAAAATGAATGGGTGGTGGAAAAAGAAAAGAAATATGGAAAAGATGGAAAGGAGAACAAGATGAGGAATGAAGTGAAGAATGAAGATTAATGAGATTCCAAACACACATATATATAGTAAATACAAAAACACACACAAAAAAAATCATGCTGAAAGAAAAAAGACATGTTTCTTTCGTTAGTTTCTTATTCCCAAAAGACAAGAAACATGGCACCTAAGACTGGATGCAAAAATAAATAGTTCTGAAGGCATAAATTTAAATGAGAGGCTTGAAAACACAATCTGACAATAAAACCCATAACACTTTTTTGTTATCCAACTTGCCACTTGTCAAAAAGTCAATCAGCTTTCAATTTCTGTTCATTAATGATTAGATCTATTGATAGACATTCAACTGTTGGTATTAGAATGTTTCACCAAAAACATTTAATTTACATTTCAGAGTTAAAATGAAAAACAAACAAAAAAAACTAAAAAATATATATTTCAAGCTAAGTAATTAACATTATTTATTAGTTAAAACAATGTGGCTACATGTTGCCCCACTGGCCCTTATAAAATAAATGTTACTGTTTCTCATTTAGGTTTTGAAGGATCACTTCTTTATATGTTCTACAGAGAAAATAGTAATATCTAACAAAACCAGTCCTGCATCAGTTGGTTGTGTTCACAGTTAAACCATTTAGCTGTTGTTGGGGGTTTTGGTCTAGAAATCAATAATCTTCAACTATGATCGCACTCCAGGAGGGAATTGCCAATACTTCTACATGCACCAAAATCAGGTTTCACACAAACACAAAAACAACAACTCTGTGAACATGTAATGCCTTGTGCAGGAAATCTAAATCTTGTCTACCTCTCTTGTGAATGCACAGTGGATGTGCTGTTAGAACTGGCAGGCAGTAAGGTGATAAAACTTTAGGATGCGTGCACAGAGGTCTGCTCAGGGGTCAATTTGTCCTTCGCAGAATCAGCTATTTGCTGTGCTGAGCACTGCTTCATCTGACAGATAAATGAAAATGTATTTGTATCTGAACATCCAGAGAAGTTCAGATAAAAATAACCTCATAGACCTAAAGCTGTTGGGATTCACACAAACATATCAGGAAACAATTGAAGCCAAAGGCATTTGTTGGAATAATGTTGCAACAAGATGCATGTAATCTGTAGGTGACTAAAGAATTTTGTACAGCATGAGCAAAATTTCAGAAGTATTAAATACTGTGATGTGTGAGGTCATGTAGTTACAGTGTTAATGACTGTAGATCATGTAACTTCTGTAATATACTGTATCCATTTGAATCAAGCACATTTCTTTGTACTGCGTAAGATCACACAAGCTTTGACAAGGTCATTTCATTGTTATGAACAATTTCATTTTTAAATTATAAATCGTTTTGAACACACATTCCATATTTTTCTATTTTTTAGAACAACCTTTACACTGAGCAGCTGTAGTTTATAAAATAGATGGAAGGACAAAAAAGATACTTGTTTCATCTCAACTTACTGACTAAGAAATTTATTGTGCGATGAATTTTGTTATTTAATATTGTCATATGTTGATATTCATATAATAATAATGTATATAATAGTTTTCTAAGTTCAGTAAAGTATAGTAGTTGATGTGTACAATCTTATAGTTCTGTTTGCTTCTGTTAGTGCTTGAAATTTTAGACACAGCTGAGTGGAAACAGCCTACATGTCCTTTTATGTTTTACCGCATTTTGAATTAGCTTTTTGAAGGATTTAGAGTTATTTCCCATTGTTTCTACTGACAGTCATCTTGTAATAGTTTCAGGTGTAACAAGCCAGCCGTAAAAAAAATACAATTTTAATTGTAGAAATGTTTGTACAAATAGCCATAAAAATGTAGTAAAATCTTGTGCAAATGCACATTTTAAACTGATACACAATGTTTTCCTTTGTTTCTAACTTGATATATAGAAAGTTATGAAGGACATTATTTCACTTTTTTGAAGGTGGTTTCATGATTTTTAGAAGTTTTTTACACAATCAGCCATACAGGCTTTTCTACTTTCTACAGCAGACTGTCCTGATGCTGATATGTGTCTCTGTGTGTAAATGTTAGATTTAGTGTATTAAACTCTTTTTCTTTGATAACGAGAGTTTCTTCTGCTCCCTGTTACCGTAGCATACTGACGTAAAGCAGCTCTAAGGAGGTGTAGAACTGTGGCAAAACATGAAGTATGGGTGTGATATTTCCCTGCAGTTTTATTTTGCAGTTGTAAACATAAATCACGTATTGTTAAAGTGTCCAGGATAACACAGCAGCTCTAGGTAACAGCATCAGTTAAATTGCACCAGTGTAATGCAAATGTAATGTCATGAATGAACAATTACATCTTGCCTTCAAATTCAATTTAATATGAGATAAAAGAGTCTGGAGAGCCCTTTAATGCAGGCCATTTGGCAGTGCTCACCAACATACCCATTACGTGCTAGTTTTGGCTCACACTAAGCTGATAACTGAATGTTACAGGTGGACAGGGAATACATTAAACAGAACAAACCAGCTCTTTCTTTAATTAGTCACTCAACGAGGCAGGGATGAGGGGAAAAAAGTTTTTTTTTTTTTACATTGCGGTGACATTACATTAGCTCTTGTGTTAACTGTCATGTAGCAGCAGTTAATAAGTTGGAGCCTTAAAACGAACTGCTAAAAAAGTCTTGCTTCGATCAAACATGTTGATTTGATTGAAATGGCGATAGACAAGGAGTTTCTTCTTCTCTTGTTAAAAAGTGAAGCCACATACTAATTCCCTTTGCAGATGTTGACATACTGTATCTTTGGAACTGGAGTCTGTGTACTGGACATGTAGTGCTGACAGTCCCATTTCCTCTCCTGCACATAATCGTGCTGTTTTTAAGTGCATCAGGGAAATGACTATGTACATTAAAGGTGGAATGTGAAACACGAACACCACAGCAAAATCTCGTGTGCAGATACCACAGCCACAACAACAAAAAAAGGCGTCCAGCCATTGGGGTGCCAGGCTGATGACCTCCGTGTGCGCTCCGGTGCCACAAAAATTCCTCACCCAAACCCACTCTGGCCCCTGATCGCTCCTCCCTCGAGACGGACAACAAAATCCCCGGCGCTCCATAGCAGCTTCTCAACCGCCACCCACCACAGTTTCAGCCTCGCTATTAAGGACCATTCACCATGTTAGGCAACCCGCAATGGTGCCCTCTACTCTGCCCACTATTGGTTGGTAGATGTAAACAAAATGCTAACGTTGTGCTTGTCAGAAAAAAATATGTTATTATATTTTACTTCAAATATAATTGTTAAAGGAAATCATGTATTTTTATTCTACTCCCTTCTAAATACCATGTGAAGGCATTATTTTGCTAAAAATATTGCTTTTTATGAAAATATTCCATATTGTACCTGTAACAGGAGCCAAACCTGAAAAAAAACATATGAAATGTATATTAAAAATTTAAAAATGACCAATCCATTTTTAAGGAACAGGATAAACTTAAAACTTGTACTGCTCTAGAGATGCAGTGGTTTTTTGTTGTTGTTTTTTTTTCCCAGCATCAATTCCTGTGTTGAGCTCCTGTGTCATGTTCTCCATATATATATGTTGATGGGGTCAAAGGATTTAAGTAGGTCTTCAAAAATTACACCATATAGATTTTAGGATGTTTACACATTATACTGTGTCAAATAAACCTCAGAAAGTAGAAATGAACAATCAGTCTATGGGAGACTGGTGCAAAACCTATTAAAAGCTGAACAAATTGTCAAGCAAATTCTTAGTTGCGCTTCTAAGATGAAGTGCCCTCATCTATCTTTTCATTAGCTTTTTTCATGCTATTCCACGTCTGAATCTCATCCACCTTTTATGATTGCTTAGACCCACAACTCATTAGCAGAAATCTTCCTCAGTGTAATGGCTGGGTGAGTTTGACACAGAATTTTATGCTTGCTTCATGCTCAAATTTGGGAGCTTATTGTGGAATCACAAACTAGCACCATCAAACAAAGGAAAGGAAGGAACTGTGAAAAATAATAAATTACATATTTTGGAGAAAGCCTATCAGCTGTTTTAGTTTGTTCAAAGCAATAGTCACAAATATAACAATCATTTTGATTTTAACAGCTAAACATCTCATTATATAAAACATGTTCTTATGAAATAGAATCACCTTGTTATCTACAATATTGTTGTTTCAGTCACACATCTAAAGTTATATAGAGACACTGTGTTGACTGTCACACACTTGTCTAAAGACACACACATGCAAATAACTCTAAACAATTATATGTCGTGATGGACTTGTGGCCTGTCCATGGTGTAACCCCGCCTCTCACCTAATGACTGCTGGAGTTGGACGCCATCTTCATGTGAGCTGAAAAGAAATAATTGGCTATAAAAAAATGACTGAAACTCAAATTTAACACTCTCCTCAATGACTTACATAATTATTTAAATTAATTTATTATTAATTATTATTAACTATTATATATTTATAGCCCCTCCTTTCCACTGGACGCATCTGCAGCAAGCAAAGTTTTGGTCGCACAATCAGCAGCACGTCTCTTTCTACCGGGAGCACTTCACACGCGTAACTCACTCGCGTAGCATCACATCCAGCTGGTCCCGGAAGATCACGAAATCTCACAAGAACAGCGAAAACATGCACTATTTCATCAGTACACAACATGTATCTAGAAGGATAGGAATCACAGGTACTGTACTTTTTCGTAGTCTTGCAAACAGGAAATCTGCACAAGTTCTTTTATTTTGAAACGTCTGGGTAGGAACGACTGATTTCTTGTCTGGTGCAAACTAAATTGCTGAACTTGATGCATTTTACAGCATAAAAAATAGAACTGGAACGTAATGCCTGTGACACTGAGCTTCTGGGATGCGTCTAATACATGCTGCTTTGCCCGCAACAGGAACAGTTTCATTGACTTTAATGGTGGCTATCAGATGCGTATTACACGTCACTAATGTTACATGTCTGTTGCACGTCCAGTGGAAAGGAGGGGTTAAGTGAAATAAGATAACTTGTTCGTTGAGATATAAACTTTTAAAAATTTGTGGCTGTTGCATCAACTGAGAATAATTTTCGTATTTATAGGAAAAAAACACCATCAAGCAAGAAAACTTGAAAATGAAAACTTTTTATTTTATTGTTTTATGTATACACATTTTTTTAAAAAAATCTATCTTTTTATGCAAAATAATCCTTGTAAGATTCTCATTTATCAATTCCCATGTTCGTTATAAAATGTTGTCATCATAGTTGGTTGTTAATGGTACATGAGCTGCAATAAAGGTGTAATGGCTGTTAGATGTTTGGGTTTCTGTGGGTGGTCCTCGAAGTCTTCACTGTTGCAGATCAGACCCTTATTAAAGTAATGGTAACTGTCTGATGTTAAGATACACAGGAAGGAACATTTTTATTGATCAAACAGAAGAAGGAACAAAGAATTAGAGACTGATGCACTGAAAGAAAAAACAAGCAGCTAATAGATAAACAGTAAAAATCAGATACACACTGAATTACACAGTCTCAGCTTGTTTATGTGCACTGCATTTTTATGGGAGGATTTCAGGATTCAGCTGGGACTACTTAGTGTGTGTGTGTGTGTGTGTTGTGTTGTGAGGATAAAAACATGCATTAAATACAGCCTTTCTGTAGGGACTCATCTACTATCTGAGGACAGAGAGTGCAGTGGTCTGAATCTGTGTATTTTATAACTCAAGCTTAATGTATCTAGTAGAAGTTTTATTAACCACTGTACAACAACAAAATAAATAAATAACAAGACTTTAATTATTTGCTTTAAAATGACACATTTTTCTTCTGCAGTACAGATCCTTACCGCTGATTTTAGCTGCAAGTTTCTGGATATTCTGTCTCATTTTAGATTATATCCAGAAAAGAACATTTTAAGAGTTCACACACAAAACTGAACGTTTCCAAAAAAGGATGTTTATTTTTTGTGTTTACTTGGGCTCAGAAAAAGCTATGGAAGGTATTTAAGGAACAATATGTTACAGTATCTCTGAACAGATTGTTCCACCTGTGATCCAGTCCTGCATAAATGATTTAAAAAACAGATGGAAAGTCAGTAGCTTATAAACTGATTTTCACAGACTGATGTAATGTTTTTTTCCATTAAAAAAACTCAAACGCAAACGTGTTAACTCAAGAATTTTTAAACCAGTTTAAAGTGAAAATGGCATTGCTATGAATTTTTGTTACTTATGGATTATTGAGCAAAACCACTCAGTCCTCATAGCATTTATGTTTCTGTTTTTCTGTGATGTAATCAAAGTGCAAATTACAAGACAACATTACAAACATAACATTTTACTTAAAACATCTCAAAAGCATTAATCTTTAGTATAAATAGCAATTTAAACTAACTATTTAAATTGAGTTTATTTTCCTCTATTGTATTAAGAAGAATTATGAAACAGATGAGTATTAACTAAGAATAATAAAATCATATCCTTGAAATGGTGTTTCTTATGCTAATTAGATCTTCATGTTAAGTAACAGAGCCTTCACAACAACTAGAATCCGATTCAGTTTGTTGAGACGTTCATGTTTCATTTTGTTGGTGTTTGTATAATGCAATTAATGTTTTTCAGTTTCAAGATGTTCATGCTAACAGATCTAATTAACCTTTGATCAGAGGAGAGTTCCAGAACATGTGGCAGCATGTTGATCTGTAACAGTTTGCAATGTTGTTTCATGCTGAGTTGCCTGATTGTGTCTCACAGGGTGGGATGAGGGTCAATATTGTACTTACTCCACTTTAATTACATCAGCTACAAGAACATTTATATTTACCGCTTATTCTTCTGTATATGAACATTCTGAGAATGTCTTTGGCCTTTATACAGTATGTACAAAGCTTTTCATGGGCAGACTTGTAAAGTATTTGTCTACCACATTTCCAAAAATAAAAAAATACATTATGTTTCCCATGGACAGACTTATGTGACTCATGGTTGAAGCTCTTCAGTGTCTTGAATTGGTCCAAATGACTCATCAAGTACAAACAATGAAGAAAATGTTCAACAATTTATAGTTTTTACAACAAAAAACATTACAATTATGCTTGTTTTAAAAAAATGTTAAAACTCCATATTTTCTTGGTAAAATCGGTTATTTAGTCTTATTATCGATATTGTTTTTATTTTTAAAAATTGTTGTCAAGGGTTGGATTATTTTTGCACAGTTTTTTTAAAGCTTAAACGTCAGCATCAGATAATAAGGGAACGTCTTCAAAAATGAACATATGTTGTCTCTAATGGATAACTGCCCAAGAAAATGTGTTTTTTTTTTTCTGTCTAAGAGCTTAGAAATATAAGACCATGATGAGTTGAGTCTATTCTGACTGCAATTATCATGATGGTGGAACAAAAACACTGGCAGAAAATGCTTGTTCGGGTTAGAACAAAACTTTGACAACCAAACTGAAACACGTGCGAGAACAATGTCAAGAACAATGGAGATGAGCAGAGATGTTGATAACTGACAGTAAAATTTAAAAAAACAGTAAAATCAAAGAATGATGTTCCATCAGACTTAATTGTGCTATACTTCTAATTTAAAGAAATAATCTTTGGAATTAGTATTTATTGAGTTTGGTGTGCAAACTCACTCTTGAAACCCCTTGAGACTCTTCGGTGTAAAGATGTGCAAAGGTTCACCAACCTGATTTATTCAACTTGGAGTTTGGAATTACAAAAAGATGAATAAGGCAGAGCAACACGGGAAAAATGATTCAATAATGAATATATAAACTCACTGTTTCACTGTAATTGCTTTTATGTCTTCTTGGAGTTTATTGCTATAAATGCTACTATTCCCCCCTTAAACAGATTAATTTATCAGACTAAATTAATTCCAATTGTCTGCATTGCAAGAAATATTTTTTCTAAGTAGGAGTTAAGTGTAAGTCTTTGTTTAATAGATCAAATTATAAAGTTGTAATAGGCTACACTATGTGCACAATTAGAAGAAGCTTCTACTTCAGTACAATCATTGCAATATTTTTTGTTTTGGATGAATAATTATGTTTGTAATCAAATTGCATTGCAAGTTAAGCATGAAAATCAGTGCAAATTAATCCCTTGATTTTGATTATTTCTGCTATAAAACAGTACAATAAAAAATAAAAAATACTCATTCGAAATGACTTGATGGTACGTCGGGAACAAACATGATGCATGACTTTTTGATACAATAGGGGCTATTAACTTTAAACTTTAACACTTTAACGTTTCTTAACAGCACTGTGAACTTCTGTTGATCTAACAGCATTATTGTATTATGTGTCTAAGTGTCTGGAGCACTGACAGGAATCTGCTGGGCACTGATAGTTCCTCTTCCATGTGTCGCTTCCACTCAGCCTCAGCTCTTTACAATAGGACCAGTGACAATTTATCAGACTTCTCTGCTTTTCTGCCTCCGCTGTCACACAAATCAGGTTACGCTCAGCAGACTTCTTAACCACAGGCCTCATCTCTTCACCCGCTCATCTTTGCAATTATTCACTCTCTAACACTGACACTAGCACTTACTTTACGGCTGGTGTGTAACCATTATTATTAATATCTATATAACTAGAGCTTGTGTTGCTCTGTGAAACCAGCCATCCCTGTTCAGAAGTGAAGAGCATGCAGGTTTATGGAACATCATGAAGTGCGAGGTGATGCATCTCATCACAAAGTTTGCATTATGTAACATCTTGAAATGAAACAACAACTGTTGGTGGATGAGATGCTTCCTAAGTTTTTAACTGATTACCCTCTGATTTATTGTCTGAAAGTCTCATTGGATCAGCAGATCCTCTTGTCAACTTACGAGTCTCAAAGGTCCATTGAACTGCTTCCCAGAGTAAAATGTTAAAAGGAACATTTCTACTTCACTCTTATTACGTTAATTTTAATTTGTACATCTGCAGACCATATGATTAAGCACTAATCATCCAAGTCACTGTTTCTAAGGAGCTCTGATTGCTTCTCTTTTCTGTGGTTTTTATCTGGAATAAATTCTGCAGCCAAAAGCCCCTTCAGGCACAATGAACATATCTTGTAGGGGGTGTTTGAATACTTCTTATTGGCCTTTTTGATCTCTGTTTATTTCTCAGGCAATCTTTCTGTTAGTCACTTTTGAGTTTATCTTCTCTAAAATAATTATATGATCCTCTCTTCTTTCTTTTAGCAGGAACTTTCTTCTAGTTTATCTTAGAGAGACGCAGCCATCTGTTTTTATTTTATTTGATATTCCGATGGTTTTTATCAAGTTTTTACAATTTTACTAATATTTTACTAATATTTTACACTAAGGAAAAGAGTTAAGAAAAAGACATTATTTTACAGTTTTTCAACTTTGATCTAAACTAACCTTATTAATTAACAAAATAAGCAGCTTATTGTAAATACAACAATAATTCATGACAAACACCAATATTATGTAGAACTTTTTGCTTTTATTAAACCTTTATGTTTCCACCTTTACAGCAAACACATGATTGTAAACTGTAAAAATCTCAGGTCTCTGGTTTCATGTGCTTTATAGTGGTAGTCTGGCACAATGAGATCAACGTGACACCATTTGGCCTTGGCACCATGTCTCCTGCTGTAAAAAGTAATGCCTATACCCATTAAAAAGACACAGAGTCAACAGTTTTAGATGACAGTATTTTATTACAAATCTTTTAGTCTTGGAAAGAAACCAAAGTTACTCAGTACTTCATTTGTGATGAAATTTGTTTCATATCTCATAAATAGTTTTCTGACTTTGTTGTCTTTTACGTGATACTTGTTGCAGAGTATTTATCTTTATTGTTGATATTTTTTTAGCCTGATGTACTATATGATTATGACAACTAAGTATTGTTTTCCATTTTTTTTCTTTAAGTAGAAATATTTTAATGGATTTAAGATAAGCTTTGTTGTTGATGTGCTCAACCATTCAGATACTAACCAATCCATAATTTTCTCATTGGTGGCCACAGATTGTTTTGTTGGTTTTGGAATCTTTAAGCCCTTAAAAGAAATGACATGAAAAATTGTTGTTTCATTGTGTTCAATGTAACCAGCAAAGGTGTTTGTTGGATTTCATATCATCAGGTGATAAGCCAGCACAGAAATCATGGCTGCTATATGACAACTAGATCATTTCTGAGCTAATTAAGCGTGAAATTTAAATGACATATGTTTCATTCAATCTTCTATTTCGTCACTGAGATTAAATTGAGATAAATTGTAACTACTCATATGTTTGTGTCGTCTTGTCTTGTGTTTTTAACTGACAAATTGTGATGAAGCTGTTTGTCTTATTTAGCTTGTTAGCCTGGTCTCAAAATAACACACCAAGATATGTTGTGTCTTATCACAACCCATTTAGCATATTATACATTTTACTGAATGCCTTGTATTGTTGTATAACTGTAGGTGGCCTTATTATTTTTAGGACATGAATCATTTTGTATTTTTGAACAGTACCGTCTTAAATTGGCTGCTGTAAATAATCATCTATTACCTCATTTTCATGTCACATATAACATGTTAAAGAAAAAAAAAAGCTTAGACATAATGAAATCATAGTAAACTACTCAAAATCTTTTTTAAACCAGCTTATATAAAAATATATATTGGTTGTTTACATGTGTCTGTTTTGTGATTAATAAAAAAACTGCATGATAACATGCAGCTTCTGACTGGACCACATATTAAGAGGTTTAATAGTGATTTATTCATACTTAAGATAAATCACATTATATTTTTATAAGCAAATCAATGTCTTATAGTATGCACACACCTACTCACAGAAACACACAGAAATACATAGACACGAATGTTGTCTGCAGGATGAATGGGATAAGAATGTTAACGTCTCAGCTGTCTAAAACCATAAAATTGGATGAATCTTTACGGCTGTGTCATCCCATAATAGTCCTCTAAGCTCTATTTTTATCCTCTGTGCAGAACTGCAGCTCAATTTGGGCAATTCAGCCGCTTCACTTTTCTCTTTGAACTGATTCAGAGGCGAAAGAGTGTGACCAGCGTCATCTAGACCAGATGTTTACCTTTTAAAGGTTCTTCTATTGTCACTCCATACATCAGTCAACAAATGTACCATCAAACCAGAAACCTCAATTTCAAAGTATTTTTTTTTATTCAGATAAGGAGATTAACAGGTTAAAAGTTTTGACACTAAATGTGTGTAACAGTTCAGTTCATTAGTTTTAATTTAAAATTTTTTTTAAACCATTATACAAATAAAATGTATGGTATCACTGATAAAAACTACTCAAAAAGTTAAGGATTTTTGGCTTAGGATGAAATCTCAGACTGTACCTAAAATGCAGCATAACTTTTTAGAAAAAAAATTAATCTCTAAATGTTTTTAACAAGGTGATTAACCGCACTGCCATATTAGATCAGTAAATACACACATGTACGGCCCCTTTTCAGACTTTTATCAGATCTGTTGTTTATTATGAATAAATAAGGTAGGAATATTTAATATTCATGTTGCTATTGAGAGTGATCACCTAAATGCAGCATTTTTGATCTTTTATAGTTTTTCCTAACTCTGGTCCTCAGGTCACACTGCTGTGCATGTTTTACATGAGTTACTGCACCATTACAGCTGATTCATATGAGTAAATTACCTGTCCTGAGGACCAGAGTTAGGAAACACCGATCAATCAGATTCAATTGTTTTTTTTTTTCCAAAAACGTACACAAACCAATTCAATCTTTTCATCATACTCTGGATCTTGTATTGACTGATAGTACAGATAGTGAAATGCTAAAAATATTTTCTCACAACCTTGTCTTGTCTACAGAGTCCCTAGGGTATGTGGATAAAAAAAAAAAAAAACATTCTTGTACACATAAGATAGTATCTGGGTCCTGTATCAGGATCAGTGATTATGCACTACGGTTTGAGGCTTTTATTTTGCAATTCTCTGTGGGTTTTCTTTTGGCTGGGGTCCCTTTGCTCCTGTCTGTGTTGCGCTTGAGGCAGCCTCCTGGACTCAATGTTTGGTGTCCAACTGCTGGGGGCTCTTCAGTGCTCATATACACCCCCCCCTTCCCCACCTCCACCTTTCTTGTAAATCTTCACAACCCCTCCACGAGACAAACGCACACGCAGAACAGACAAATAAAACCTACACACAAACAGACACATGCACTGACTGTTACCTTGCAGAAAAGAGTTCCTGGGTTCAAAACCGGGCATTTCTGCATGTGTGTGTTTTTCTCTGGGCACTCTGGCTTCTACTGACCGACCACAAATATGTATGAGGTTAATTGGCAGATCAAAATTGGTGTGAATGGTTGTTTGTCTCTATGTGGCCCTGTCATGAACTGAAAGTCTGTCCAGCTAGACTCAAACTCCTTGTGATCCTAAACAGGTATAGAGCAGGTATAGATTATGACTCACTGACAATAATCACATATCATGTCCAGATTACAGTTGTGGATGCCAACAACAAATAAATGTGGTGTCTTTGTTTTATTTTGGGTCATTTTGTCTTTTTGTTTTTGTAACCCCTAATTTATTGTCATTTTCTGACTGTTGCCTGAACTGGATGTGGTTTGCCATACTATGAACATAATAAAGTCACTTAAACAACAGAAGGAGTAAATAAAGCATATCTTGTTGTGTAGGAAATCTGTTCAGATATAGTACAGCATCCAGGCTGTTAATTTTATTTGCCAATGAAATCAATACAGGGTAAGGAAAGAAAAAAAACATGTTCCTTTACAATAAAACTACGTATATGATGAGGGAAAACTGGCATCACTCTTGTGAAAAGAAAGTGTTAAATACAGTATGCAGTGTTCTATAGTGTTTCAGCTCCTTGTTACTCTGTCTCATAATGTCTTCATGTATATATATAAAACGTAATTTATAGTTCTACACTGAGGTGACTAATCGGTATTTGACGTCAGGCCTAGAATGCATTAGAATAAATGTTACCTCTGGGCCAAGAGCCCAGCTCTTCTAAAACTTGAAGAAGTTAAAAGTTTCATGAAACTGACAGACTCTAGATGAATCCATTCCTGCAGGAGAATCAGTCACTGTCAATCTATAAGCTTCTTCTTTCCTTTTTGAGCCTGTTGGTGAGAAAAATGATCTCTTTTCTTATGTAGCAATCATATGAATGGGGGCACACTGTGATGCAAATGAATGCCAAATGACCCTCCCCTGCCTGGGCACGAGCCCAAAGATCCTCAAGTTCCATCTCTGGCGTGATAAGAGTCTCAGTAGCCCATTCCACAGACCATTAGCAGTGGATTGATGGAAGCTCCCAACTTCCAGTTATTTGATCACAGCTGGCCAAGGACCAGTAAAGAGGACTCATTGCGGCTTTTGTTGTCACACAAAGCAACTGAGAGGCTCACTCAGGCTGCTCTGAGATCCACCTGGCTGTCTCCTTTTTGGCCCATTGATTTTTGTATTTTCTTCATCCACGAAATAAAAGACCATAAAAAATATAAAAACGACAGGAAAATGGAGTAAGTTTAACAAAGAAATTATAAATGAAAAGATGGAAAAGTATAAAACATAAAAAGAAAATATTAAAATGAGGCATTGGAGATCAGACAGGGCTCAATGTATTGTGATGCCATTTGATAAGGAAGCAAATTAAATAATGTTACTGATGTTGATGTTGTCTTTTTTTTTTACTTTTTTGTTTGTATTTTCGATTAATTAGAATTGCAGAAAACCAACAGTTTGAAAGCAAGTTTGACAAAAAGTCCAAATTTTACCCAAACTAAAAGATAGACTGTAATAAGCAAATGATAATTAATGTTGTTTTATACTAAATGTTTCATAATAAGTCAACAGAAAACACCCAAATAGGAAACAACAATTTTGTAGCTGCTGGGTTGCAATCTGCAGATCCTTTAACCAGCTATAGATACAGTGAAATAGGCTTCAAGCAATTTATGAGCTGATATCATACGGTTTGAAGTAATCTTTTTTTTTAGATCATCAATTCTCAGTTAGTGGGATTTACATTTAAGCTCTGAGGTTATAAAGGGATTTCAGTATCTGGCAATATTAAAATCACTACTGACTGTTTAAAAATAGTATAGATATCATGAATCTTTGGTTCTTCTAAAGATTCTGAAAAAAGTGGCATGAACTCAAAGCAGAAACAATTAAAACTCATTCAAAAAGAACAGCAACATTTGCTTCATATTTACTTCCGAACTTGGCCGTCCATTAATGATGAGCTGTGATTCTGCTTGTAATTCACACAAGGTGGGAGGTAGGTTGAAACGGAAAGCTGTTTTGAATAACAACACACAAAGTGTTAGTGTTTGTGTTCATAATGGAATAAATTGAGCAGCACACCACATGATCAAGCGATGCTTGGCTGCTGCTTTCGCGCTCCTCAACAGTTTGTTGTGAGTTGCCCAGTAAGGGACTGTGGATATTTGGTGCTTCTCCAGGCCAGCTGGTGCACGGTTCAAGCTGTTAATGGCAAATTATCATCCCATTAATTTCTCTAAATGCTGAGCCTTTGTTAGCAGTCAGTGCTTTATAGACATTTAAGGGTTCCAAAAATGACCCCCCTTCATGGTGAATGATCAACTTGTCTCATTAGGATCAAGTTTTAACTGAGCCAAGACCGACTGACGTCCTGTGGCTGAAACAGAGACGTCTGGAATGAGAGCAACAGACTGGAAGCAAGAAGTCATGGCAGATTGTTCCCAGTGTGATTTCTCAACGAAGGAAATCTACAAAAAGAAAAGAACAACACATCTGAAGTTATGAGTTTCCCATTAATTTGGCATACTTTTTAATGAATTTATGAGGCCCAGTTTGTCTCTGGTATCTTGTTTGTCCATTATAAAAGCAAAAGTTAATTTATAACTAAAACTATGAAAATTTGGCCAAAGATTCTGTTTAATACATTTCTGATGAGGCATAAATTGTATCTTCACAGGACTGTCAAATTCTCAATTAAAATTTGACTAAATTTTGGATTAATTTTTAAATGTGTTTATATTATACTTTATACTGATCTAATACTTTATTGTTACTACTAGATAATGGGTTAATGGAAAATAAAAATAACATCACTGGCCTTTGCCTGCCACCTTGACTTTCCTCAACGCAGGTGGTGGATTCATGTGGAGGTGGCTTCCTGTAGTCCTTTCTGGCCAGACTGAGACCAGGAGCCAAGACTCCCCCTCCCAGGCCTGACTCCAGAGGGGTGCCCTATATATGTGTACATATGTGTACACACACCCACAGTCCAAAAACATGCAAGAGGTTAATTGGTGACTCTAAATTGTCCCTAGGTGTGAATGTGTGATTGTTTGTCTGATGTGTGGCCCTACGATGGACTGACCACCTGTCAAGGGTGTCCCCTGCCTCTCACCCAAAGACTGCTGGAGATAGACACCAGGAATAAGTAGGTTCGATGGATGGATGGATGGATGGATGGATGGATGGATGGATGGATGGATGGATGGATGGATGGATGGATGGATGGATGGATGGATGGATGGATGGATGGATGGATGGATGGATGGATGGTAGTAATTATAGCAAATTAATCAGGAAAAAGAAAAACAGGATATTTTTAGAGAAGCAAAATGTATTTTAATGTATTTCACTAAAAGGAGTACTATAATAAAATCATTGTTTTAATTGGTTCAAATTCAAAACCTTGTGTATGTCAAACTGGATGTTAATGCAGTCACAGCCTATGTAACAGTATCTAAACATAGAATTGGTGAATTCTATCTATAGTTCAAGCTCACTGTGAGCTTTACTTTATAACAGCACAATTATTCCCTTCCCAAAACAGCTGGGATTTGAAATAAACTATATGGACAAGAATGACACCTACACACCTGAACAGCTTGTCATCATGGCCACTGATTTTGAACTCATCCTGGAGTTTGACAAAAGATTCATGAGACAGGACTTCTCCTCAAAGTAGAGTAGCATATAGTACTTTGTAGTTCAGATAAGACATTCTACCCAGTGTTTGACTGAAAGTTTGAGTTGAGGACAACTTACCCACACAATAAAGATGACTTTTCTTCTCAATATATAAAAATAAGTGTCATGTTATTATTATTATTAATATTAGTACTCAATAGTAGATAGCTTTTTAGAGCATAAAGTTGCTACCTCAAGGATGACTGTGTTGGAAGATATTGTGTAATTCAAGTAAACTGACCCCATATTTGAAAAAAAAAAAAAAAAAAA